>JAEQBH010002987.1:0-341261 GCA_016808115.1 Tetrastigma voinierianum | reverse complement strand
TATATAGTTCAATAGGTAAAAATATGTCATGTCTTCAAAAATTATCTTTTAGAAAATTTTAGAATTTGAGTAATAGTAAAAATCTTTGTATCTCAATTTTATAAAAGTTATGGTTAATATTTTTTATTTACAAATAATAATAATCAAACTATATTTTGAAGTTTTTGTTTATAATTAGGACAGTTTATTACATTGTTTTAAAAATGATTAGTTTAAAAAAAGTTTTATTTGATAACTAGTTCAAAAACAATTTAACAATTAATTTTCAAAACAGTTTTTAATAGTTTTTAATGATTTATAAAATAAATACTTCTTTAAAATTTGAAATATTTTAACATTTTATAAAATATTTTAACATGTTCACTGATCTAGTATGTTGTACAAACTACTTGCTGGGATTCAGAATTTTTGGGCTTGTTTGATTCTGTTTTGGAAATTTGGTTTTTAGAACAGTTTGAATTCTAGAAGCTATGTTCTTCTTTTATTTTTTGAGTTTGCATTTTTCATTTTTGTGTTCTACTTATTTTTTGTGCTCTTTTTGTTTGCAAAAAAACAGTTTTCAAACGGTTTCTTCAATTCTTGAAGGTATTTCTTTGCAGATTATCACCCGAATATATATATATATATATATATATATATATATATATATATATATATATATATATATATATATATATACCAGTTTCTTTCCATTCAGCCGTACGACCGGGCGCAGCCCTAAGAAACCGCCACGTGGCGCCTTCTATTTGTGAAGGTAACCTGACTGTCAAACAGGAAAGCTTCGACAGTGCGTTGACACTTCAACATCATGTGACAACTCATCAATTCATAATGGGCTGGATTTTTTTTATTTTTATTTTTGTTGAAATGCTGTTATAATGTAATAAATTGTATTATTGGAACTCAAACTTGAATATCCCCTCCCTAGATGTGTTGCCTTTTTAAGGGTTGAACACTGTACCTACTGAGTTAGGTATGTGGATCACTTCATTTTTATTAATTATTCGTTTTTTCATTATTAGGAAAAATTAGTATTAAAATCCTAGACTTTCATAACTTTTGCATTTAAATCTTGAATGAAAAGTTTTCTTTTTAAATATAACAACTTTTATTATTTTTATTTTTATATTCATTTCGTTTTTAATGGAGTTAAGAATCAACGATGTCGTTTATCGTGTTATGTTTGACAATTGAGGTTCAGTTTTGTGGAATATAAAACGGAATAATGAAAGTTTTATATTAAAAAGCAACGTTTATTCGAGAATTTAAATCTGAAAATTAAATAAAAGATAAATGATTTTATCTGAAATTTTATATTATTATTATTATTGTATAATTACTATAAATGTTTTAAAAGGGACCTGTTATTCCAATAAAAATGTTTTAAAAGGGACCTGTTATTCAATAAAAGGTTACTTGTTTACTATTGAATATCCGTCTGTCGTTGAATCGTGAATCGATAAACTTTTTTGTCCGATAATTGATTGGATTTTAAAACATTAATGAGATAATATATATATATATATATATATATATATACTCTCTCTCTCTCTATATATATATATATATATATATATATACTCCTCTCATATATATATAAGAAAAATTTTTATTGGTTCAAAGTAGCTGATTTTTAGTTTATTAAATTATTTTCTCCATTGCTGATTTTATTTTGTTTATTATTATTTTTGTTTTGGCGGTTGATTAAAATCAGAAGCGGACTAAGAAATTAAGTAAAATGCATTACAATGCGAGAAGAGATTTGGCTTCATCAGAGCTAAAGAAGACAATGATGAAGTTTTCTTTAAATCGTTCGATTAAGTCATTTCTGAAAGGTTTACAAAGATTAGAAAAAAGATATGAAGTTGATTTTTGTGACGAAATTTGTGAGTAGTGATGTCTAGCATTGGAGGATGCGGGTAGTGATCTGTTTTTTTTTACACTCACCAGTGAAAGTGTTTTTTTTTCACACTTTAGCAGGGAATGTGTTTTTTCTAGGAAAGTATTCTCAAAAATTCTAAACAAGAGAATTGTTGAATATATAGTTTTTACCCATTATTCATACTTTTCTTGTGTTCATATTTTTCGTTATATTGGAAATACAAGCATGATAATGGGAAGAACAATTATGAATGCCTTGCCTCCCAGTCTTACGTGTCTCCCATCATTCGCATGTGGTTCCTTGTTCCCAACGGAACATCTTGATCGTAATCTGCCTATTTCAGTTGTTATTTTTATGTTGGGATGATAGGCTCAGCTTTTAGAGTTCAGCTCAACAATCTCAATTTTAACTCAAAATCACTATTTCATTATTCAAATCTTTTATTTTATCAAATTTTAATATTTTTAAGAATATGATGATATATAAAATATTTTTATTTTATTTAAACATAAATATGAAATTATATTAAATAAATAAAATTACAATAAATAAAAATATATTAAAAACCTAAAAATGCATTTAAACTAATAAATATTATATTATAGAGCATCGTATTATATTCTGAAATAAAAGCAGCATTAATAAAAATTATATACATAATAAAATTACATTAACCAAATGATAAAAAATACGATATAAGCCCAATATGGTGAATATTACCTCCGTAATTTTCATAAGTCGTATTCATCAATAACCATTATCGCGACCACTGATCCACGGCACCAGCCGATTACAGGTCATTTTTTTGATAATCTCCAGGTTTTTCACCTTAAAATACTCGTTATCAAATGGATAAGATATGAAATCATGTACTTCATGATATTGTGGAATAAAAACAAGTACTTTATGATATTATGTCAGCATGAATAATAATTCATAATATGATTATAGAAGACGAAATTGAAACTTATGGGAGCATTGTTGATTTTAATGTAATGTCTATTCGGAAAGTTGATATGATAGTAGATAAAACAAAACAATTCAATGATTTAACTGCTGTAGTAAGCAATTAAAGATAAAAGAAGGCTGAATGTATTAGTTTAAGTAAATGATGTGCAAAATATCTATATATGATGTAATCCTATGTTCTTTTTTATTTTCAATTTGAAGTTCTATTTTATTTCTAGAAATTATTGAATTAGTTCATTAATATCTTAAAGTATTGTATTTACAATATAAATAAAAATGTATTATATCATTATCAAAAAGCAATTTTAATAAAAAATTTAAATTATTCAAATTTATTAAAATCATTTTACTATATTGTATATGAAAAATAATTCAAAATTAATAAAATAATAAAAAATAAAAATAAAAATATCTTAAAAAATAAAATATGTTATAAAAATATTATTAAAATAATAATTTTATTATTATAAGAAAAAATAATGAGATAATACTAGTATAATATTAAAATAATAGGGGAATATTAATTCTGTCGCGTCTCAAAATTTGGAAATGTGAATAGTGGATACTACTGTTGGAAATCTGGCATCCAAAATGGAGATGCAAAAAACATGGTTGGAGTGCGTTTTGGGTAAAAATAGAATACAGAGATAAAGTTAAAAATGAAGAATGGTTAGAGATGCTCTAACACAAGAAATCACTTGTCTAAGTTTGCAATCTACCTTCACTCCATGTGTTAAATCTAAGCAAGAACAATTTTTGTAAGACGCCTCCTCCCATATTGGCCTGCAGTTAGAATCCTTTAAGATGAGTCTGTTCTGAGCAAGGTCAGAAAACTCGGCTGTTACGGTGCATTTCGTAAGTTGTAGTCGCCTCGAGGGTTGGCGCATGAGTCAGATGCGATCTGATACAACACAAAACTAAGTAATCAGTAAGACTCGCGGGCAACTTTGTCGAGATTTAGGTTAACTTGGCGACTAGGTCCAAAATTACAAAAAGAAAAAATATGGTTTCCCATCTCAAAAATGGAAGAATCATTTTGTAGAGAGAAATATGAAATTCTAGATCAAAGAATAAAAAACAAAAGAATTAATTGCCTTCGCAAATTTCTCTTCATAAAACCAAAAATCAAAACTTTCCCTCTTTAGAGATGGAAACAGTTCTCAAACCACAGTCGCTTATTGTCGTGATGGTGGGGGAAGGTGCAACGATGGAATCGACGTAAGGTGCGGCTCTGATGGTTTGTGTGATGATCATTCTATTAAGCAAGGGCGATTCTTTAGGAAAGCGAAGAAGATGGCGAGGTTAACTGAGAAGTGAAACGAAGGAAATAAAATTATGAGTTAAACCAAATTTATTTATATTATTTATTAAGTGAAGGAGGTGTGTATTTCATTAATAAATTTTAGATTTAATTACAATATTAATAAAATTATATTATTTCAACAAAAATATATATTAAATATTATGTATTTTTAAGGATTGAATCTTATGCCATTTTTTAAAATTAATAACTGTTTATAATGTAATAAAGCTTATCGGTAATAACTGGTCATATGCCTTCTACTTCTGAATCTGCTGATTTTAAGCTTTCAAAACCTATAGCCCAGACATGTGGAGGAATCTTATGTTATTAAATATACCATAAAGATTTTAATCCGTATCTCTAATTTTTTATAATATTAATTTAATTAGTTATCCTTTCAAAAAAAATTTAATTAGTTCTAACAAGAAAACTAATCTAATTTAATACTTTTAATGACAAGGTGAAAAATCTATTTAATTACAAAAATTATTTTTATTTACAGTGTTTAAAGAATTAATAATATTTTGACCGGGCCTATTTTAGAGCCACTCACAATGGCGCCCTCTTATTACAATGAAGACAAGCATGATTTTCCAATAGGAAAGCTTCAAGGTTCTTGGATCATGCATTTTATGTGGTATGATCTTCTTCGTGTCTGATTAACATTGGTAGTACGTTGACTTATTTGCTGCCTGACTCAACTCATCAATTGCGCAATGGGCTGGATTTTCACTCCCCCAATGCCCAACTTGAATCTACCTTCCTGAGACCCAGTATCTTCTTCTTTTTATTTTTTTATTTTTTATAATTAAACACTTTGTTATAATGTAGTAAATTATTTTTATTGAAATTAGGACACAGATATCCACTTATAGATGCTTTTGCCTTTTAAAGGTTAAGCAGCTCATGATTAGGTACCACTTAGATATCTTTCATTTTGGGGTTGGGCGAGTTCTAATTGAGTTAGGCGTATAGATTCTTATTTTTATCGATTATTCTTTTTTTCATTATTAAGAGAAAATTAGTATTAAATTTGAAATTCATGACTTTATTTAAATCTTGAATGAAAAGTTTGCCTTTTAAATCTCATGGGTTTTATTATTTTTGTTTTATATCCCAACTTTCATTTTTAATTGAAGTTCTATCGTCAAAGCAGTAGTTTGTCATGTCATAGGTGGACAAGGTAGAAGTTCGAAGTCTTGTTGGGATATAAAAACAAAATTTATGGAAATTGCTATATTTAAAAAACAAACTTTTGTTAATTTAAATACAAAAAGTCTATAAAAATCTGGTGCTAATACTATTTACCTCCTTATTATTATTATTGTATAGTCTTGTAAATGTTTTAAAAGGATACCGATTATTAATAAAAAAAGTTGCTTGTTTGCTATTGAACTATCAGTTCGCTTATTCATCGTGAATCGATAACTTTTTGTCAATAACAATTTGATTTTAAAACATTAATGAGAACTATATATATATATATATATATATATATATATATATCCTCTGTCTCATATATATATATATATAAGAAACCTCAAGAAGGATTTTTATTTTTCAAAGAAACTTTTGTGATTCAAATGCATATATCAGCAAGCATAATCTGAGTCGTTAAAAACCGTAGAGAGGATGAAACAACACCGCTGGTTAATGTTACTCATGCATCAGCTTAAAGTTTATACAAATTTGATAATCTTTCTTATAAGCCCCAGAATCTATATAAACCTGGTTACATTATCAATGTAATAATTTGTTGTGTTTGAATTGATTGAATATATTTGTCTAATCCAGATAATTTTCTGCATCAATAAGCGTAGTACCAAGGCGATAGAAAAGAAACGTTGAAATATGACAATAGAAATCAACGTTTAAAGTAGTAGAAATGTGGCAAGAAAATAACCGAATCTATGTGGAGATGACTATGTTTTGAAAATAGATTGATAAGAAATGGGTATAGAGGGGGAGTTTATTTTGCAAGAATAATAAAAAATCACCCTCAGCCAAAAGATGAATGAGTTGAAAAGAAAAAGAAAGTTGAGAGAAAAATAAGACAGAGGTTTCCATACTTACTATTACTAGTTTACTAAGTAATATCGATATAGAAGTTTAAAATCTTCAATGGCTAGAACGAAAAAAGAAATTGATTAATTCTTCTGCAAAGTCTGGTTTGGCTTCAGCTTGAAGCTACATCATATGCATGGATTTTCAAAACCTATTAATGATCAAATAGATGAAGAAGAATTCAGGATATAGGTTTTTTTATTTTAAAGTTTAAATTCCAAGTTTACAAAAACAAAATATCAAAACAAACAAAAAACAAAACAAAATAAGACAAAAAATCTATCACTCATATGAATGCAATCTCATGACTATTATCCTGTAACCTTAGTGTTATTTAGTTTCAACGATTTATAAACGAACAATATATTATTTCATAAACTGGACGATTCCCTATATCTTTGTTTTTGTAAAGTTAGTAACATCCATTTGTTGGATCATCTCGAAAATGCACTAAGCCAAAACTTCATCCAGCATCGAATTTGCAAAATCCTCAGTCGAAACTTTTAATTAATTTTATACAGTCCCAATGCCAGAACCTCAAATCCTGTATAATACTGAGAAAAATCTATCTGACTACGTTAAAATTTAGAAAAATTCCACAGGTTCAAATAGAAACTATGAGAATTGAAACCTTCCAGCAATAGCATTCCCAGTTATAACACTCTAAGTGAAATCCCACTATCTGTTTGGTTATGTGAAAAATATATAAGAAATCAGTGCTGATTCTGTGTTATCTCTACCCTTTCTCTGTTCCGAAAATATCCAAAACAAAGCGGAAACTTGGAAAAAGAATCAGATCAACTAAGCCAAAAATTAGATCAAAGTGCAACCTTATATCTCTTGGGAGGCGATATAAGTTAAAAGTTATGATTCAAAACTTTGTTTTCTCGATATTTCTCCAGCATCCAATATCTTACCAAAACTAGAGAGTGATTGATTGAACTGGTGAAAGAGTTTGCAACAGTACAACTAACCGAGAGATCGATCGATTTTAGCGTTTAGAACAAACGATCTGACAACGAGGTGAGGGAAGCTCGTGATGCAGACAAACCCAGAAGAGATGGTTATCTAAAGTTGGAAACATACTCAGGTGGAAATGGGCTGTTGGCGACGAAGTTTTTTGGGCTCATTGGGCCCTAGTAGGCCCATTTCAATAACGTTACAGACTCATGTTGACTCGTGGTTTGTTTACACACAAACTTCATTTTGGTTAAAAATAAAGATAACGAGGAAAACATGTAACATGTTGATTCTTATTATTTTGTTCAAAATATAAATAATATAAAACTAAAATTGAGAACAAAATAATTTTAAGAACATCAAAATGATGTTCTCTGTAAGTTTAAAAACTATTCTAAAACATGAATCAAACAAGCATGACGTTGCTTTTCGTTCGAATTTCAATGCTCAATCATTTAACTAGGCCCACGTTGATTTTAGTGTCATAGGCTGTGATAATGCTCTTCGATTTTTTTATATATTCCTTTCATCTTTTGTTTATAATTAATATATTAATTATATTTACCCCAAAATTGGAATTAACATATTTTTAAAATTAATTAGGTTTATTTTTAAAATTAGAGTGTGAGTATTTCAACATTATTTGTCAGCATATATATGTTTAAATGAATAACAAATAATTAATCTGTGTAAAATACTAGGAGAAAAGTGAATATGGCTATCTTCAGTCCTGAGATCATGAGTAAAGTAGAGAAGCATTTAGTGGTTAAATAATATGATTAGTTTTTTTTTAGCAGCAGGTGTTACGGCGGTTAAATGCTGTATAGATATTATGAGTCGGGATAGATCGTAAAAGCGATAAAAAACTTTATCATTATATGTATTACTTAGAATTAAGCTTCGAAGATTATTAGTTAAGTCAGATGAAACATTGATAAATGCTACATTATATATTCACAGTGTCTTTATAACATTTGAGTTTAAAGATTGTGTGGATATTTCTAATAGAATGTATTAAAACATTTGTTTAAAGTAGAAACTTCAAGCAAGATAGTAAAAGAAGGAAACAGAGGGTATGAAAGAAAAAAAAGCACCCCACTATGGAAGAGGAAAGAAAAAAAACAGAAGAGAATAATTTTTTTAATAAAACAAGTAAAACAAACAATAGCTAACTATAAAAATAAAGTTCTGGATTTCTTGTAAATTTTACAATTTCATATATATATATATATATATATATATATATATATATATATATATATATATATATATATATATATATACTATATATATATATTATTTTGATCACTTTTTCTATATATACATCCATCATTTTTATATATCTCAAATCATATTTATATATAGATGAATTAATATTCAATTAACTCTTTTATTAAATACTAATTTGTAATTAGTTATCATATTAGCCATTAACACCATTACTAGTTTAACTAAACAAGCACTAAAAAATAGATTGCTTAAAAAAAGCTACTGAAAAAGTTAAATATATCATGAAAAACATTGATAAAAAATAAAGAAAAGAAAAGTAAAGTCAAATGAGACAGGGATGGGATCCACCGAGAGAAAAAGTGATTTCAACGTTGTCGATTTCCGTGCACTAAAACGGAGAATAATTGATGATGAAGAAGAAGGGTTCATTCATGGTTGGTGTTGTTTTTGTGGCTGAATTTGGTTTTTGGAGCATATTTAGGCTTGAATGTTTATAATGTGGTTTTAGAGTTTTGTGAAAAAGTTTTAAAGAGGAATATATGTTGTGGTAGCGGAGAATTTGGGCCGTTGAGTGAGACCGTGCTCTGCGATTCAACGGGGTGCGAGGGGGCAAACCCTTATGGTATGAACTTTACATTGGGTATTTAATTCACATGCAATTAAAGTTTGTTATTATAAGTCATGCTCCCTGCGGGTTTAACTTTTCGCGGCGGTATGCCTTGTGCGGTGGCCCCTCTCAGCACCCGGTCGAAGGACCGACGCCCATGCCTCAATCTTGGCTTCCGTGTTGGCGGTTAGCCTACGCCAGGCTCGTGACGGCTCCGAACTTTTCACGACCGGTTTGAACGGTGAGGCCGTGGCCGTGCCGTAGTGAGTCCTTGATTGGTAGCTCCCACGCTCGCTTGGCGCTCATCCAGGGTAGTCGTGCGTGACTCACGGCGTCACTGGAAACGGCTCACATGCGCGCTGGATCAGCGCTGCGGCTCTTGACCGCAGCGGCGCTTGTAGACACGGTATTTTCTCACCTCGCCTGTTCGTGTGCATCAACCAACATAGCCTCCTCATGTGTGCTCGTTCACTCTTTGTCGGACCCGGGTAAAATTCCTTAACAAGTCTTTTATAATTAAATACCGAATTTATAGTGAAAGCTTTTCGCCCTTTCGTAGTTTTTTCCCCATAGAAATATGATGTTTTTCTTTATTTTCGTATTTTTTATTGTGCCATTTGGCCAAAGTTGGCATAAAGATGCTTCTCCTCAAAAGTTAGTGCTCTTCCCTGCATTAACCTGTTCTTGCACTTTCAGCATCAAAATGGGTATACTTTAGGGGTTTGGGGAAATCACTCAGCATCCATAACCCTACAATTTTGGTATAGACCATCCTAATAATGGCTTCCAATATCCCTTGTTCTACACTGACTAGTTTGATGTATTCTTGAGTTTCAGAGGCGAAGACACCCGAAGAAATTTCACTGATCATCTGTATACCTCATTGACGGCATATGGAATTCATACTTTCAGAGACAGCGAAGAGCTTCATAAAGGAGAAGATATTGCATCAGAACTATCTAGATTAATTCAGAAATCAAGGATGTTTATCATCGTATTCTCTAGAAATTATGCTAGTTCCAAATGGTGTTTAAATGAACTTGTCAAAATCATCGAGCTTATGAAGCAGAAAAGGTCGACAACGATCCTTCCTGTTTTCTACCATGTTGATCCGTCGGAAGTACGATATCAATCCGGAAGTTATGGAGAGGAGTTTTCCAAATATGAAAAAGATGCAGGTCTGAAGATGGAGAATATAGAGAAGTGGAGGGCTGCCTTGGCAGAAGCAGCTAACCTAGACGGATGGCATGTGGATGAACAGTAAGTATACCTTAACCTCATATTTTTATATGATTGGGAAAATTCGATTTAGATATTGGATTTCTTGAAAACAAAAATATTTTCATTAGATCGAAACTAGAGATTTGGATGCATTGCTTGTTTAAAAGCGACCATTGAATGGTTGTGAAATAGTTCATTGAAATTTTCTTCAATTTCATACTGTGGAAATCCTCAATTAAAATCATCATGATATTTTAGTGAAAAATTGGTGATTAATTGTTCATAATGGATGATTGAAACTTGTCCCTATTTCATTTTATTTTGATAATTGTGGGTGTCAGGGGCGAGAGGCACTTGAGAAGCTGACGAGTCGCAAAGTTAAGGGTCGGATAAATCTAGTGGCAAAGGGATTCGAGCGTAGCAGGTGAGGAACAAATCCATGGTCGGACCAGCCCGAGGCTACTTCTCATAGGGTTGAAACTTATTCCATTTTGAGCTTTTTATATCTGATATTTCCATTGGAACTTTGTTTTTATGGATGATCTAGGATTATCCTACACTATCAGCCTCAAATTGAACTTCAGAGTGTCAAGCACCAAGTTGGCTCAAAACTTACTTTTTCCTTTTCCTTGCCATGTGTACTTGAACACATCTAAATTGGCGAGGCCCTATTTTCCTTTCCATTTTAGGGAATTCTATTTTGGCTTCATGTTTTTTCCTTTCTACCACCCAGATAATTTTTAATATAAAATTGACATACCAAATTATGAAAATGTCCTAATCTTGTTTCTTACACTTATACCCTAATCTTAAATAAACCATCTTTTTCCCTTTCTTCTCCATGATCTGTGCTCTTCAGATTGAAAAGAAGAAAAGACAAACAAAGCATTAAAGGAAGAAACAGGGTTGGTTATGCCATGATGAAAAGCTGATTCCTCCTTGTTTCCATCTCTTAGTTTTGCACCCACCTTCCTGCCATATAAATGGGAATGAGATGTGGATGGATAAGAAACCATTAGGACTAGCATTTCACAGTAAGGAAGAAAACGAGAAAATTTTGGAATTTCATGTGCCCATCTTTTGCTTTAAAAATAGAAATTATGAGTATGGAAAGAAAATTGTTGGTCCAAATACTATCCACCTACATTCTTTTGCATGCCAGTCTTTCAAATCTAGTGGTTAATATCTAACATTGTCAAATTTGTCTAGATTTTTATTTTACTTTGCAACTTATCATGATATTTACTTTTTAATTGGTGCAGATATGAGACAGAGGTTGTCAATGAGATCACTAATGATATCATTAGAAGATTAAATCGTGAGCCTCTAAATATGGGCAAGAACATAGTTGGAGTGAGTCTTCGTTTAGAAAAACTGAAATCATTGATGAACACCGAGTCAAATGAGGTTTGTGTGGTTGGGATCTATGGAATCGGTGGAATTGGTAAAACAACTATTGCTAAAGCTATTTATAATGATATCTCATATAAATTCCATGGTAGTTGCTTTCTTAGAAATGTTAGAGAGATCTAAGATGACTCTGCTTCAATTACAACAGAACTTCTTCATAGTATCCTTAGGGAAAAGTTTGAAAGTAAGCAATATTGATGAAGGACTCAACATGATAAAAAATTGTCTTAAATCAAAAAAGCTTCTTGTTGTCTTTGATGATGTGGATAATCTAAAGCAATTGAAATACTTGGTTGAAGAGCCTGAATGGTTTAGTACAAAAAGTATTGTCATCATAACCACTAGAGATAAACATATCCTCACTCAGTATGGGAAGCATGTATTATATGAGGTTGAGAAACTAAATGATGATGAAGCTATTGAACTCTTTAGTAGGTGGGCATTTAAACAGAATATGCCTCAAGAAACTTATGGAAATCTCTCTTGCAAGTAATAGGAATGTCTAAAGGCCTTCCATTGGCACTCCGAAGTTTGACCCTTTTCTTGGAAAGAAAAGATCAGAATGGAAAAGTGCATTGCATAAGCTAGAAAAATACCTCATGGAGATTCAAAATGTACTGAAAATAAGTTATGATGGACTGGATGATAAAGAAAAGGAAATATTTCTCGATATTGCATGTTTTTTCAAAGGGCAAGATAAAGAATTTGTTTCAAGGATATTACATAAGGTCCACGCAGAGCTTGGAATAAGGGTTCTCCATGATAAGGGTTTGATAACTATTTCAGAAAACAAGTTAGATATGCATAATTTGATACAACAAATGGGTCACGAAATTGTTCGCCAAGAATGTCCGAAAGAGCCTGGAAAATGGAGCAGGTGTGGGATACTGATGTATATCAGTGGTAACCAAAAATATGGTAAGGTACCAAATACATTTTTAGCTCTTCTATGTGCATTTAATATAAGCTTTAACGATTTTATTTTGATCATGTAGTTTGTTCTTAGATTATTGTAATTATGATGTTTTAGGGAACAGAAACAGTTGAAGGAATAATCCTAGGCATATCTGCATCAGAACAGATACAAATCAGTGCAGAAGCTTTTAAAATGATGATTAGACTCAGATTGCTCATAGTCCACTATGGTGAACATCATTCTGTGGGGAATCAAGTGCAACTATATAAGATTCACCTTCCTGCAGACTTTCAAATTCCTTCTTATGAGTTAATATTTCTCCATTGGGATGGATACTCCTTGGAATCTTTGCCATCAAATTTTCAAGCAGATAATCTTGTTGAACTTCGCTTAAGGTGTAGCAACATAAAACAACTTTGCAAAGGAGATATGGTATGAATATTTTTTTAGTCCTACTTTGACATATTAATTCTAAATAAAATTTTTCCTTTTTTCCAGATATTTAGTTAGAGTCATCGATCTCGAGTTTTTCTGAGCATCCTAATCTAACAATCCCAGATATCACAAGTGTGCCGAATTTGGAGATTCTAATTCTAGAAGGTTATACAATCTAGTTTACCTATTGTTCACCGATCATAATGAGCTATTAATTAACCTTTTTCTTTTGCTATTCTTTTTATGGATAGGTTGTACAAACCTGATGAGTCTTCCTAGTAAGTTTACAGGTTGAAAGGCCTGAGAACTCTGTGTTGCCGTGAATGTTTAAAGCTAACGAGTTTCCCTGAAAATCAAGGAGAGAGATAGAAAAAATTTAGGGGGAACTTTATCCCAATTTGACCCCAGCGATAAGGAGTTATCTATATCATCCTCAACAAGAGCATCTAAGGCCTTACTGACTTGGATTTGACGGAGTTAGAAAGCTTGTTCATGTTCCAAAGAGCATCTGTTCATTGAGGTCTCTTAAAGTTCTCAGTTTTACAGTTATTGTCGAAAACTGGACAAATTGCCAAGTTTGGATATCTGCCTTGCTTAGAGAGTCTTTCAATGGATTACCCTTAGATGTGAACTGCCATTTATCAAGTTTATCCTCCTTAAAAGATTATCTCTGGACCCATTCAATATAACTCCTGAAGTAATCCCGGTGACAGGTTGTCCTCGTTGGGGGATCACTTAAGTCTTAACTGCAATGGGATGGAGCAGGGGATGCTCGATAACATTTTCTCCCTGTCTTCGTGGAAGAATTGGAACTCAGGAACAATTTTAGTAACATACCTGCTAGCATAAGTAAACTTCCAAGACAGAGATCCATAGCAGGCCACTGCAAGAGGCTTCTGCAAATTCGGAGCTTCCTTCAAGTCTTGGGTTTTAGATACATAATTCACCAGTTGCATATCAGGTCATGAGTCTATAAATACTTCAAATCTGCAATTCAGGTATGATTTTCATAGCAGATGTTGAGAACAAACAAAATAGAGAACATTTCTAGGAAAACATTTCAAGCGTTTTTAAAAGATGAATGGTATTTGATAAATTACAAATGATAGCATTATAAATAAAATGGGTTTCTTCTTCATGCATTTCTTTCTTTTTCATTATTTCTTCTTCTTATTATTATTTTCTATAAGGTTGTTTATGTTGTCTCTTACAAGGGTATTATTTAAACATATTAATGGAATAACCCAAAGAATAAAGCAAACCACATAGAAAGATAGATGAAGTTCTAATATGGTTCAACCACAACCAATCATACTTCTAGGAATTAAAGAAATTTTTTTAGAATGTATTACAAAGAACAAAAATATATATAACTATTAACCCTCAAGCATCTTCATTTTTCTCAAATTTATGTATATCCACCTTGAACAATATGCCCTTTCGCTCTACTAAGTGTTTCTCATTCTTCCTCATATCTACGCATTAATGAGCCTTCTTGCTCCCTCAAGTGTCTTTGACTTTTCCTCATGTCCTTAAAACATCCATTTCTCATTACTGTTTCTGATTATAATTTAAAATATTTATAGAGCTCTTTTCACTAGCTTTCCTTATTATATGAGGGCGGATTTAATTACAATCACATATAAACTTAGGAAATAGTCTATGTGATATTCCTTTTACAAAGAAGTATATTCTAATTAAAATTTAAGACTCCTTTCAGCTTAATCTCCACATTGAATCAAATTTCATCAAGTTGATTCTTCCAATCCTCCACGATTCTGATTTGTGCTTGTTGCTTTTATAATTGCTCCATTGTTCTTCTCCCATCTGTCCTTGTCACACTTCATAATCTTCTTGCTTCTTGTATTGCTAATGATAGAAAAATTAGTCCAATCTTAAATCTTAAATTCTTTTTGTAATCTTCTTCTATATTGTAATCCCTTTGCTCTTCCTAAAATCTTCAAATTTAAGACAACTTCGATAAAGTTTCTTTTAGGCATCACCACCTATAGCTCTCCTAAATCTTAAGCCAAGGCTTTGGTACCCTTATTGAAACTACTGTTGGAAGTGCTGTTGTTAATATATTAGTGGAATATCCAAAAAATTAAATAAATAAATAAAGCAAAAACACATAGAGGACAAAATGGAAGTACATGAGGTTTTCGTGTAGTTTGGTTAATGATATCTACCTTCTTATATGTGATGGAAAATGTTATAGAGGACAAAAGTAAATATAATTTGGTAACTTATGACTAACTCATGAAGGGCTTCACCCTTGCTCATCGATGCCACATTTGTCGCAGGAAGAAGAGACAGCGAATCTATTTTCTTCATTGTAGAAGATAAGACCTTAATAGAGATTGCTTTTTCCCTTTTGGACTTTTGTGGAAGTAAATCTTCGAAGTCAGTTAGGGAGACCTTGGTGGGTTTGGAATGTCATTTGCAGTTGTAAGGAAAGGAGAATTAGTGTGGGAAGTGGGCCCTTTGCTTAATTTTGGACGAATAGGAAGGTAAGGAATCGTGTTGTTTTTAATGAAGAAAATTTTTCTATGCAAAGGAAGAAGATCTCTTTTGTTTTTCTTTTTTGGTCAAACTTCAGAGACCAAAAAATATTACTCTAGATAATCCATCAAATATAAAAGGTTTCATTGATTGGGTAGGATGTAAAATGAGGAGGGGCTGTTTTTGGTACATCCTGTGGGTTTTTTTGTGCAGTTTTGGGAGGTGGGATCTTCTTTTCTTATGGCCTTCAAGTCGCTAAAATAGCGTCTTTTCATTAATATACATCTTTTATTTATCAAATATATATATATATATATATATATATATATATACTCTATATATATATATATATATATATATATATATAATTTAGTTAGTACCAACTTTCATATATGTGACGGGAAATGTTACACAGGACAAAAATAAGTACAATTAGTGGGTTTTGGCCCTACTTTTCCAAAGGCAAATATGTAATTTTTTTTTAATAAAGGAGTATGGTTTCTCATTTAGAGGAATCTGGGTATAAATAGAAAATAAAATAATAAAAAATAAATTCTATTTGTTAGGTTCATCTATTTCTCTTTGCATAACCTTTCTTAAGCATAACAATTTTCTCTAGATTCTATTTGAAAAAGTAAAAAATATTGATGGTAATAAGTATCTTTGTTCTTTTCTATATAGTCCTCTTTGTCGAAAAAGGTCCGGAAGACTTAGGATCGGATCTGGGTTTTAAGAAGCAACTTGAAAGATAAGGTCTTTGTATTTATTTTCCTAGATTTCTTTGGTGTAGATTCACTAATTTTTTCTTAAGTTTGATCGTACAAAAGTTAGATTTAAATTCAATCTCACTGCTTTTAAAAATAAAATAAAATACGGGTTGATGGTGTCGTACTGAATTATTTTGAGAATGAGAATGAAAAAAAGAAATGAAAAAAAGAAATAAATTAAGGTGATAGGGGACCACCATATGCTTTGAGTTTGTGAAAAAAAGTAGGGGACCATCGTCCTATAAGAGAATAGAAAAAAATAAAAGAAGGAAAAAAAGAAAAAAATAAATAAAGAAATATAGTAGGAAATAGCATATTTTGAGATTGAGAGTCGAGTACAAAGAAAAGAAAGTGAGAATTAGCAAGGATGGCCAACGAGTATGTGACAAGTAAGTTGAAAAGTCAAAATGGAATTTTGTCATGATTTTTGGTTGGTACAATTTAAAAGATAAAAATAGACATTTAGTAAAAAGCCAAAAGGGACATATTGTTATGGTTAATATCATTTAATATTAAAAGAAATTAGTTCTAAAAGTTTTTCATAAAATAGGCCTAGAAAACTTAAAGTCTAGGTAATGATTGATATTGGAAAAAAAAAAAAAGTTTCTAGATATTCCAATTATTTTAGAAAAGAAAAAACAAAAGACGCAAAGATTTGAGGATAAATTCTTAGAGAATAATAATAAACAAATATGACAAGTTTGAAAGTTAAAGTTTTATAAATATATGTATTTGATAAGTAATTGAGGAGGTAAATAGATATTTTATATTAATTTGAAATTCATTTAGATATCTCATGATCAAAATCAATATTGAGGGATAATATGATATAAAATATATTGATAATAATTATTTTTAGTAGAGTAGGTGAATTAATTAAGAATATAAAACAAATAAATATTTGAAATCATATTCGGAAGGAATTCGACTTTTATAAAAGTTTTGAAGCTCATTAATTAAATTATTAATAGTTAGGATGTTTAAAATATTATTAGGATTAATAATATTGATCATTATGGCGTTGTTAGGATTCTTAAAATAACATAATTTTAGGTGAATAATTAATGATGATAATTCCTCCATATTATGCTAAATTGAAATATTCCTTCAAGATTCTTGATTAGCTTATTCAAGATTCTAAAGTGTTCATTTGAGGTAGAGATATTAATACAACTTGCACAAAGAAAATATTTTATATGTTTTTGCGTAAAGATTATCTATATATTTTTTTCGAAAAATATATTTATTTGCCTTTTATGTAATTTGAATGAGGAAAAGTTTGATTTAATTTATTCCCTTGATTGTCCATGGATCAAATAAGATTTTGCATGAAAGTATTTTGAGATTTGTTTTATTTATGAAAGAAAATGTGGAGATATAATGTTTTGTGATTTGGATTTTTGAATGAAATATTTTACTCTAGTTAGTTTGGCACTGTTAATGGGAATAATGAATGTGTACCTATTTGGCCCAATTTTCAACGGGAATAATAGTTGGCGGCTGCATTCGCGGTGTGAATGTGGTGGGTGAGCTTGACCTCTAGGGGTTTTTAGTTAGGAGTTACTAATTGCCTAGTAAAGTGACGGTTCGATCCACTAAATGAACAATTTTGACTGTACCCATTTGAAAGTCAGAGGCATGGGTGGTGTTCACAGTAGTGCAGCCCTGCGTGTGCGACGTCTAGCCCCGCAACTAGACTACCCTTCTCTCAACTAATCCCCCAACAGGATTGTCTCGACTTTCTTATAATTCAACATCAATCTTGAAGCCTGAATCTTGCAGGCTCAGGCCGGCTTGACTCCTACGACATATCTTCTCAGGCGCTAATCTTGGCACCTCGCGCGTGCCTCTTCTCCCGCTCATCATTGACTCGCGCACTACTCTATAACATGTGCCTCTTAGGCCTACTACTTGACTCCCAATGCGATTCCCTCTGAGCACCAACTTCCCAGGCAACTTTGTTCGCCTTGCCCCTTGAGGTCCTACTCTCTGATGGCCCTCCGGCATGCTCATGCGTGGGAGCTAAGGCTACTCATCACTTTCGTGCATTCGCTCGCCACTTGCCTCCGCAAGGGCGTCTCCATTTAAGTTCAGTGGCCATGCTTAGGCCTTCGTGCTGTCTTGCCGCTCTCATGCTATTATGTCTGACCGATGCTCATACGAGTTGTGATGCCGCAGATCCCCGATCATGAGGGCACCGCGCGTGCATGGCCGCACCTGACACTGAGCCCCTCTTCCTACACTTCTCATCCTTGCGGCCCTTGTCAAGTCGAAGGTAGGACATCCTTTGTTCTAGTTCCCGCGTCTCTTAAGGAATCCCATTCGTCTATTCGAACAACATGCACCGTCGGGTCACAACAACATATGGGCAACATATCTCGACGCTAGTCCCATTGGCTCTTCTTGCCGAGGAAATGCACCCTTCTATTATGCGATGTGCTAACTGGTTTCGCCCTACCATAAGCTCGTCGGGAGGCGAGAAACTGACTCGAGTAATAGGCGACACCCCTTCATAGTCCACGACTGCAGTGACTCAACTCACTCCCTCTAAGCATTTTGTGTTGTCTCTAAGGTGGTCACATTCACATACCATGCGCTCCCCTAGAGCATTAGGAAACCACTCATTGCACACATTTGTGGAGCATCCACCGGTCCCCCACCTCTCATATCGTATGACCCTAATCAAAACATTCTCTCCCTGGCGTACTCTCCATTGTCTGGCTCGGTCAAGCCATGGGAGAATACATGCATAGCGCTCCCAAAGACTCTACCATGAAATCTTGCAGACCTGTCCCAGAGCACCTATAAACTCCTCAGAGTCTTCTTATCTTCACTCTTTGTAGCTCTCAGGTTTCTCTTAGATTTCTCTGCTGGGACTTTGGGTAAGGAGGGATCAGGCATGTCAAGCATCATATACTGCCTCAGCATCAAAGACCAAATCAGTCTTGCTTTCCCATATCCTCTGTGCACTCCTCACCTCTGACAACAATGCCCTTGTTGAACAGATCTTGAAAACATCTTCTTCACCAGGCTTCTCTACTTACTTGAAGACTACTCGCCCACGCACCCCCTATGCGAGGCTCTTCAACCTGTGTCACCTCTTCAGTCTGCTCTCACAATATAAGCTAACTCTGACCCCATGTCTTCCAGCGACCTCCCATTTGTCAAGGGGCGTCGAAAACTCTAATAGGCGTGGTCTCACCAACCTTAACTACGCTAAATTTAAGAGGTAATGCGCCATCTCTTGTGCCTATTCTCACCTTCTAGTGTGCTTCCCCTCCTAATAGGTAGCAACGACGTATAAAATCGGTACCACCCACGCACTCTGGGTCATCCTTGTTATAACCCGGTCCACTGCAGGCTTCCACTATTTGTTTCATATATTCGGGAGTTGTACACTTTTTAAAGACCAAAATTCCCCGAACATTCTATCTCACTGATGTTCACCACTTCTCTCGTGGTCCCTGTTGATCTCTTCTGCAGCGTGCTCAGCGCCACACTAAGATCATAATCGTAGCCATCCAACGAGGTTTTTCTTCAATAGACATCCTCGAACTTCCATGTGCTCCCATGCGAAGCTTCTTGTTGGTCTTGTCCTCTGAAATCTGCTGCGCAATGTGGCCGATCCTGACTTCTTTCACCATTGCCTTCGTTCCTCTTGAAGGACTTAGAGCTTCTCCACTCTCTTCAAGACTGTATAATTTTCTCTCAGGCTCCTCCTGAAATCAACCGTGCAGACTACTACTTCAATAGCTAACAACAAGCCATTCATCGCTTGACTCTTCTGAAAGCTGTCTGCGCCCACCACGTAGGCTACCTTCGGATTCAACAGCACATGCATCTCAAGCAACGTTGATATCCACTATCAAATGGCGAACTCCTTCATTTGCTCTCTGATAGAATCCTTATACTCGTGATTCTTCAAAGACTCTCATGCCTTCCAGGTAATATTTGCAGGAGGGATTGACTCATCATTCCCTTCCTTAAGGATTCCTTTTACACCCGACATGAAATCCCAATCCTGTTCTGCATCCTTACCTGTCCCGACTCTCGATCAAAGCATAACATTCCCTTAAACTACATGGTGTCGATCGCCTCTCGATCTCCTATCTGCCACCCAGTCTTCAGGGACTCACTCAAACCTAGGATCAAAGCTCCACGGACATCTACTTGCTATGTCGTTCGAATTGGTTTCCTCCTTTAAACTTTCAGCCCACACATACGCGCATCCATGAGCACTATCTCACTGCTCTCGAAACTTTATCTCGACATCAAGCGAGTCTCTTATGCAATCATGCACCATAGAGGACTTCATGCTTTGCCCCCATTGCATATCCCTCATTCTCTTGTCCGCAGGGGTATAGTATGGCTTATCACACTTCTGCCTCCTAGAGTCTGACACATCTAATGCTTCACTAGGACTCTACGAGCGGTTCCTTGACCACTCTTGCTCTTCTCTACTACGAGGCCTTTCATCTCATGCCTATTATCTCGTAATAGGTACTTGACTACCTCTGTCTTAGCTCTCAACATACCGTAGGACCACTCTTTCCTCTGTCTTATGCCTTAGCCTATAACAAAGGTACTTCATCCACCTTGCTTCGATCATGCGACCAAGGCACTTCATGGTGTGTATTACGGACCTACATTAACTCTTCCCTATGTCTCGGTCTAAGAACCATTTACATTGCAATCTCCATGCAATCACTAGATTCCTCTTCAACCTTATCTTGACGTCTTTAACTTATCTTCTGAAAACTCACTCTCGAGACTCAATTAGTGGCAGTTCTCTCTTTTCTCCTCCACTCTTGAAGCCTATCGCGACCCCAAAATAGCAAACCTTTTGCTCTGATACCAACTGTCACACACTAATTTTTCAGCCCATGCATGTGCAGCGTCTAGCCCCGCACTAGACCAGCCTTCTCTCAACCAATCCCCTAACATATGATTGTCCTCGACTTTCTTATAGTCTCTCCATCAATGAGCACTGATCTCACAAGGCTCCGACCGACGACTCTCGGCCCATGTCTTCTAGGCACTAATCTTACTTGGCACCTCGCGCGTGCCTTTTTTCCTACTCATCACTGACTCGCGCACTGCTCTATAACATGTGCCTCTTAGTCTTGCTACTTGACTCCCCAAGTACGACTCCTATAGAGCAGCACCAAGCTGACAATGACTTTTCTGCGCCTTAAGGTCCCTCTCTCAATGGCCCTCTAGCATGCTCATGCGTAGGGTCTAAGGCCTGCACGACGCTCGTGCATTACTCTCACCACTTGCCTCCACAAGGGCGTCCTCCATTTAAGTTCCAAGCATTAAGCCCACGCTTAGGCCTCTGTGCCCGTACGCCGCTCATATGCTATAATCGATCGAGGCTCATACTAAGGCATGATGCCTCCCAAATGATCCCAATCATGAGGCATCACTTGCTTAGTACGTGGCTCATACCGACTAGGGTCCCCCTGTAGGTACTCCTCATCCTTGCGGCCCTTGTCAAGCCGAAGGTAGGAACTCCTCTCTTCTAGTTCCCGCGCCTCTCAAGGCGTCTCATTCGTTTGTTTCTAACAACATGCCCCGTTAGGTCTCAAAGACATATGGGCAACATATCTCGATGCTAGTCCCATCGATTCTTCCCGTCGAGGAACTACGCCCTTTTATCATGCGTTGTGCTAACTAGTTTTGCCTTGCAATGGGCTCATCAGGAGAGCGATTTCAACTCTCGACCGGTTTGCGTAGGGTAAGCCAACACCCCCTTCATAGTCCTTGACTACGGACGAGTTCAACTCGCTCCTCTAAGCATTTATGTCTTGTCTCCTAAGGTGGTCTTGCTCACATACCCATGCGCTCCCCTAGAGCATTGAAACCACTCATTACCACATCTTATTGGCATCCACGGTCCCATAGACTCTCATCACGCACAACCGATGAGCACGTTCTCTTAAGCGCATCATTATCATTTATCCAAAGTTTGCACAAGTGTGTAACAACTAGGCACCATTTGATATTTGATAACTAAAGAAAGATATATTTGATAACCAGGGAAAGATATATTTGAAATGTATTTGATTTTGGACTTTGATATGAAAGTGTTTGAATCGAAATTTGATATAAAATCGTTTGGATCACATTTGATATGAAATGAGTTTAAGAATGTTTTGAAGGAAAATTTTGAATATTCGGCTTATTTTAGATAAGTTTTAGTAAACATCTCCTATTTGTATATGATTGAAAATCTTTTGATCCATGAAAATGTATTAGTATTTCTTATCGAGCTTTAAGCTCACTCTCATTCGTTGACATATTTTCAGGTACATTTAATTCGGCAATGAGAGATTGGTTAGGAAGGAAATCATATCATTATTAGGAATTTGATTTTGGAATCCGTTATAAACCTTGTTTAGTTGATGAGTCTATGTTCATTTCTGTTAATTCATACATGAATGTTGAGAGTTGGAGAAATTTTGTTATTATGGAATTTTGGATATGAGAATTGGTGATATAGAAAGTTGAGCATTACTCTAAACATGTGTTTGGTATTAGATGATCGATTCTATAAGGAAGCTTTATGTCTTTTTTGTGAGTCATGCCCTTAGGGTGAGTTTCGAAGCATGACAGAGTGGTATCAGAGCTATAGGTTTATGATCTTGATGGGAACTTGTTTAAGTTTGTCTATGGGGATAGTTGAGTGACGTGTTAGTTGATAGTTCATCTTCATTTATGTATTCTTATCATTCTTTACAAGTCTAAGTTGGATAATTGATTTCTTGGTGACTAGTTAAATTTCACTACACTCTTTTGCCTCAGTATTGTTTGTTGGTTTAGTAGATATTCTTTTACCAATATAAATTATGATTTGAATTTTACTTACTTCTATGGAACATGTCATTATGGACAATATGGTGATTTAAAGTTATCTCATGACGATTGGTAAGAAGAATATATGAATTGACTTAATACTCCTTGGACCATAGGATTTTTGGTTTGATTTTGAAGATGAATTAAGGAGTTTCCTACCTTATATTTGTTGATTGTTTTGGAAAAAGGTTGATGTTATAACATATAGCTACTTTGCATATAGAGTTGTCTGATAGGAAACTTGTCTTACCAGGTTGTAATCTATTGGGAAGATTGGATTCAGCTTTGTATATATATGCTCTATATATATTCACAATGGATCAATGAAAAACACAAGGAATTCATTCCTCCAATTCTTTTGTCTTGCTTTCTACATGGTATCAAAGCCTAGGGTTTGAATTTGCAAGAAAAAGGTTAAGTTTTTTAAAGGAATTCGGAGGAACCCTAAGGGCAGAAGATGTGGTTTTTGAACCACAGAGTTTGAGAGAGTGTGGAACGACACCGCCCCTCTGGGAAGATGCAGGCCTCGGCTACCTAGCCGCAAGTCTAGTAGCGGAAGAGGAGCATGTGAGAGTCCACATCGCGTCGGCCTTCATCCGGCCTTGTTCCCCGTGCGTCGGCGCATGGGGAGTGTGCGACCATCACCGGCGACCCGAGATTCCTCCACTGGCATCGTTGGCGCGCCGACCAGGCTCCCGGATACCCTCCCTTGTACGAGGCCGAAGCGATGGTTTTGAGACTTTATTAATCCTAGTAGCCCCTAGTTTTCCTAGGGTTTCTTCATTTTCTTGATTTCTTTAAATTCGGTAACATGAAGGAGGTGATTTTGAAGCTAAAATCCATTATGAGTGGTGTTTTTTTTTCGGTGGAAGGTGGATAGACTTTCTTTCACGAGATCCAGTTTTTACAGTATTTTTGATTTTAGGAAGCATTCCAGAGTTAGATGTGCTTCTATGACTAACACGACACCCCTTAGGAGGGTGTGTGTCGATAATACCATAATCTAGGACATGTCTTAGCCCAGGAATTATATATGGAAATTCTTGGATAAAAAATCGAATTCAGTTGATCATCATCGAAATCACTTTGGTCTGATGACTTCTATCGGTACCTTTCGTCGAGTCGAACAAAACCAACACATGTTTTCTTTCATCTTCCTCCACATAGGTCATTGACTCTGGAGCCATCGACCACATGATAGGTAATTCCACTGCATTACTTATGTTTGGTTACGTTTCTATATCTTGTTATCACTTATAGATGGAGTCGACATCTTGTGTCCCTTGGGTCGAGGCGATTCATCCAGGCTCTCCCAATCACTTTGACCTTTGTTATGAGTTTACGAGGCTTCTCTTTTAATTTAATTTATGTGAGTAAACTCCTTTCATTACATAATTCGATTATCTCATTATTTCCTGATCATTGCTTGATTCAGGATCTTTTGACGAAGCGGATTATTTGTTGAGGACACCCAGTCTGAGGGTCTCATCTTTGAAATAAGTCTTAAAGTATGTTGCTTGTTAGGGTTGTTACCCATTCGAGATTACACATTATCGCTAGGTCATCCATATCTCCCTTTGTTGAAGAAGGTATATCCTCAGTTTTCTAACCTATCCTCATTGTTGCTGCATCGTGTCAATATGCTAAAGACATCAAGTGCATTTAGTCTATAGTCGCGAAACCTACTCGGCACGGGTTAGTTCATTATGATGTTTGGGGTCCTTATCCTGTTTTGTCTCCGACTAGGTTTAAATATTTTGTTTCCTTTGTGGATGATTTCTCTCTTGTCACTTGGCTTTATCTAATGAAAAGTTGTTTTGAGCTTTTTTCTCATTTTAGTGCATTTTGTGCTGAAATTCAAACACAATTTCATGTTTATGCAAACATTGAGAAGAAGTGATAATGCTAAAGAATATTTGTCGAAACCTTTTCAGTCCTTTATCTTTGACATAAAATTCCATCGAGACCTTCTGTGGTGATACCTTCTCGAGAATGGGGTAGCTAAGAAAGAATAGACACCTTCTTGAGACTACCCCGGACCCTTTATTCCGGATGAATGTCCTTAAGCATTTTTTGGGTCGGCGTAGTCTCCACGGCTGTGCACGATTAACGGGATTACTCGCCCGGTTCTTGAATTACAGGCTACTCCTTACCACCAGTTGTTTCTATATAATTCATTGTTCCCTATTGATCCTAATGTATTTGTATGCACATGCTTTGTTCGGGATGTCCGTCCTCGAGTCTCTAAACTTGATCTGAAGCCCTTAAAGTGTATCTTTGTGGGATATTCTCGTGTTCAAAAGGGTATAGGTGTTATTGTCATATTTTCTTGACGTTCTTTTGTGTCCCATTGATGTTGCATTCTTTGAGACTACCCCATGTTCCCTTCTGTCTACTGTTATGAGTTAGGGGGAGGAAGAAGACTTGCTTGTTTATACTCTTGCCTCACCCATTGTCTCTCTGAACCTGCTTCTATCCTTGCTCAGGTAAAACCTCCTATCACTCAGGTCTACACTCGGCGCTAACACCCCCCAGTCTCGAGCCCTCCACCAACTGCTTCGACATTAGATCCAGTTCTTAGTGATGATCTTCCTATTGCTCTCAGTAAAGGTAAACGTCAGTGTGCTTATCCAATTTCCTCATTTTGCTCTTATGACCACTTATCATCACGTTCTTGTTCTCTTATTGCATCTTTGGACTCTATTTCGTTGCCAAACAAGGTTTCTGAAGCCCTCACTCACCCTGGTTGGCGTAGTGCTATGATAGAAGAGATGGATGCCTTGATTGACAATGGTCCTTAGGACTTGGTTCGTTTACCTGCTAGGAAGAAAGTCATTGGTTGTCATTGGGTGTTCACAGTGAAGGTTAATCCCGATGGATCCATTGCTCGGTTTAAAGCCCACCTTGTTGCTAAAGGGAATGCCCAGACCTATGGCGTGGACTATTCCAACACTTTTTCCCCTGTTGCTAAGATGACATTTGTTTGACTTTTTATTTCCCTGGTTGCCACTTATAATTGAAATCTCCATCAGCTTGATATTAAGAATGCCTTTCTTCATGGCGACACACGGGAGGAGGTGTATAGACGACCTCCGGGGGTTGTTGTAGGGAGAAAGGGGGTTTGTCATCTTCGAAGTCTTTATTTATGGGATGAAAGCAGAGTCCATATGAATGGTTTTAGTAGAATTGCTTCACGGGTTAGAAATTTAGGCATACAGTAAATCCATTACTCATTTTCTCAGAACTCTAGTTTAGGTATTAATGTTGGTAGTGTATGTGGATGATATTGTTATCATTGGGAGTGATCTCAGGTAACTCTCATCTATAAATTACTTTCTTCAGAGCCAATTCCATACAAAGGACTTAGGGATGCTAAGATACTTTTTGGGCATTGAAGTTATGCAAAGTAAACATGAAATATTCTTATCTTAAAGGAAATATGTGCTTGATCTATTGTCTGAGATTGAAAAGTTGGTGGTAAAACCATGCAGTTCTCCTATGGTTCTAGGCATACACCTTATTAGAGAAGGCGAAACATTTGAGGATCCTGAGAGATATAGAAGACTAGTTGGGAAGTTGAATTACCTTACAGTAACTCATCCTGATATTGCTCACTCAGTTGGTATTGTAAGCCAGACCTTGTCTTCTCGATAATAATGGTTATCATTAGGCGGCCTAGAACATATTCTATGTTCCTTGAAAGGAGCCACACAGGACGTGGTATTTTACTCTGAGTAATCATGGGCATAATAGACTTGAGTGTTTCATGGATGCTAATTGAGCGGGATCTAAGGAGGACAAGAGGTCCACTATAGGTTACTGTGTCTTTATTGAAGAGAATCTAGTCTCATGGAAGAGTAAGAAATAGAGTGTTGTCTCTCAATCTAGTGCAGAGTTTGAATATAGAGCGATGACACAGTTCGTCTGTGAGATTCTGTGGCTTCATCAACTCTTGATAGAAGTCAGCATTAAGACACTAGTCCTAGCAAAACTCTTGTGTGACAACCAGGCTGTCCTTCATATTGCTTCTAATCGGGTATTCCATGAACGGACTAAGCATATTTGAATGGTATCATTCGTTTTGTAGAAAAATACAACTGGAGTTTGATTTCTACAGGGATATGTGAAGCGCTTGGAGGAAACGATTAGGGTGATATCTTGCAAAGACTCTAAAAAAATGGGGACCAGTTAGTTATCCTATATAACAAGTTGACATGATTAATATCCATGCTCCAACTTGATGAGAGATATTATATATACACTTTACATATAGAGTTGTAATCTATTAGGAAGGTTAGATTGGCTTTTGTATATATATATTCACAATGGATCAATGAAAAACACAAGGAATTCATTCCTCCAATTCTTTTGTCTTGCTTTCTACAGTCTACTTTCCATATTCTTAGTTGTCTTGAGTTTAATTTGAAGGAAAACATGTTGATAAATTGTTGCGCATAAGTTTAGCCTTGTAAGGTATTAGTACATTTGTTGAAAAGGTTGGCAAAGTCTTTGGTCGATGTGATGAGTGATGAAAATTGTTGGGAATTTGAAGAGTTTAATGTGTATTGAAGTTTGAAGTTTCTTGGGATTTATTGACTATTACAAATAATTTATTGGGGAATTGGGTCAACTACTATTTTCAGTTGACATAGAAAGGAGTTAAGTTTGATTGGTTTTAATGACTACAAGGATAGCTTCTCAGAGTTGAAGAGCAAATTAGTAGCAACTCTTTACTTTGATTATTTTATTGGGTTCAAAAAGGATTTGTTTCATATCATGATGTCTTTCATTAGGATTTGGGATTGTGTTTTATGACATGGAAAAATGGAAGTGAGTTGTGCTTTTAGACATTTGAAATTTTAAGATAAAACTAACTATTATGATTTGAAGTTAGGTAAAGTAATTTTGCATAAGATTTGGAGACATTTTTCTTTATGGTGAAACTTACAGAATATTCATAGATTATGAGAGTTTGAAATCTTTGTTTTCTTAAAAAGATTTTTAAATAAAGAAGTAAATGATATTGATATAAGTACTTAAGGATTATGTGATATTAACGATTACTAATAAAACAATGAGAATCTTATGGTTGATTCCTTAGAAATAATTGATTCTTGGAATTTATCGAGTTGTTCTGAAATGATTATTATGATTTGAAATGTTTACAAGTTCATGTTATAGTTTTGGATTTTAGAGTTCTTATGTTGAACATCATAATGCAACCAAACTTTCGTTAGGAGAATTGCAGACCCTATAAGGAATTATGTGAAACTAGTTAAACTTGTGGAATGATTGGTTGTGTTTAATCAGTAGATGAGATCTTGAAATTTGGAACTAAACTTAATGTTTTAGATAGGGAAGAAATAAATAGACAACTTTTGAAGGATGTTTATTGCTTTAAACTTACGATCCACCCTTAAAGGATACAAAAGTATAAAGATTTGTAGTAACCAGAATTTTGATGGTCATATATGAAGTAGAATATTGCATGATTCTTGGTTTTGGGTTTAGTATGTTTCTGGGGAAGTTTACATCAAATAGGCGATAGAAGTTTTCTAACTGCTGTATTTCTAAATGAAGTATGATGAATTTGTGATAGAGTTGTTAAGAACCTTAGTTGATGACAATGTTTCATTATGATGGTTTGTTTATGGATAAAGTCTAATATTTTTTTAGCATACTAGCTTCTCAGTATTAAGAATATGTTGAGAATGTATGAAATGTTCGATTCTTTTGTATGTAATAAGAATTCTTATTTTACTCATAGATTTTGATTTCATCTAGAAAAAAAAAAACCTAAGTATTATTTGAGTTTTGATAGTAGTTTCATGCTTGAGCTATTGTATTAATTGAGGAATGATAATCCTGAAGTTGGAAATATTTGTTGAGAGATTGTGTTTTAGGCTTGAAAAGTAATCAGAATGAGTCCTTACCCTTTGGTTAAATTTCCTTGTACAATAGTCTTAAGCTAACAATGAGATGAATACCTTCGGAGAGATTTATGGTAGAATTTTATGATTCCTATGTGTTATGATCATATTGAAGAAAAAAAAAATTTAAGACTTGAACTTGTGCAATTGATAAATGAAAGGATAACCCCAATTGAAGAAAATTTGGAAGAAACTCGAATTACACATAAATGTTATGTTGATAATCTAAAGCAATTTTTGGTATTTGGATTTTGTGATCGATTATGTTATCTTAAAAGTTTGCTTGTTGAGTTATACTGAAATTTGGAAAAAAAAAAAACTAAATCCTTATTGATTTACCAGATCGTTCCAAATATTGAAAATTAGATTGTCTTAGGTATTAAGTGGTCTTAGCTTGAAGTCCATCTAAATTCATAATGATTTTTATGTTTTGGTTTTAAGTAAATAAGTTCTTGATTTCTCTTATACTATGAAATAGGAGCTTATTCAATTTTTGGTGACTAAACTTATGAGAAGTATTTGTTCAAATTAGAGATATGATGGAATCAAGAAAAGAATATTGCATTCTATTGTCAAGTTAGTAAAGGTCTAGTGGGACAACCATAATTTTGAGAGGTATTTGGGAGTTAGAAAAAAAAAACTAATGAGAAAAAGACATTAAAAAATTAGGACATACTTATGTCAAGTTTAGAGGACTAAACTTTTGTTGGGAGGAGAATGTAATTTGAATTTTCAGAGGAGCAAATAAGTAAATTTTAATGAAGGGTATATTGAGAGAAATTAATTCATTAGGGGAACCCTAGGTATAAATAGAAAACAAAATAATAAAAAATATATTATTATTCTTTGGATTCATCAATTTCTCTCTGCGTAGCCTCTCCTAAGCATAGCAATTGAGAATTAGGGTTTGAAGAAAGTTTTCAAGGTGAGATTTCTCCTAGATTCTATTTTAGAAAAAAATAAAATAATATTGTTAATGATAATAAATCTCTTCGTTCTTTTTTATATAGTCCTCTTGTTTGAAAGATTTGGAACTTAGGACGTCGAATATAGGGTTTAAGAAGCAACTTGAAAAGTAAGATCTTCATTATTTATTTTCTAGATTTCTTTGGTGTAGATTCTCTAATTTTCCTTAAGTTTAGATCAATCCTAAAGAAGTCAGATTTAGATTTTACTCTCTTTCTTTTAAAGAGTAAATAAAATCTCAGTTAATTGGTGCTTAGTGTTTTGAATGATAGAAAAAATAATAATAATAAAGGTAGTGAGGAGACCACCTCATGCTTTTGAAGTTTGTGGAAAAAGAAAAAAAAGTAGTAGGGGACCACTGTACTACGAGAGTATAGAAAAAATGAAAGAAGAAAAAAAAAAGAAAAAAGAAAGAAATATATTAGGGGATCACATACTTTGAGATTGTGAATCAATACAAGAAAAAAAGGTGAGAATTGTAGGGATGAATCGTAGGTATGTGACAAGTAAGTTGAAAAGTCAAAAGAGAATCTTGTCATGATATTTGGTTGGTGCAATTTAAAAGATAAAAAAAGGCATTTAATAATAAGCCAAAAGGGACATATTGTTATGGTTAATATCATTTAATATTAAAAGAAATTAGGTTTAAAAGTTTTTCATAAAATAGGCCTAGAAAACTTAAAGTCTAGGTAATGATTGATATTGGAAAAAAAAAAGTTTCTAGATATTCCAATTATTTTAGAAAAAAAACAAAAGGTAAGATTTGATAATAAATTCTTAGAGACTAATAATAAACAAATATGACAAGTTTGGAAGCTAAAGTTTTATAAATATATGTATTTGATAAATAATTGAAGATATATTTTTGGCAACTAAATATTGATGGATAATATGATATAAAATATATTGATAATAATTATTTTTAGTAGAGTAGGTGAATTAATTAAGAATATAAAATAAATAAATATTTGAAGTCATATTCGAAAGGAATTTGACTTTTATAAAAGTTTTGAAGCTCATTAATTAAATTATTAATAGTTAGGATGTTTAAAATATTATTAGGATTTATAATATTGACATTATGACATTTTTAGGATTCTCAAACCTTAATTTTAGGTGAATAATTAATGATGATAGTTCCTCCTTATTATGCTAAATGTAATCCTTCAACCGAGATTCTCCTAATGTAGCTTATTCAAGATTCTAAGTGCTCTATTTAGGTAAAGGATATAATACAACTTTGCAAAAGAAATATTTTATATGTTTTTACGTAAAGATTATCTATATAGTTTTTTTCGAAAAATATATTTAGTTGCCTTTTATGTAATTTGAATGAGGAAAATTTTGATTTAATTTATTCCCTTATTGTCCATGGATCAAATAGGATTTTGCTCGAAAGTATTTTGAGATTTGTTTTATTTATGAAAGAAAATGTGGAGATATGATGTTTAGTGATTTGGATATTTGAATGAAATATTTGACTTTGGTTAGTTTGGCTATTAATCATTAGAATAGGTGCGCTATTCAACCCTTTTCAACGGGAATAATAGTTGACTTTTACATTCTTTGTTGGCGAATGTAATTGATTTGAACCCTAGCCTCTAGGAGTTTCGGTTAGAGGTCACTAACACTAGTAGTGTTTGGTTTCTTAGCGCTAAAAGACGATTTGCAAATTTCAAATCTGTGATTGAAAGTCCCCACATGGTTGGACACCATTTGATATTTGATAACCACAGAAAAATATATTTGAAATGTATTTGATTTTGGACTTTGATATGAAAGTGTTTGAATCGAAATTTGATATGAAATTGTTTAGATTGCATTTGATATGAAACATGTTTGAAATGGAATTGAGAATGTTTTGAAGGAAAATTTTGAATGTTCCAGTTTATTTTTGACTCGAAAGTTTTGATGAAAAACATCTTCTATTTGTTATATGATTGAAAATCTTTTGATCTATGAAACTGTATTAGTATTTCTTATTGAGCTTTAAGCTCACTCCCATTCATTGACATCTTTTTAGGTACATTTACTTCGACAATGAGAGATTGGTTAGGATGAGAATCATATATCATTATTAGGAATTTGATTTTGGAATCCGTTATAACCTTGTTTAGTTGATGAGTCTATATTCATTTGGATTATTTGTTCTTAGAGTTGGTTAGAAGGATATGAATATTTGTCTTGGGTCATTTTACATTGAATTCACATGAATGTTGGGAGTTAGAGAATTTTTGTTATTATGGAATTTTGGATATGAGAATTAATGATATAGCAAGTTGCACGTTACTCTGAATAGGTGTTTGGTACTTGGACTCAATCTAGTTACAAGGAAGGTTTATGTCATTTCGCACTTTGAGCCTTTGGCCTTGAGGTGTGAATTGACAGTCATGCCCCTAGGGCGAGTTTCAAGGCATGACAATATCTATGAGGTGTCTCTCACTCTTCCTTATGCCTTACCTCCTACTTCACTATATCTCTCTCTTTGTTCCTCGTATCTCTTTCCCATCTCTCTCAAGATATTTTCACGCACTTTCCTTTTACTATAATCATAAATGAGAGAAGAAAATAATATTTTTCTTTATCGAATTTGAAATGAAATGAAAGATTACATAAGATAGAGACACCTATATATATATATATTCAAAAGAGTGGAACAAAAAGGAAACAAATAAAGTTGTAAAAGGAAGGAGGATACGGAAGAAGGTAGAGATAAATCGTTAATATATGGTAATATTCTATGATTCTCAACACTCCCCCTCAAGTTGGAGCATATAGGTGAGGGTCACTGGAGAAGATCCGACGGAGAAGGTCCGATGGAGAAGATCCTCCGGAGAAGATCCAATTGAGAAAATCCGTCAGAGAAGATCCGACTAAAAAAGATCCGTCAGAGAAGATCCGAGTAAGAAGATCCGTTGAAGAAGATTCGAGCTTAAGATCCGCCAACAAGATCTGATCGGTACATCCATCGAGGCATCCGGCTGCCAAGATGCATTGCTAAAGCGCCCACCTGCAACCAACTATGACTCGTGAAATGAGAGAAGAAAAGAATATTTTTCTTATTGAATGATTGAGTATTACATAGCAGGAGACACCTATATATATATACAAAATAATGGAACAAAAAGGAAACAAAATAAAGTGTAAAAGGAAGGAGGATAATGTATATAAAATGTAGAAGATAAATCAAAGGAGGATAATGTATATTCTATGATTCTCAACAGAATCTAATTACTATTATATATAAAGGAAATATTTTATAGAAGTCATTTTATAAAAGAAGTACATTCTACTTAGGAATTTGAGACACCTCCAAACATTTTGTGCCTAGCCTAAAAAATTATTTCAGAGAACACCCAAAAGTCACATATTAAACATTACGTTTTTTTTTTTCCTTCTTGTTAAAACTTGAGAATTGTCTTTAAATGATGGCCAGGCATAGAACTTTCTAGGCAGGCACTGGACTTAAATCTTCCTTAATTTTATAATGCAGGAGACTGATTGTGATTTCACAAAGGTTGAGTTCATTCCTGGTGATAGGATTCCACAGTGGATAGATGGTTTCCAAAAAGGAAATATGCAGCAATAAATACTTCCTCAGACTGAAACATAAGAAGATTGTTCTAGATTGCCAGGCTGCGCTCCAGCCCTGCTTGATGAACTAACTGCGAATCTGAATATAGCTCTGAAAATGAATCTAGGCATACATCCTCGTAAATCTGACAACAGCTCTGGAAATGAATCTGGGCATACGTCAGGACAAATCTGATTACAGCTCCAAGAATGAAGAATCTCAGAAAAATCTGCTCTTACATCTCATAATTTAGAATGTTATTTGTTTATGGAAGGTAAAGATAATGATGACGTTAGGGGACTTGGAGCACCCTACATTTTTGATTGTGAGTGCTATGAAGATGATGAGGATGAGGTATCAGATCAAATGTGGGTGATGTATTATCCTAAGGTAGCCATTCCTGAAATTTTTCATTCTAACCAATGGACATCACTTCGGACTTCATTAGAGGGCTATACCCGCTTTGGTAAAACCTTCGGGCCAAAAGAATGTGTCATTGATATTATTTATGACCTAGCTCACCAAAACAGGGATCTGACTGGGACATTTAGAGACCATGGATATAGCTGTTCAGATTGTCAATTGGACATGGAATGCAAATTGAAGCTTTGCTTAGAGGGCAATGAATTCTATGAACTGCCCACTATTGAGCATCCCTTAGCACTTGATAGCTTATGTTTGCGAAACTGTGAAAACCTTAAGAGTCTCCCAAGTGACATTTGTAAGTTGAAATCCCTTACAAGTCTCTTTTGCTCTGGCTGTTCAGAACTAAAGAGCTTTCCAGAAATCATGGAGAATATGGATAAGTTAAGAAAGCTTTATTTAAACCAAACAGCTTATGGCCAAGAGCTACCATCCTCAATTCATCATCTACAAGGGCTTCTAATATTCGAGTGTGGAAAGTTGTGATAACTTTCTGAGTCTTCCAGACAGTATTTGTAATTTGGAGATATCTAAAAGTTCTTGTGGTTGATTGTTGTCCCAACCTCCACAAGTTGCCTGAGAACTTGGGAGTTTCCAAAGTTTAGAAGAGCTTTTATGCTGCATATTCATATTCAATTGTCAGTTGCCTCTTTATCAGGTTTATGTTCCTGAGAATATTAGATATTCATAATTCAAAGCTATCGCATGGTGCAATCCCACGTGATATTTGCTGCCTACTCGTTGAAATCGCTAAACCTAAGGAAACTGCAATCTAATTGAAGGAGGAATCCCCAGTGAAATCTACAACCTATCATCTCTTCAAGAATTACGTCTAGGAGGGAACCATTTTAGTAGTTTACCTGATGGCATGAATAGACTTTCTTCTCTGAGAGTTCTTGACTTAAGCCACTGTCAAAAGCTTAAAAGAATTCAAGATTTTTCACCAAGTCTACAAGTTTTAGATACACACAGCTGTGCATCGCTGGAAACATTATCAAGTCCATCAGATCCTCTTCGATTTCGTCTGTTAAAATGTTTCAAGTCCTAATTCAGGTATGATTTCCCAGGGAATTTCCAATTTCATTTTTACTTTTATGCAGACATGAGAATTGCATTCACTTTGTGCAGGATTTGGAACTGAATGATATTCTATAGAACCCTATGTTGCTCCTTTTATTTGACAATGGAATTTAGCATTGCTATTCCTAGAAGTAGTGGAATTTCAGAGTGGATGAGGTATCAGAAATGTGGATCCAAGGTTACAACAAAGCTTCTCGGTCCGGTACAAAATACTGGACTTCTTAGGATTTGCTTTATTCAGCATTCATGTTCCAGTTGATCATGAATCTGATGACTTATTTGATGACCAAGAAACTCCTAATTTAGAATCTGAGGAGGATGAAACTGATAACCAAGAAACTCCGAGTTCTGAGGGGGATGGAATTGACAGCCAACGAAACTGAGGTCAGAACTGGCTAATTTATTTACACCAAGAAACTCCTAATTCAGAATCTGAGGAGGATGAAACTGACAACCAAGAAACTCTGAGGTCAGAATCTGATAATGAATCTGAGGGGGATGGAATTGACAGCCAACGAAATCCGAGGTCAGAATCTGATGACTTATTTGATGACCAAGAAACTCCTAATTCAGAATCTGAGGAGGATGAAACTGACAAACAAGAAACTCCGTGTTCAGAATCTGATAATGTATCTGAGGAGGATGGAATTGACTGCCAACAAATTCCGAGGTCAGAATCTGATAATGAATCTGAGGACGACCTTGATAACAAACATACATGGAGTTTAGAATGTGAATTAACTATAGGTGATGATCATCAATTCTGGTTCAAGGATCATATCTCATTTCAATGCTACTGTGAATGTGACATTGGTGATGACATAAGTCAAGTGTGGGTGACCTATTGTCCTAAGATTATTATTCCAAAGAAACATGCCTCAAACAAAAGTAGGCACTTGAAGGCTTCCTTTGAGGGTTTCTTTTGTGGTGAACCAGTGGAAGTGGAAAAGTGTGGGATCCAGCTTATATATGCTCAAGAGGATGAGCAGAAGATCATATCTAGGCAAGATGATGCTAAGAGGAGCTGTGGTGATGCCAAAGACAACCCAGCAGATGAGCCCCACCGCAAAAGATTCAAACCACCAAACACTGATCTCAATATTGAAGCTCAATAACCCTATTGCTTCTGTAATTATTGGTGAGTCGCCTTCCTTTTTTTAGAAGTCTGATTTAAGAAGGAAAAATTTTGCATTCAATGACAATGCTTATGTCGGATTTTCTATCAGCATCATCATTCAGTCTTCATTTTATCAAATATGCTTAAAATAATGAAAAAGTAATTTACATGACTAACAAAAGCTATAGGTGCCATTTTCTTACCCTATTAGCATGTCCAAATTAACTAAGAATTTACTTTATTTAATAGGTTCTGTTTGGTTTGCATCCCCTTTAGTTTCTTTCCTTAGGCTGGATCTGAAAGGTCACCGTGGGACTAGGAATCTTGATGTTGTCTTATAAGCCTCTGCATCAACCCATGCACTTCTATAATGATTTTGAGGGGATTCAATGGAATATTTTGCATTTTTATCCCCATCTCTTTGTTGATGCAGTTGTAAGTGAGCTTTTTGAGTGAAGAGACATGTCTCAAAGACTCAAATAGGAGGAAAGGGCTCTTTCTTAGCATCTAATCAATCAATTCTAAACATTCCTAACAAACCATCTTCAAGGAACTAGACTAAACCGCATGTAAAAGTCAATTTTGATAAGTGCAATTTTTGTTAGTGGAAAGGAGATTGGAAGGCGTAGTGCTCTAAACTGTTGCATAGAACATAAACATCTCAGCAGCCTCCTTCTATGTAGCAGTAGTGGCGAATACCTCTACCTTCACAGCATTGGTGTCTTGGAGGACAACCTCAACAGACAGCAATCTTATAGACCATCACAGCCTAATACTACAACACTTACACCTAAAGTTGCATCATCATTAGATCCCAACACTGTTGTGACGCCCCAAAACCCGGAGGTCCGTATACTTAGATATCAATCGCGATACTTCAAAACCGGGTCCACGACACCAACCCGCAGTATTCTGCGGGCTCTTCGATATTTTTCTTACAAATATACAAATGCTTATAATATTTTACAAGAGTTTGATGTACAACTCCTTTTACACTTTACATGCCAAAATATATTAAAACTGGGATTGCTCTAATATATTTTACAAAAATACTCTCCAGCGCCACAACCCGGTCAAGCCAGATCACGGTCCTCGAAGGAGCACCGTCTCTCTCACCGAAAGGGTGGTCCGACGATGAGGTGAGCAAAGCCCAGTAGATATATCTCCTACAAAGGCTACTCCCCACCTAAGAGCAACATGCAATGCCAATACATACAATCACATGCATTCAAGTATCTATACTCTGCTGTACTTGAATGTCTACATGTCATGAATGTAGTATGCCTCTAATGACTCCAATCCTAAGTCCTCACTAACTCCCTCACACCTGCATATGCCAAGTGTCCAAAACAAAAGCTTTTTGTTTTGTAATTCTAGACACATTGGATACCCCCACCCCAATGCCTACTTATTTCCCTTACCCAAGACTGTGTTGTGCATTTACGGGCCACAATAATTTCTGCTCACAACAAGTACGATGCCTATACAACATTTTTTACGGGCTTTCACCGACGGTTTCATGTCTAAACCATATACCGGGTTTTTCACTTAAGGGGGTGTTTATCTCTACTCGCTTCACCCATTTACACACACGCATTTCTTCATGCCATGCAACAAAGGAGCTCAATCGATCCCCATTTTACTCCGAGCTCACCATCGAACACCAAACACAATGTCGATTAACCATGTCTTCATGACATACATCGAACACCAACATAGTGTCGATTTACCATGTCCTCACGACATACATCGAACACCAACACAATATCGATTTACCATGGTCGAACACCAAACATAGTGTCGACCCCAACCATGCACTCACACGCGACTCGACATGATGTCCCGTGCATAAATGCAATGCAAATATCATTGCATGCCATTTCATGCCTACATGTACGCTACGTGTCACAGGCAACATATCTATTACACTACATGTCAAGTGTCATGGATAACTTATATTTAATACATATAATTATTTCCATTTTTATCACACATATATCACATAATTTCACATATTCGGAAGATATTAATTTATGTTAATAACACACATTAGCCATTCCCCGACCATAAATCGTGCTACGCTGGGTTTTAAATAATTTGACTTAGTTCAGAAAGTCTAGCTTTTATAAATACCACATAAAACATCCAACACACAATTCCCTGCTCAGGCCATACGCAGCCCCAAGCATTTTAGATACAAACTAGTTCCAAAAACAGAAGTTCCGGAAACAAGAACGGACCATTCCTCAACTGTCCGTGACCCAGCCCAATTTTCAGCCCATAGTTTGGCAGAACACTTTATCTTATTAAATTTTAGATTCAACAAGATTTTCGTAGAGTCCAAGAACGCGCGAATCAGAGTTCGACGAGAAAGTTATGACCGTTTGAAGTTTAAGCGGCCGATTCAAAAGGGTGTGCGGAAATTTGGGCACACCCCTGTTTGCCATTCCTGATTTGCCTTAACCTAAAGAGCTCGTCTTGGACAATCCCAAACACTCGTGAAACTGGGCCTTGATCACACACAACAACAAACTAAACCACACACATCTTAAATTCGCCCGAAATGGGCGAAACCAAGTAGGCCATTACGCGGCCCCGAGGCGAAATAACCGAGTAGAGAAACCTACCTCCTCGTGAGCCCGCCCGGGTCCCGTCGTCTCGGCCTCTGCTCCTTGCGCGACATTGGTTCTGATTCCCCTCCTCCTTTCCTTTCTTCTTTCTTTCCTTTCTCTTTTCTTCTTCTCTCTTTTCTTCCTCATTTTCTTTTCTTCCTTTTCTTTCTTCTTTTCTCTCCTTCCTTTCCCTTTCCTTCTTGCTGCACTTCCACGCACCTCCTCTCCCACCTTTTTTTATGTTTGGCTTTTCTCCCCTTTCTCTTCATATATAGTGTATTTTATTTTATTTATTTTATTTATATTTATTTATTTGTTTGAATCGGTGGGGGGTGAGTCACCCCCCACTCTCCCATGCAAATTCTTTGCCGCCTTCATAGCTCTCGCTACGCGTAGGGCCAGGTGCCCTACCACATGGTGCCATGTGGTCACTAGTACCCCGATTCTGTAAGTTTTTCGAAAAACGTGAAATTCTCATAGTCTCGGAATTTGACAAAATTCAACTGGGGTGCTAGGTTTCATGAGACGATTCCAACGTGTGAACCGCTTTCACTATCCGAGATCTAAAAAATCTCAGCTCTTTCCTCCGGATTATTCGACAAATTAATGCTTAAGATTTTTTCTGAAAAATTTAAATTTAAATTTTTCACGGGTTTTACAATCTCCCCCCTTCAAGAATTTCGTCCCGAAATTCCCAGGGGTAATCATATAACAATAATGTTCTGTGTGTAGGTAATAACTCTCATTTGAACATAATTTATGACGACCCAGTGTGCCGTCAATCAGTTCATCCCGAGGATGACATCAACTGCGGACCTATTCCTGATCCTTCGGTCCACCGTGAATAGAGGCCCAGAGATCTCTAACTCACAATTCCGATGTATTCAGTCAACCCTCACCCTAGTTCCTAGGGGATAATTATCAAACAACGACTTTTCCAAAGGTCAAAACCTTATAGCTCAAATCTATCACACAAGATGCAACGATAATGAATATGATGCATCAGAAGTTAAACAATACTCTAGTCAACAAGTGCAAGAGTAGAAACGATCTTCGTGATATCCGACCGATCTTCACGCTGTACCGTGGGCAGAACGCAGACACGCCGGTCCCCAAGTCCCGGGCCTCGTGGAGCTCTCATTCCAACCAGACGGGCGCTTCATCCCACCGACAGTCGAAAGCGTGATGTGTAAAATCCAGGTATACCGCCATGTGCGCAAGTGCACGCATCGTGATCAAGTAATACAAAGGTAAATTTGGCACTGATATCGATCTATGGGGAGAAGTGCGTTGACTACTGAAATTGCTCTTATAATATTATCTGAACTTAAACTCTGAATTTCTATTAATAGAAAGGAAAACTAATACTATATTATTTGCTAAATCAATTAATTATGAAAACTAAGGTTTTGCCTTCACTCGCCACACTGGCGTAGAATTTTAACCTAAATATATTATTCATTCAGTATATTAATTGATTTACTCTGACGGGTTGATCATGCTTACAAGATATTCTCTCTCAAGATATATTTGCCTATCTCGCCAGTAGGGTGTATAACATCTCTGCCTCAACCCTGGACTCCGAAACGCTTAAATGTTTAAACCCTTAATGCCACACTTGGAACCGAGATATTTCTATTCGCCATCACTCAAGTGTCGCCTATTCATATCCCTGGGGGTCATCATCTCTCGATCTCAGACTCCTAGCAAAAACACGCCAATGTTGGCCAAACACTACCATGTAAATAAAATACAAAGATAGAGTAAGTCGAGATAAAATCAATCCATATAATGAATGAAAACGTAATTAACCATTAATCCATTCGAAAGTAGCAAGGCTACAAACAAAAACTCAGAAATACCTAGAACATCTCTAAGTCAAAGAAAAGGACTAAAAGAGAGAACAAAGGAAGAGGGATGAAAATAAAACGATTTTGAGGAAAGTCACTATCTCCTTTTCTTCAATCTCCTTTCTTCTTCTGAAGCTTTTCCTTCAAGAGGCCCTGGTGGTGTTTTCACTCCTAAGAGTAGGCTCCCTTCAAAAGCTCCAAAATCTGTCACAAATCCTCCTCCTTTTGGATTCCTCGGGTTTGAGCTTTAAAACCTTCCATCATGGGCTCAAAATGGGCTAACAATCCACCCAAAACCAACCTCTAACGTCGCGACGTCGTGCAGCAACGTTGGGATGCTCTGTTTCTGCAACGTCGTGACGTTGCTGCAGTCCCCTATTTTTGCTCCAACTTTGTAAGGTCATAACTTTGTCATCCGAACTCCGATTTGGGTGTTCTTGGTACCGTTGGAAAGCTCTTGAAGTGCAGAATCCATCCATATATGTCTTGATGCAATAGGATCTCATATGATGTTTGAAAACGTCAAAATGTATTAGCATCTCCTACTGAAGGTGCTGCAATGTTTGCTGATTTTCTTCAAGGCTTAGAACTTGCATAACTTCTTTGTTCGAACTAAAATTTTGGTGTTATTGGTATCCTTGGAAAGCTCTTGAAATTTAGAATCCATACATATAAATCTTTCTTCACTGGTGTCATATGATATCCGAAACGCCAAAATACGCAGTTGCCAGAGCTTTTTCCACCAATTTTGCACAATAATTCCACCAAATGGATGACCTGATCATAAGTATGAACTTTTAGAACATTAGAGGGGCAATTTATTTAACATAAATACACTAGAAAACTCAATTCAAACTACATGTGGATAAACAGAGTATTTGCTATACTCATCACCCATCAATGTTTGGGACTGTGGTGTTCCATATGCCTGGGATCTCCTCCTTTGTGAGTAATCTCGCTTCATGTGTCTAGGCTGGTGACAGTAGAAACATATCATTGGATGTAACACCCCAAATTTTACCCTGACAGTTTTATAACAGGTTTAGGGTATAATAAAGTGTTATATATTTTTCCGACAAATAATGCTAAAATAAAATACAAACCCTAATTAATATAGTGTTATGGTAAACAGTAATTTACTAATTTTGAATCCAAAGGTCATATGATAAGAAGATTATAGGCTAAAGTGGAAATATGAATAACTTGATTTGCAAATAGAGGAGAGATGAAGGACCAAATAACAAAAAATGGGAAAAGAAAGAAAAAAAATGGGTTGTCAAACATGGCCTTAATGTTTAAAAGGGAGAATAAAGGCAATTTATCTCATTTTGGTCTTACATGTTAAGGCAAATCGGTTGAGAGAAAGGAGAAGAGAAGAGAAGAGAAGAAGAGAAGAGAAGAAACGAAGAAGAAGAAGAAAAAGAAGAAATCAAGGTATGAAATTGTTTGTATGGATATATAAGGAATTTTAAGTATGAATTCTTTTGTATGAACCTATGCCAGGATTTTGTATTGATACTTTGTTCGGGGTTCGGGAATAATTCTTTTTGTGTAGAATTTTGTTTGAATGGTTGTTTGGTTTACAAACTCTCAAATGAGGAAAATTTTCAGATAGAGAAAATGTTGGTTTTATGAGATTCTCATTCGCTTGAACTCCATGTTTTTGTTTTGGCCATAACATTACCATCACTCATCCACATCTAGAAGAACAAATCTTCTTGAAATAGGTATCTCCAAATTTGGACCCCATTGGACCTAGAAAATTTGTCAAAGCAAACAATTCGGGTCCTTGAAATTTGCCTCGTAACGCCCCGAATCGAGTAATTTGCTTTAACCATAATCGAAAGCCACCCATCCAAATGAGGTGATCCAAATTTATGTACAAACTGTATAGACCAGAGAACACCATGAAGAAATTATATCAAATTAAGTCTCTATCATTCCTAGAAAATTTTGAATATAGGGACACAATTCCATATTCTGCTCCCGAAACTGCCGAGGAGCAACTCAGGAACACAGACCATATCTCCCAAATTAAAGTCCAAATGACATGATATATGAACCATACAAACTTTAAAACATGGGGTATATTTGAAAGTTAGAAGACCACTTTCTAAACAACCCGCGCATGTGGTCAAAATCGTACTTCGAAAATCTGACTCGGTAACCGCCGAACCGCTCGCATAATCGTTATGGAAACCGAAATTGCATAAAGGTTATACAATTGTATTTTTATATGAAATAATGCATCATAGTAATATGATCATGATAATACGTGGTTATGGAAAGCTAAAGATAGTATTAATGCATAATTTTGTTATATGACAAAGTACAGTTAAATGTTTATAAGAGATTATTTGATAATGAATATCTCATAAGTATACATGATATCAGTAGTTATTCATGTATATGAGATATCTTTTTCTAATACCTGAAATATTGTTAAGAAAACATAATAAAACTGATTGCCTGCTTATGCCTGGGTGGTTGGATAGATAGGCATGCCTATGGCACAGCTTGGCCGTAGCATACGCCTTACGCATATCAAGGCCCCATTTGGTCGATGACATATCCGCTGATCATTATACGCCTCGCTTCGGGTCATACAGATAAAGATCACTGCCTGCATCAAGTGATAGTACCACATACGCTTCGCCCGTATCCACTTTTAAGGTTTATGCAGGTATGAAACATAAAAGCAAATGACAAGTATACGCAAATGAGATGTATATGATATATGACATGATAGGAGAAGCATAGCACTGCTATGTGATGATAGTATATGGTTACAAGAATAATAAGTAAAGTGTAAGATGACATGAAAAATATACGAAATATGATAACAAATGAAACATGTTATGCAAAAGTAGATATGAGAAATGGATAAGTATATGTAAATGTTATATTTGTCATAAGTATATGCATGTATCTAAATTGAGATGATCCTTATTAGGGGTCATCCATGAGTATTATTCCCACTAAGCTTATGTTTAGCACTCCGTGTTTCATCCGTAGTATAGAAGAGGAAGCCGAGGACAGACAATCCAATTAGCAAATAAAGTTAACACATCACTAGGGTAATCACCGAAGACCATTCGTCTAATGTATATGTATTTTTGTTTCTTTTGTAAGAAATGTAAATATTGTAAATGTTTAACACTTCCATATATGGAGCTTGTATATATTTTATAATCTGCTGCTACATAATATAGTACAAGTTAAATGTTTAACATTATATGAATGAACAAGCTTAAAGTTTATAAGTTTATTGTAAACAAGAAAAAAAAAATGACACCCTCACTTGACACCGGGTGCTGAGTTGGGAGCTTCTCAAGTTAGTAGTATCAGAGCCTAGGTTTAGGCTTTTCTAGAAAAGCCAAGGTTTAGGCGGCTCTGGAGTAGACTATATGATAGAAAAGCATGTGTTTAGTATTGTGTTGACCTAATGTGGATGCCCTTGTGTTTTGTATAGATGGATCGTCTCGAATTCAATCAAGAAGGTACGAGAGTGTTAAACCGTGAGATCAAGGGTTACTCGGCTTTGATCCTTCTCGCCAATCTATCAAAACCGAGTCATGCCCTGGGCCGGGCTAAATGAAGCCTTACCGAGGATATCTCAGACATGGCTTGGGTGTTGAGAGATTTGACAACCCAAAGGCCCGATAGATATGGTAAGAAGACACATAGCGCCAAGGAATTCCAATGGGTTAAACATGGAAGAGTTCAATAAAGTCAATTCGCTGAAAAGCCGTGAAGAATAGTAGAGGAGGTGAGACGCCTCCGATCAAAGAGTGACATGTATAGTTTCTCTATTAAAGGTAGTGCTATGATTGGTGGAAGCTAGTGTCGAGGAATCCGAGGCTTCCATCCTATACTACGGGAAGCTGGCCCAAGAGTTCGTGGCCAAATATGTCTCCATATGTACAGGAAATCAAGTGGAAGTGAAGTTCGACCACAAAGGAACTTATCTGGCGGAATATGAGAAAGAATTCAGCCATCTTAGAAAGTATGCACCTGAATCACCATCGGTGCATTTCGTGTAGGCAAATTCTTGAGGATGGACTAAATGTGATCCATAAAAAGATATACGGCGCCCGTGGACAGCACTCCAAAGAAGTAAATTTCTATCAGTTGGTTCAAGCGGCAATGAAAGTGAAGAAATCTGAGGCAAGCATTAGAGAAAGATTTCAGAAGAGGAAGCTTTCTAGAGGAGCTTCTTCCTCCTTGGGTAAAAGAGCTAGAAAGTCCCAAGCTAAGCTCGCATGTGGTTCGCTACGTATAGTAGAGGACAAGGAAGTACAAAGGGTACCTAGTTCCGTGCAGGTGTTTCAACTGGACAAGGAGAAGTCCCAGAGTGCCCTCATTACCATAGACGACATTTGGGCGTGTGCAGATTGTTGACAGGAGGATGTTTTAGATGTTGAAGCACTGAACACTTGATAGCGAATTGTCCCCAGAGTCAAAAAGATAATGTGAGCTCGGCAAGGTAAAGGGCAGAGGGAGATCTCATTCGCATCACCCTTCGACTGATCGAGGTAGAGGTCGAGGTGGCCCGATTCAGCATAAGGGACGGAGGCACAAAGGTTAGAGACAGTGACCGTCCTATGCCTATGTACCCAACACGAGCTATGCTATGAAGGCCCCGTGAGACCAAGGATGCTCCCGAAGTGATTGCCGGTATTTTCTCCCTTTATGATATCGGCATCTTTGATGCACTCGCTCTACCTCATTCAGATATATAAACAAACATGTGCTTGATAGAATGCCACGTAGAGCAATTACCATATGATATGCTTCTGTTACTAGTCCCCTGGGGTATAGTGTTAGAGTCAACCGAAAGGGTATAAGAACTACTCACCAATGACTCATGATAGAGAGAGTTTTCACTGATCTACTCATTATTATTTCATGAGCTCGATGACTTCGAATGGATTGGTTATCCAAACATCGGGCTATAGTTGATTGTGATAAGAAAATAGTAAGGCTTAAATGTTCTGACCTGTCAGAGGTAACAGTACATGGTATCCAATCTGGAGCCGTGTCAAATGTAATTTCAGCTATGCAAGCCCGACGATTGTCGACAGGAAAGGTCAGAGATCTGCTTCCTTTAAAATTAATTTCAAAAGAGGTCAAATAGAATCAAAATATTCTGCTAGAAAGATTTTCAAAGATGTGTTCCTCGAAGAGTTACCTGACATTCCACCTGTAAGAGAAGTGGATTTATATATTGAGATTTTACCGGGAACAACTCCTACTTCTAGAGCACCATACAGGATGGCTCCAACTGAGCTTGAAGAGCTGTGATTAAACTAAGCAAGAGCCTCGGAGAAGGGTTTATCCGATCTAGTGTTTCTCCTTGGGGTGCACCTGTTTTGTTCTTGAAAAAGAAAGATGGCACCCTACGAATGTGCATTGATTGTTGGCAAATCAATAAGGTGACAGTGAAAAACAAATACCCATTACCAAGAATTGAAGATCTCTTTGATCAGTTAAAAGGAGCGTGTCTTCAAAGATACCGCGATCGTGATACTATCGCCTAAGAGTGAAAGGACATGCCGTATGTGCCGAAGACAACATTCGTAACCTGATATGGCCATTATGAGTTCTTGGTAATGCCATTTAAGGATAAATGCAATCAATAAATATTCATGGATTTGATGAATATGGTGTTTTAACCTTATTTAGATCAATTTTCATGGTCTTTATCATGATATATCGTATATTCCGTGAGATGAGCAAGAGCATGAGCACATTTGAAAAATAGTTCTATAGACTTTGAGAGAGAGAAAGTTGTATGCTGTTTAGCAAATGTGATTTTGGCTAAAGGAAGTTTCATCTCAGCCATATTGTAATCACGAGGGTATAAGAGTCGGGACCCTCGCTAAGATCGTCGTGGTGAATTGGAAACCGCCTATGTTACCGGCGAGAAGTTTCACCTAGTGGGATATTATAGAAGATTTGTGAAGGGATTCTTTGTCAGCTCCGCTCACCAAATTACCTCAGAAAGTATAAAGTTTATGGTAAGATAAATGTTAGAATAGTTTTGAATAAATAAAGAAATGTCAATAGCACCGATTTACACAACCTACCTAGAGAAAAGAGTACACCTCATACAATGATGCTTCGTGCATTGGTCTGGGATGTGTGTTAATGCAAGATGGGGAAAGTAGCGGCTGCATCCGCATAGTTGAAGCCACATGAAACAAAATTATCCTACTCTATGACCTAGAGTCGGGTCGCTAGCGGTTTGCTCGGAAAATATGGGCCACACTACTTATATGGGAAAAGTGCAGAATTTACATAGATCATATGAGTCTCAAGTACTTGCTCACTCAAAAAGAATAATTGAGACGGAGGTGGTTAGAGCTATTTAAAGATTACACTGCAGGTCAGATTACCACCTCCTAAAAGCCAATATGGTAGCGTATGCTTTAAGCAAAAGACAACTGGCAAGATGTCACTTCAACATCGTGAATGGAGACTAGTAGATGATGGAGCTATATTAGCTCAATTAAAAGCACAACCTGTTAAAGCAATGATTATAGATGTTTAAAATGACGAAGAGATGCAAAGGCATGTATGGTCGAGATGGTGATAAGACTAGGTTTTCAGTAAAAGAAGAGGGAATTTTATATTTCCAAATGTACTGCTATGTGCTAGATGATAAAGAGATATGAAAAGTTGAAAGATTTAAGTCATAATGTGATTTACCACGCATCCTGAGGTAATAAGATGTACTAGGATTTGAAATAAAGAGTATTGGTGGAAAGGAATGGTGAGATGGATAGTACGTGTCTAAAATTGCCTGACGTGTCACAGGAGTCAAAAGCCAATACCAAGTTCCAAGTAACAAAATCTGCTGAATCCTCTCACGAACAAAAACACACTATGTCTGGGTGATTGTTGATAAGCTCACAAAGCTTCCACTCCATTTTATACCGCCGGGATCATTTGATTATGGATCCATCAGCCTGGTTTGAAACGCAGATCGCACGATCAGACGCGTATCACGCCTATCAGGTCGCACTGAGATCCTCGTGTTTTACATCGAGGTTCTTAGCGACCACGCTTAGCCTTAGGTACTAAGCTGAATTTCAAGACATAACATTCCATCCGTGAGACAGATGTGGACAACCAGAGGTTTGATTCAAGCCAAGATATGCTTCGGGGATGTGTAATGGAATTCACTTGTAAAGTCGATGGTAAGGCCCATTGATAGAATTGCCTATAACAATGCTTATCAATCAAGTACATGATGGCACCATATATTCTTGTATGGCCGAATATAGAACTCCTCGTGGTGTTGACAAAATTGAATGAGCATAAAGTGATTGGTCCGTATATATAAGATACAGGAGCAAAGTTCAAAGCTATTCTGCCAGCGTTAAAGGTCGCTGATCGACAAAAGTCATATGCGATTTGAAAAGGAAGTACATTGAATATGAAGGGTGATAAAGTGTTCTTAAAGGTATCTCCATGAGGAAGGTGCTTAGATTGGGGAAGAAAGGAAGTGAACCGGTGGCTCATTGGACCATATGAAGTTTTGGGAGAGAATCGAACCATATGAGACGGCTGGCACTCTCTCCAAGAAAGAATGTCGTATGATGTTCCATGTCTATGCTTCTAAATACCTATGATGAGTCGATATACTACTAGTGCAAGAGAGATACAGGAGGATTTGTTATACGATGAGGAGCCAAATAAGATTCTCGGCTGAGATAGTGAAATAGTCATAAACAAACAAGTACCATTAGTGAAAGTGCTCTAGCAACACCATGGCAGAGAAAAAGCTACTTGGGAGCCAGAAGCAACTATGAGAGCACAATATTCGCAACTCTTCGAATCAGGTATGAATTTCGAGGACGAAATTCTTTTAAAGGGGGAGTCAGACACCCCAAATTTTACCATGATACTTTATAATTGTGTTTAGGTATAATAAAAGTACGATATTTTTCCCGTAATAAAATAATGTTAAAAAGAAATAAGAACCCAAAATTAATATAAAAGTCGATGGGTAAATTAAAATTCACCACCTGCACCCAAAGGTCATATGGATGGGCAAGATTATAGCTAAAGTGGAAATATGAATAACTGACGGCAAATGAGGATAGATGAAGGACCAAATAACAAAAACGGGAAAAGAAAGAAAAAAAGGTTAGCTAAACATGGCCTTAAATTACTGTGAGAATAAATGCAAATATCTCATTTGGTCTTACATACAAAGCAAATCGGTTGAGAGAAATAGGAGAAGAGAAGAGAAGAGAAGAAGGAAGAGGACAGCTGCATAGAATACAAAGAGAAGAAGAAAGAAACCAATTTATGAAATTGTTGTATGGATATGTAAGGAATTTTGGTGTATGAATTTCGTATGGAACTTGTTAGGATTTGTATTGATACTTGCTCGGGGGCTCAAATAATTTCTTTTTGTGTAGAATTCTTGTTTGGAATGGTTACTGGTTTGGTTGTGGTACTCAATTGAGGAAAAATTTGTATAGAGAAAATGTTGGGTTTTAGGGGATGTTGTCCGCTTTTTTTTAAACTCATGCTTGTTCTCAAGTTATAACTTCACATCACTCATCTAATGATATTCAACTCTCTCGGTAAATTATTATCTGAAGAACAAATATCCCTGGAAACATGGTATCCAAATCGACCTGTGGTACCTAGAAAATTCACAAAGTGAGGCTATGTTTTCGTCAATTTCGATACGCTTTGGGGCTCTGAGCGCTTTTGGTATTTGTAATAAGTGTTGAGTTTCACTTATCCAAATTGAGCGATTCAAATTCTTTGGGTAAAACAACTTCTAGTAGAACAAATCTCCCTAAACAAGTATATCCAAATTTGGGACCCCATTGACCTATACCACACAAAGAAGGGAACACAATTTGGTCCCCGAAATCCTGCCTCGAACAAATTCCTTGAATTAGAGTAATCAAACACTTAAATCATAACTTGAGTTATACTCATCGAAATGAGGTGATTCAAATTTCTGTACAAACTAGACATTTGGGAGAACAATTTTTATGAAGAAGTTATGGTCAAATTTGTAGTCTCCGGAATTCTTTGAGTCACTGGACCGCCAGAACATTCACCCGTGGCTGCAACCTACAAAACAAACAAGAAGACGACAGTGGTGTTCTGTCATCCCTCCGATGGCAAAGTTAGCTTTTCTGGAAGACTAAGAGTCAGAGCAGTAGTTTTCTCAGTAAAGAATGTCGTACCTCATTTGGTGTGATTCTTTTCTCTTTTATGGAGGGAGAAAGGGGATCCACTTTTCATAGAGAGCACCCATTCTATATATAGGTCGTGATCTCATTTCAGAAAGGATAATTTGTTCCTTTTTATAATCGCTTCCCAAACTGGTCATTGAGTGCCTTCCCTATTCATTGAGGCGGGGTGACTAATTCTGGGAGAATATATACTTATATCATGAGAGCCGGCTGGGCGCTGGTTTGGTGTCTCAACGGGGAAAGGAGGCATCCGGGGGGTGAAGAGGCACCCGCACCGGCATATCTAGCAGGCGACCTGGATGAAGAGGCACCCGGCACCCGGAGGAGGGTCACCATTTCTGGGCTTACTCATCATTCGGGGCCACCGGCCTTAGGGCCGGGTCTCATCGGGGCCCTTGGGCTGGGCCGGTTGGCTAGGGGATCAGAACCCGGGCCCATGGTACCCACAAAATTATGTCTCTATCATTCCCAAAAAATTTTCAAATATAAGACACAATTCCAAGATCGCCTGTGAAACTATCCAGAGCAATTTCTGAATGTTTAGACCATATCTCCCAAATTAAAAGTCCAAATGACATGATGTCCGGGAATCCATAAGAAACTTAAGACATATGTATATTGAGTTAGAAGATCATTTTATCTAACAATCCGATTTACGTGGTCAAATCAGAGGCCGAAATGGACTCGGGAACCGCCGAACCGTTCGCATAATTGGTTATGGAAACTCAAATTGTATAAAAGGTTATATAATGTATTATATGAAATAATGCATCATAGTAATATGATCATGATAAATACAAAGTTATGAAAGTCAAAGATAGTACACGATAATTTTGTTATGAAAGTACATTTAAATGTTTATGTAAGAGATTATTTGATAATGAAAATTTATAAGTATCATGATATCGAGTTATCGATGTATATGAGATATCTTTCTAACACTTGAAATATTGTTAAGAAACATAATACAACCATTGTTTGCCATATTCGAAGTTGGATAGATAGTGCCTATAGATACGCTTCAAGTAAGATACGCTTACAAATATCGAGACCCCATTTGCCGATGACATAGATCCTATTCGATCATTATACGCCTCGCTTGGGTCATACGCATATAGATCACTATCTCGCATCAGCCATATGTACCTTCAGTACACAGCTTTTCGATTCATAATTTCTATGGTTTATGACATGAAACATAAAAGCAAATGACAAGTATGGAAAACGAGATGTATATGATATGACATGATATGAGAAACATAACACTACTATTGATGATAGTATATGGTTACAAGAACAATAAGTAGCAGATTGACACGAAAAGTATATGAAATATGATAACAAATGAAACATGCTGCAAAAGTGATATGAGAAATGGATAAGATATAAATGTTATATTTGTCATAAGTATATGCATATATCTAAAGTGAGACATCCTGGCCAGGTCACCTGATTTCAGCAGTGACTCCACTAAGTTATGTTTAGCATGGGGTGTTTCATCCGTAGGTACTATAAGAGGAAGTCAGAGACAGGACGCAATCCTATCAAATAAAGTCAATACATCACTAGTACCACCGAAGACTATTTGGTCTATCGTATATATTTTGCTTCTTTCAGGCAAATGTAAATATTGTAAATGTCAACACTTTCTGATATATATGGAGTTTTATATATTTTGTAATCCGCTACTACGTAATATAGTACAAGTTAAATTTAACATTATATAAAAATGAAACAAGTTTAAAGCTTATAATGAGAAACAATAAAAAAATGACACCGCTTGACACCGGCTGTCGAGTCAAGTCACATCGTCTCGGGCCGACCGCACCTCGCCCCGCCGCCCCATAGTCTGAACCTCAGATCAATGGTCCCTGAGTCCTCGTAGTCCTCCGCTTCTTTACTGAGCTAGAAGAAGAGTGACTCTCCTTCCTTTTCTTACTGGCACCTGCATCCCGGATGATCTATCTCCTTCTCTATGGCCATAGCTGTCCTGACCATAGAGTCCATGTCTTTTATGAGAAATCCCACAATCTCGCCCGGCGGACAAACCTCCGACCATCCCTCACTTTATGACTCGGGGCCATATCTCAGGGGCCACACAACCCATCCCCAAACGCGCTAGCTTTATGAACTTAGCCATCGAGATTCCATAAGTAACTCGCCATGGCTCCTGTCAGCCTGAACTCCCGAGCCTCGCATGCTAAGCGGATGTCGAAGAACTTGCCTATGAAGCAGAGCTCTCGAAAATCTCCCAGTGTCATTGCCTCAAAATTTCTGGAGGTCTTCACCCACTCCCACCATACCTGGGACTCACCCTCTCTAGCCGAATGCTACTAGCTCCGATCCGTAGTGCTCCGAGGTGACTTCCATAGCTCTAACCCCTTCTATATGCTAGGTGTCCCAATGGTCGGCCACTCTCATCGGGTCCCCTCCATCCTATAAAAATGTCGAGGATGATGAGCCTTAAATCTCCGGGCTGCCACTTCCAAATTCTCCCCGACCGCCTTCGAATGCACTAGCCATTTAATAGGAAAATACAAATGCCCATCGCTCCACAAATGCCCGATCAAAGCCAGCCGGCTCACATCGTCCCGGATGACTCCTACGTCAGCGCCTCGACTTACATCTATACAAGTTATGATAGCAATTTGAGATTCTCTTCTTTCATTTATCATTAGTGGTATAATGCCAAACACTCAATAAATAACTATTCCTACGTAATCCATGCTTATTCGCTTTTCGAACCCCTAAGGTTACGTCATAACCCTGTTCTCAATTCCTATACACATTTTATCATGCATATATTCACAGCCATAATACATCTCCCATGGAACATATTAGAATCACAAAGCAATCAATGCACACAGTCGCCGTGTTCTGCACCCATGCCCACTAATCCTAGGTATTGTATACCTAACTCTCGACACTAGCTATGATGTTTCAATATCCAAAACACCGGTGGATACTCCCCCACCCTAAGCCCTTGTGTAATCGTTAACCTAAGCTCTGATACCAAGATGGTATTAGGACTATCCCCTTCAGGCCCTGGGTAATCGCAAACCTATGCTCGACATCACTGTCGCGGACGCCCCAAACCCAGTGGGTCCATATACTCGCCACCATGCCGTGACACTCCAACCGGGTCACGACAACTAGTCAACCCTGCGGAATATTCGTGGGATCATTTTCTCTCAGATATTTTTCTTATAAATATACAAATTCTTATAATATTTTACAAGAGTCGATGTACAACCTTACACTTTTACGTGCCAAAATATATTAAAGCTAGATTGTTCTAATATATTTTACAAAAATACTTCTCAAGGCCACAACCCTGCCTTTTTCGTACTCACGGTGTCGAAGGAGTGTCGTCTTCTCGTGTACCTGAAAGGGTGGTCCCATGACGGGGTGAGCAAAGCCCAGTAGATATATCTCCTACCAAGGCTACTCCCCACCTAAGAGCAACATGCAATGCCAATACATACAATCACACGCATTCAAGTATCTATACTCTGCTGTACCTGAATGTCTACATGTCATGAATGCAGTATGCCTCTCATGACATAAATCCCAACTCCTCACTAACTCCCTCACACCTACATATGCCAAGTGTGAAAAACCGTTAAGGGTGTCCCGCCCTTGACCCTTTTCAAAACAAAGTTTTTGTTTTGTAATTTAGACATTGATACCCCCTTAATGCCTACTTATTTCCTTACCCAGTACTGTGTGTTATGCATCTGTGGGCCACGGATTTCCAGGTTCTCACCGCAGGATGCCGCACGCCTATACAACATTTTTTTCGGGCTTTCACTGAAGGTTTCATGTCTAAACCATATACCAGGTTTTTCATCTGAGGGAGTGTCTATCCCTACTCGCTTCACCCATTTACATATGTACTTTTCATGCCATGCAACCGTGAGCCTCAGTTTGGACGTTGTCCCATTTTACCAAGCTCACCATCGAACACTAAACATAGTGTCGATTAACCATGTCTTCACGACATACATCGAACACCAACACAGTGTTGATTTACCATGTCCTCACGACATACATCGAACACCAACACAGTGTCGATTTACCATGGTCGAACACCAAACATAGTGTCGACCCCAACCATGCACTCACACGTGACTCGACGTGATGTCTTGTGCATAAATGCAATGCAAATGTCATTGCATGCCATTTCATGCCTACATGTACGCTACGTGTCATGTGCAACATATCACATACTACATGTCATGTCATGGATAACTTATATTTAATATATATAATTATTTCCATTTTTATCACACATATCACATAATTTCACACATTCATCATGCTTATTCAATTTACAGCAATAACACATTAGCCATTCCCGGCCATAAATCCGACCATGCTTGGCCTCGGAAATAATCTTGACTTAGTTCAGAAAGTTAAGCTTTTATCAATACCACATAAAACATCCAACACGCAATTCCCTACTCAGGCCATACACAGCCCCAAGCATTTTAGATACAAACCGATTCTGAAAACAGAAGTTCCGGAAATCAGAACGCACCATTCCTCAATTGTCCATGAGCCAACCCAATGTTCAGCCCACATTTTGGTTGAGCACTTTATCTTATTAAATTCTAGATTCAACGAGCTTTCCGTAAGCTCACCATCGAACACCAAACATAGTGTCGATTAACCATGTCTTCATGACATACATCGAACACCAACACGGTGTCGATTTACCATGTCCTCACAACATACATCGAACACAAACACAGTGTCGATTTACCATGGTCGAACACCAAACATAGTGTTGACCCCAACCATGCACTCACACGTGACTCGACGTGATGTCCCGTGCATAAATGCAATGCAAATGTCATTGCATGACATTTCATGCCTACATGTACGCTACGTGTCACAAGCAACATATCTATTACACTACATGTCAAGTGTCATGGATAACTTATATTTAATACATATAATTATTTTCATTTTTATCACACATATATCACATAATTTCACACATTCAGCATGTTATTCAATTTACAACAATAACACACATTAGCCATTCCCGGCCATAAATCCGGCCATGCTTGGCCTCGGAAATAATCTTGACTTAGTTTAGAAAGTCCAGCTTTTATCAATACCACATAAAAAATCCAACACGGAATTCCCTACTCAGGCCATACACAGCCCCAAGCATTTCAGATACAAACCGGTTCCGAAAATCAGAATGCACCATTCCTCAATTGTCCGTGACCCAGCCCAATGTTCAGCCCATATTTTGGCTGAGCACTTTATCTTATTAAATTCTAGATTCAACGAGCTTTCTGTAGAGTTCAAGAACGCGCGAATCGGAGTTCAGATGAGAAAGTTATGGTTGTTCGAAGTTGAAGCAGCCGATTTGCAAGGGTGTGTGAAATTGGGCACACCCTCAGCTTGCCAACTGGCTGATTTTGCATCCCTGAACCCAAGCAGTTCAGTCTCGTATTAATCCCGAAACCCCTCAGAAACCGGTCTTTGACCGTCACACAACAACAACCAAATCACACACATCTTAAATTCGCCCTGAAATGGGGCAAAACCGTTAGGCCATTACGTGGCCCCTAGGTGTAAAATAACAGAGTAGGAGGAAACCTACTCGTAGCGCTTCGGTCCTTGCCATCCCTGCTCGCTCCCCGCGCGACGCTGGTTCCACCTCCTCCTTCCATTCTTCCTTCTTTTCCTTTCTATTTTCTCTTTCTCTCGGCTTCTTCCTCCTTTTCTTTCTTCCTTCTTTCTTTCTTCCTTTCTTTCCTTCTTTCTCTCCTTCCTTTCTCTCCCCTTCCTCTTGCTGAACTTCCACGCACCTCCTCTCCCACCTTTTTTCTATTTGGCTTTTCTCCCATTTCTCTTCATATATAGTATATTTTATTTTATTTTTTTGTTTGAATCGGTAGGGGGTGAGTCACCCCCCCACTTGCTTCCTATACCACGCCATGTAGTAGCCCCGCAGTGCTACGGTAGGCTGTGTGCCCTACCACCTGTTGCTGCATGGTCACTCGTACCTTGATTATGTTATTTTTTCGAAAAACGTGAAATTTCGATAATCTCGAAATTCGATAAAATTCGACTGGGGTGCTAGATTTTGTGAGACGATTTCAACGGTTAAACCCGTTTCGTCATCCAAGATCTAGAAAAATCTCAGCTTTTCCTTCGGGACTATTCTGGCAAATTACAGTTTTGTCATTTTTTTTGAAAAATTTAAATTTAAATTTTTTCACGGTGTTACAACTGTGGCCCTTATGAAGCAATTTTAGAAATTCCTTATTATATAGCCATTGCCACAATAATGTCATATCTACTTTGTCTTCCTCAGGTGAGCCCTCCTCTAACACTTTTGGTAAAGCCTCTTCTTTATGGGTCTCAAATTATGATGCCTTACATCATATGTCATTTTCTTCATCCCATTTTATATCCCTGTGTAATTCTCCCTCCTTTATGTTTGTCATAACTGTTGATGGCACTCTCATGCCTTTAGTAGGTATCAAGAGTGCACATTTTTCTTTGATGCTGCATTTTGTCCCTAAAATTACTTATGGATCTATATTTATGAGTCAACTCGTGATTTTGGTTATTCTCGTTTACTTTCTACTTTTTGTAATGTGTAAGATCCTCAATCTTTAGAGGCTAATTGAGATAAGTCGTAAGCACAAGGTTTATATGTCATGACAAGTTGCAACTCTTGCAAGCTCCAAATATAAATACAAGCGTCAACTGTCTTCCTTCCATTTAACTTAATCTTCCTCTAGTTTTGTTTCTTGTGGCACTTTAGACTTTTGCATGTTTCAAGCTCTCATTTAAAATATTTAGCTCAACGGGATATTTAGGCAAGTGGCAAACTCATGATCTTTTATTATCATGAAGCAACTATCAAAATTTTCTACTTTATCCATTAATCGAAGTGTTTCCTCCTTTGTTGCACCATTTGACTTGGTTTATTTTGATCTGATGAGACCCTTTCCTTGTGTCACAAAAGGGACCTTGAAGAGGTTTCCTATAGTGGTTAATCCTCTTGATTTTTACTTCATCAGCTTCACGAGTTAACTCTTTTGCAAGTCTACTTATTACTCATATTCTTTTTTCACTCTTTACGTTGATGCATATGATTATCAAGTATGATGATATTGATGGTATACAAAGCAAAACACAGAATCGCTCAAACTATAAAGGACTTAAGGTACTTTATGTTACCTTTTCATGGTATTGAGGTTGATCATTCTCCTAAAGATTACCATCTGCTTTAGTCTGAATATATCGTACATATTCTTTAATGAGCTTGACTTACAAATACTCGAACCATTGATACTCCTCTAGAGCTTAATGCCCAATATGCTCCACAAATGGTCCTCTTTTGCCTAATCCTACCTCATATTAAACATTGACTGATGGCTTAATTTATATTACCATTACTCATATGGATATTTCTTATGTTGTGCACATTGCTAGCTAGTTCATTGCACCTCGCATTATAGTCATTAGGTTGTTGTTCTTTGCATTTTACACTATCTTCAAGGCATAATATGTCATAGTTTTGTCTTTTCTTCAACTTATCTTTGAATCTTTGTGCATATTGCAATGCTGATTGTGCTGGTGATTCGATTGATTATAGATTTTTGCATCTTCTTAGGTTGATTCCTTATTATGTGGAAGAGTAAGTGATGGGGTTTGAAAAATAGGCGCGCAGACCCACTCACTAGGCCCAAAGGAGAGGTAGGCCCTATAAAACACCCAAGCCCCTAGCGTCGGCCCAAACTTAAAGCTCCGCCACTCCGCCCCAGCCGATGATATGACAATAATGCCACATCCTGCACCACTAAATCTCGCCAATAAGGAAGGTAGAATACCTCTACCAACCCGCTTATCTTGCAAATCAGACTAAATCTCGCCAATAAGGGAAGTAGGATAATTCTCAATAATTGCTTATCCTGTAAATCAAACCAAATCTTATCAATAAGGAAAGTAGGATAATTCTTAATTACCACCCCTCAATTATTCCTTATTAATTGCCATAACAAGAAAGAAGCATCATCCCAAGTAAACTCCGCTTTTTCTATATCCTGCACCAACCGCTATGGACTAAAATAAGAAATATCCCATCCAATGGAAGACTAATTACCATCCAACCGGTTGAACATCTACTAAATACGAGGCCACCCCACTCCGTGGAAAGGCACGCCCAACATTCTTACACACATTCTAGACGACAATTACATGCAACACGCGCCCTCCAAGCGCCCTTTCTCCTCGTGAAGAAACGATCAGCATCGGAGCTGCCACGAAGGCCTCCCCGCCGACCCCCTTCTTCCTTGTTTTCGCAGAGGAGTGCTACGTTCGTAACCTCGACTCAACAACAAAGGCAAAGATCCCACTCAGCCTGCATAATCCAGACGCCCGCATCCCAAATTTCACAAACAATCCGGTCCTCGCTAGCGACTCTACGCCCGTACCCTAGTTCCGTTGAAAATGCATCATCAATGGCGCCGCCTGGAACGACAGCCTTTATAAATATAATCGATTTCGCGCATTGATGGTATCGACTCGGAACACAAGCAGGAGCAACGCTAATCCTCCAAGGATGCAGGACCAACCAAGCAACGCAGACAGCCGACCTCCCGGCACGTTAGAAGCAATGCAAGCCAACACGAACGAGGTGGAGGCGTCCGCCACCAACTCGAATGCCCCGATAAGAGTTGTGAGCAACTTACCGTGCAGATGCAACGCCCATTGTGATATACACGAGTTCAAAGAAGGTTACAACTTCCCTCCTCATGAAGGACAAATACAACTCCTGCGTAAGTCCAACAAACTAAACCGTAATCTTCGTGTGGATCCCTGGGCCAAACGATCAAACTTTGACGCTTCATCACGCCGCGTATTTCAAGACACGCACTGTACAGGCAGAATATCCAAAGTATAAACTCCATAGTAATGAAGCCGCCATCTATAAGAAGGCCAAAGCACTCGGAATTCGAGTAAAAACTTCAAATTCTCCACAATCAAAGATGAAGACGCCGCACCTTTCCAAGAAAATCGGTCGAATGGTCGATGCGTAGCTCAACTAAACAGGTCGTAAGGTCAAGGAACGCCACCATCGACGAGCTCATTCACCACGCCACGCCGCCGTGGAGTCGACCAGCTCAGCTACATTGCCACCGGGCTACATCGCCACGGTTGAACGCTTCACCCTGACGAGCTCATCTACTTCGCACGCCACGTCGTAAGTCAGACCAGCTCAGCTACATCGCCACTGGCCATATCGCCACTCTACCGAACACCACCCTCGACGAGCTCATCTACTCGCACGTGCCACGTCAGAGTCGCACCGCCAGCTAAGACACATCGTTACATCGCCACTCTACTGAATGCCACCTCACGAGCTCATTCACACGTGCCACGCCGCTCAGAGTCAAACCATCCAGTTACATTGCCACTTCACATCGCCACTTGGGTTGAACGCCACCAACAGCTCATCTATCGCATGCGCCACGCCAGAGTCGACCAGCTCAGCTACATTGCCACCGGGCTACATCGCCACCTCCTACCGAACGCCCACCATTGACGAGCGCCCATCTACTCCGCACGCGTGCCACACCGCCCCGTATCGACCGTACCAGCTACATCGCCACCTGGCCATCGCCACTCTACCGAACGCCCACCCACGACAGCTCATCTACTCGCACGTGCCACGCTACCTCGGGAGTCGTACCACCAAGCTACATTGCCACTACCGAACGCCCACCAAGGCCATAGTGCCAGGAGCCCCTAAGAGCTCACTGACGAGCCACCACCCGCACAAGTCATGCGGCCTAAGGAGTCGAATCAACTCAGGCAACTCAGCCGACGGAGCCCAGCAGATCACTTGGATGAGTTCATCTACTCAACACAGGCCACGCAGCCTAGGGATTCAAATCAGTTCAGGCAACTAAGCTGACGGAGACCACCAACTCACACTGACGAGCTCTTCCCAGCAATTCGCATTGACGAGCTCTTCCCAAGTTCACACTGATGAGCCTTCCAGCACTCGGTGGCTGACGAGCTCTTCCTCCGCTCACACACGAGCCTCCCGCCAAAGACCACTCCGCCGAGCTCTTCCCACGCCCATCTAGACGAGCTCTACTCAGTAATTCACATTGACGAGCTCTTCCCATCAGTTCACAACTGTTCACATGGACAGCCTCACTCAACCCGTTCACTCCGACGAGCTCTTCCTCTCGCCCATATGGACGAGCTCCCGCAGCCAATTCACACACGAGCTCTTCCCACTCGGCCCACTTCGCCTAGACGAGCCTCTACTCAACCATTCACCCGAACAGCCTTCCCACCAACACTAACGAGCCTCCCACTCAACTATTCACTCGCCAAGCCCCTTCCTCCCCGCCCATGGACGAGCCCCGCCACAATTCACATTGATCGTAGCTCTTCCCATCGCCACTTAGACGAGCCTCACTCAACTATTCACCCGACGAGCTCTTCCCACCCGCCCACTCGACGAGCTCTAATTAACCGTTCACTCGACGAGCTCTTCCTCTCGCCATACGGATCAGCCCTCAGCACCATCGACAACTCTTCCCATCGCCCACTCGACGCAGCCTACCTAACCCGCTCACCTCCGACGAGCCTTCCCTGTTCACATGGACGAGCCCCGCCACCATTCACATTGACGAGCCACCCACTCCACTGCACGACGACTCCGCCCAAAAGCAGTCGTGTTCTAAGGAATCGCTTCAACTCATGCACGCTACCAATAGAGGACGCCAAGTTGACGAAGTCCCACCGAAAATGTCGCGCAAATTCTAAGGAACTCGCCTCCAACTATGCAAGTCACCAATGGAGGTCAAGAAACCGCATTGACAGCTCGCCAAAACAAGTCATGGAATCAAGGAATCGGGCTTTAACTCGCGCAAGTCACCATCGGAGATCACACCGCATTGACGAGCTTCCGCCAAATGTCATGGAGTCAAGGAATCAATACAACTTCATGCAAGTCATCCAATGAGATCAATGTACCGAATTAACGAGCTCTGCCAAAAACAAGTCATTAAGGAATCAATACAACTCATGCAAATCAATCACAATGGAGGTCACCACTAATTCGACGAAGCCTGGCTAAAACAAGTCATGGAATCTGTGAATCGATCAGCCAAAAGACTGGCTGACCTGATACCATCCGCTCAATTTGACGGCAGCTCAATCATTCTCCTACACAAGCCAGTACTCTAGGATTCGGGGCCACTCAGTAAGTCAGCCCACTCCGGGAGCTCAAAGAGCTCACTTTGACGTAGTTCATCTGACTCAAGACAGCCACGCAGCCTCTAAGAGGCAAGCTTCAACCAAAGCATTTAGGGCTCGAACCCACCCGGGCCCGCTTAGCACCACCCAACTCAGGACGTGTTACTCAGGAGCCAAGTAGCTCAGAAGCCCAGCAGCTCTGCCTAAACAGGCCATGCAGCCTAGGAGTCAGTTCATCTCAGGCCATACAGCCCAGGAGCAGCTCAACTCAACTACTCAGCTCAGGCCATGTAGCCCAGGAGTCAGTTCAGCTCAGGCATGCAGCCCACGGAGCCCAACAGCCCAGTTTGAAGGGCTCAACTACTCAACTCAGGCCACACAGCCCAACGAATCAATTCGCCAGTTGTTAAATTTCATGGAGCCTCACGTCATTAAGAGTTTTAATCAAGCTAACTCGGGACAAGCCAATTTAGGCCATTTGTTAATGAAGAACATCGGCGATACCAGTAGAGGCGAAGTGGTGAGATAAAAATGAATATGCATTAAGGAAAGGCTACATATGTCCTAAGTCCTAAAAAAAAAAAAGCTATCTCGCAGGACGCCGAAAAAGGGATTTCTACACGTATGTCTGGGAGTGGAATAATTAAGGGAAAGAGAAGTCCTAACACACTAAAAAGCAAAGAAAAGCTTTCGGATCGGGCGGAACGCAAAGACGAACGGTCGAGATATTTACTAAGAAATGAGCACGAGAACCGAAAAGTCATCATTATCACCAGACATAAGACGACGACAAAGCCCAAACTAATCCAGCCCCGAGCTGACACGTGGAAGTCACACCTGATACAAGAAACGATACAGCCCTTGCCCACGCACACCGTGCACAAGGGCTGGGGGGCAACTGATGGGGTTTGAAAAATAGGCGCGCAGGCCCACTCACTAGGCCCAAAGGAGAGGCAGGCCCTATAAAACACCCAAGCCCCTAGCGTCGGCCCAAAACGAAAGCCCAGTCCACTCGCCCCAAAGGCCGATGATATGGATAATTGGGAAGGCCCACATCCTGCAAATCAGACTAAATCTCGCCAATAAGGAAGGTAGGATAATTCTCAATAACTGCTTATCTTGCAAATCAGACTAAATCTCGCCAATAAGGAAAGTAGGATAATTCTCAATAACTGCTTATCCTGTAAATCAAACCAAATCTTATCAATAGCAGGATACCCCCTACCACCCCTCAATTATCCCTTATTAATTGGTTTACAATAAGGAAAGAAACTATCCCAAGTAAACTGCTTTTTCTATATCTGGTACCAAATCCGATATGGACTAAAATAAGAAATATCCCATCCAATGGGAAGGACTCCTAATTACCATCCAACTGGTTGAACATCTACTATAAATACGGTAGGCCACCCCATCGGTGAAAGGTAATGCCGCCAACATTCTTACACACATTCTAGACGATAATTACATGCAACACACGCGCCCTAAGGCGCCCTCTCTTCTCTCGTAGCAAACTGACGAGATCGAGCGCCACGGCGGCTTCTCCGACCCCTTCTTCCTTGTTTTTGCAGAGGAGTGCTACGTCCAGAACCTGCAGATCAACAGTGCAGCAATCCTACCTCACCCTGCATAATCCACGCCCGCATCCCAAATTTCACAAACAACTGGTCCCCGCCTAGCGACCCCTACACGCTCCAGCCCGGGCCCGTGAACAAATGCATCATCGTAAGAAAACAAAGTTGCCACTGCTTTTCAATAAAGGTCAGATCATGCCATGGCAACCACCACGGCGAGATTGTTTGATTAAGACGCAGCTATTAGTTGATATGAGTGTACATATTGCTACTCATACTACCCGACAAAAATATAACATATGACGATTACTTTGTCATTTATCTCTTCTTCCATACAACTTGATTATTTAAAATTTTTATTTTTTCAAAGTCTCAAACTATTTAGTAGTTTTGTTTTTTGGTTGGCAAATCTCGATGCTTCTTGTTGTTGTATCGTGAGTTTGAGGGGCATGTTAGATGTATTTTATCCATATTTAGGGTAAAATAGCCTTTTAACTCTTTTTATTAGCTTAGATAAAGCCAAGTATGATCTCTTTGACTTTTTTCAAACTTTTTGTAATAAAACCTTACTTTCTTTTCTTATTTTTTCTTCTCTTTTACCTTTTGGAATTCTAGGTCATAGAATGAACATACTCAACTTGTTAATTATATTCAATATTTTGGTTTTTATTGTGGTGGCTACTTCTAAATTTCGATAGCTTGAGCTGATGGTTGAAGCATAAGGGTCTCATGGGTATGCCTTACACTCATGAGGGCACCTAATTTGAAGGAAAGCAAGCAACCAAAGGAGAACTAGGTGTGTTGTGTGCAAGGCCCAAGGCACATGGAAGCGTGGCGTTTTTACGCCACTAGCAAGGCCCTAGACATGCTAGATGCATGGGTCTTGAGGTAGTAGTGCAGTCCGAAGACTCTATGGTAGAGAGTAAGGCTCAGAGGCACTTGCGTGAAGGAATAAAGAAAAAGATGAGGGACAATAATGTAATTTCATATATGATTATTCAAAATATTGTATTATTTCTACTCAACCTATCTTGATGTCTCCTTAAGACATGATGGAAAAGGCTTAAATAGGGGAAGGGGAATAGAAACTCAACAAGAGGGTGCCAAGGCTGGGCCTCGGGAGCCCTTTGCCACGACTCCGCGCCTCGTGCATGAGATGACCTGCGACACATGGTGTGCATGAACTCACGATACGCTGATGAGATAAGCTTGTTTCTCCCTCGTGCCAACACTATTATCCCAAATCCCATGCACACTGGGGGATGCATGGCCATGGGTGCAATGCCATGGCTTGTTGGCTTGCATTAGGTGCTAGTAGTGATGTAGTGCATGGCTGATGAGCAAGGTGCATGAAGATCTTGCAACAATGGGAAGACACTTCGAAATGACCAAGGAAGGATTGGTGCACCAAGTGCTTGACTAAAGATGGCTTGCCCGAGACTTGGAGGAACACATACCAAAGTAACTGACTTATGCCTAAGGGAGTCTTTAGTGTGGCTTGTGCCTATTGGAGAAGGTAGCAGTTGACACAACTCTTCAAACATGGACCAGGTCGGATCTAGAAGGATCACAAGGGGCTTTTAAACCTCTGCCCTCTTGTTGTTGGGGGTGTGCAGCTATGTGGCTGTATTTGTGATTTCTTTGTATTGTAACAAGTGTTGAAACACTTGAGAATTTTGTATCTTGTAGTTGCAAAAATACAAGTTGGGAATAGTTTTTCTACAAGGCTTATTTGTCTCATTTATGCTGCTTTAAAGAGATAGGAAGAAAAGGTTGGCTAAGTTGAGACTTAGCACCCCACACTCAACGATGAGAAAATTGTGGTATGTTCTAGTGGGGTGTGATAGCTACCATGATATATGCTTAGACTTAATTTAACTTATTATTAAGTAAATTAACTATATTTAGTAAAATAATTAACATGAGTTAAAATAAAACAACTTTTTTATGTAAATAGTGAAAAATTAACTTATTTTGAAGTTTGGATATTTATTTTATTTTTTACTCATTTGATCAAATTCCTTTCGGCTTCGTTTGGAACCTGAAAAGTATAAGGGAAAGAAAAAAATACAAAGAAAAATAATTTTCTTATGTTTGGTTTCATTGTGATAAAACATAAAAGAAATTCAAATATAATCAAAATTCTTTAAAATTTTACATATTTTTAAACTTTTTAGTCCTTATATAATAGAGAGAAACAAATAAAATGAATTTGAATAAACATATAAAATTAATTTATTAAGTTTAAATCTATTTTTCATTTTTTTCCAAATTTTTTTTCCTTTCACTTTTCCTCTCTATCGTTTTTCCTTAGTATTTTTTGGGAGCTTTCATGATTTCTTTACTAGTACTCCATTACCTCCATTATTACTTGATCTCTTTTATCATAATTATAATTTATGAGGGTGACGACGATGTCAATTTGATGATCTAAAAATTTGTTTTAAATTAATATTATCAAATAATCTTAATACTTGAAGTAAGAATTGAATAATAAGTTTTAAGTTAATAATGTAAGCATAATTTAACTCAAAGCCAACTTAAGTTATTACGTAATATGTATATTAAAATTTACCAAACACCTCCCTAATCTTTCCTAGTTCTTAATCATATTAATAGTTTTATTTTTTTTTCTTTAGTTCTTAAGGCATCTTTGAATACTTGAACTGAAAGTTTGGGTGTAACGCCTTGAAAATATCATAACAGTTTTATAATATGTTTAGGGTATAAAATAATATAAATTATATTTTTCCGCATTTAAATTATTAAAAACGAAAAATGATAAAACTCCCTAAAATTATACAGAGTAGGATAAATTTGGTAAAATAAGTCAAATGAGACCCGCCATTATAAATCCAGGCCAAATGCCAAAATGAAAATGTTATAAAGTGTATTGAAAATGAAAGTGAAATAAAGCCTTAAAAATACAAACATGAGAAAAGAGGAATTTGTGGGCTAGACAAACAAGGCTTAGTGAAGGATTTTGATTAAAGACCAAATATTGGTCTTTGAGAGGCATTTTTACATCTGCAAAAGAAGCGGAGAGAAAGCGTCGCTTTTTCTGGCTGCGGAGAGATGGAGGAAGATTAATGGTTTTTGCTCCATGAAATCAAGGGTTAAGGTGATCAAGAGGAAGAAGGAAGATTGGTGTTGAAGAATCAAAGATTTAGCAAGAAATCAACCCTAACCCCTTTCCTTATCGCGGTTCGGGGTTTAATGAAAACCCCAAATTGGAATAAAAGTGTTTTTATTGGTTGTAGATAAGTTTTGGAGATTGCTTTAAGTTTTTTTTGGCTGTTTTGATTGGTTGTGGTCCTCAAATAAAGAATGTTTGTATAAAGGAAATGTTGGGTTTTTAGGGGAGATGCTGTCAAAATTTTTCAAAACCCATGTTTTTGTTTTGGCCATAACTTGGCCATAACTCATCCAAATTAAGTGATTCAAATTTCTAGATAAACTAAACTTCTAGGAGAACAAATATCCTTGAAATAAGTACATCCAAATTTGGATCCCATTAGACTTAGAAAAGTTTTCAAAGTGAGGCTCTATTTTCGGGTCAATTCTGGTTCAGTTCTGATACAGTTTTGGTGTTTCGGAATAGTTTTGGTATTTAGGCCATAAGTTGAGTTTCACTCATCCAAATTGAGTAATTCAAAGTTCGGGTAAATCCATTTCTAGGAGAAAAATATCTTGGAAATAAGTGTATTCAAATTTGGACTCACTGACCGTAAATTCACAAAGTGAAGCTTTGTTTTTGGGCAAATTCCGTTATGTGTTGAAAAATAGAATAGTCCCGACAAGTTAGACATATCTGAAGCCGTGCTCGAATTGGATGATTCCAATTCGACAAAATAGGATTTATAGATGAACAATGGACTTAAAGGAAGTTGGGTAAAATATGGCTCATTTGTTCTTTAAATTTTTAAGTGAAAGTGTGTTGAGTAGAAAACAACCTAACTAGAAACCTAAATGTTTAATCGATATCGTTTCTAATTGTGATGGATTAGGGGTTGGCGACGAGGAAAACCCGAATTGAAGTCGAGATTCCGAGGATAGAAATCGAAGTGCGACAACATTTTTGGTTCGTTCTCTATTATTCTCTTCTTATTTCAAGTATCAAAATTGTTTGCGCAATTATTGAAATGATTTTCAATAAAACTGCATATTGATTTATTTTAAGTGATTTGAGAAAATTGATTGTGAAATGATTGCCATGAAAAAAAAAAAAAATTGCATGAGTATTGAAATGTGTTATTTGAGTATAAATGTATATACCCTATTGTAAATTTCTATGACTGATTTTTAATGCTTTTAATAGAATGTTATTCATCATAGTCGAGTTAAGGATGAATTGGTATACCAATAAAGGTTAAACTAGTAGTACTGTGAACGAACGTAATGTAGTGTCACTCCGATCTGTAGCCTAGCGAGACAGTATCGGTAGTGTTCACAAAATGATTTTTTTTTTATAACAAGTCAGCAACCTAATGGGACCGTATTGTGTTATGAAATCTTTTTATACTGGCCTACAACTCAACAGGACCGTGCCGGTGATTCTGTTATCCTAAGCACCAAAATGCTAAATTCGTTTAAGGGAAAAATGATAAGAATATTTATGAAATGCATGATTTGAGTTTTGAATGAGTTATTGCATATGAAAGTGCATATTTAGAATGATAAATGAATGTATATGAAATGAATATATATACGTATTGTATTGCATTGATCATTCAATAAGGTTCAAAAGCATTGCTTTAGAAAAGTTGTATGATTTGTGTTAAAATAAAATGAAGAGAGAATCAGATAGAACCATCAAGCGAAATGCTCAACAAGAGCGATCATCTACAAAAATTTGTTTTCTAACAGTTCAGCAGACCTGTAAGTACGTAGTCATCGCCAAAAGTCGCACGAGTAAAAGTAAAGTCTCGACCATGCATACATGAAACCCCATGACGCTTTTGATACTTTTTGTATTAAAACTATGTTGTGAAAATCTGAACTCGATAAATGTTTGAAATGTTTTTATATTTAAAACCATTTTATAATACCGTAATGGCGGGAAAGTGGGGAATGGAGCAAATGTGCATATAATGCCATATTGAATGAAAATGTGTATCGAGAACAAAATGACGGCCCCTAGTTAACTTGATATATGTATATATTCATATGATAATTATCCTTACAAATGAGTATTTGAAATGTGTTTTATCGAGAAATGAATCAGATCGATTCATAAAAGAGAGGACTGTCTCTATCCCGTTCGTACTGGCCGGGCGGCACTCAAGGAAAGCACCCGACATTGGGAGTTTTTTTTTTAAACAAGAAAGGCTGAGTTCTCATTTATATTAAATTGCAATTTATAGTATTTTTTTATTTAATATTATATTTGGATTTTAAATAAAGGGACTAAGAAGGTATCACTACATCAAAACTTCAAATTTATGACAGTTTCATTTCTTGCCTTGACACCTTAAATAAATGCAAAGGAATTAGGTGTTGGAAATTGAGAAACATTGTCAATTTTACAAATGTCATTGATATGAAAACATTATAACACGTCATTTCTTAAAAAAATATAAATTTATTTATTCACACTTTATTTAATTATAATAAAATTAAAGAAAGTCAAATAATAATTTATATCCTTCATAATATAATCAGTATTATGCTTTCTAATATTTATATTAAATTACAAAATTAAATAAATTAAAATAAAATAATAAATTTAAAGCATGTCAAACTTTAGTTCGTATCAAACACAAAGCATATTGTACACTTTTTTTTAAATTAAAAATAATTTTAATTAATGAAATTAGAGCATCTTGTTTTTAATTACTATTTGCAAAAAAAAATAGGGCATCGTGTTTAAGAACAACCCATCCTCTACGACGCACAAGAAAACCCCTAACTTCATTGGCGCAATGGCTTCTCCCTAAGGGTCTCCTCTCTCTTAATATCTCAGGTATTTTCCTTAATTTTACCTACCCTTTTGTACTTAAGGCTTGTGGTGATTTGTTACTTGTGGAAATTTTGCAAGTTAGAGTCGAATATTTATGCAAAGTTTGAGAAGTTTGAGGATATGGGAACTGTGGAAGACAAAGTTTCTGATAGAATGACTGATAATAGAATGGCGAAGATGGTAATTAACTTTTTTGAATGTTGTGTAAAATTAAATTAGACATTTGCATAAAAAGATGGTTAATGCTAAAAAGGCAAGAAGATTTGTTTTTGTAAATCCGACCTTGGTTTCCAAAGCTGGAATGGGGGAAACGAGTAAGGAAAATAGGTCATAGGTTATTGCTAATTGATTGATGAATGCAAATAATGCTGATTTTATTTTTAGTTCATACAACCTAGGGCAAGTTATTAAATATAACTAAGCTTATAAGTATGTGAATTTTCAAATCCTAATTCATGTATAGTTACACTCAAGTAAAATTTTGTAGTTATCATTGGGTTTTGGTGTGGTACTTGATACAAAGAATTTGAAGTCCTATTAGGGATTCATTGCAAGATCAACCTTTAGATGATCTTAAGGACTTTGTTAATATGTAAGTTTTTCCCTTAATATTATATCATGAAGCATAAGATGGTAGCAAAAACTATTTTTTTCTTATAAGGCTCTCAAAATTCAACCACCTCAAAAGCATAAGTCATCAAAGAGGAAGCCTACTTGGATTGTAGTAGGAGTAAGTAACTCATATAAATTAAGTAATATAATTTTAAGTTTCGTTTCTTAATTTGTAATTCAGTACAATATGATATGCAAGTAACTACAAAATATGTATATATAGTGATTATTTTTATGCATTTAGTGTCCAATACAACTAGACAGTGTTGAATGTGGATACTATGTGATGAGATATATCATTGCTAATCAAGAATGTCTTACATCAAAGGCATATGATGATTTATTGATTTTCAATGTATCACTTTTTACCTTATTTTTCAATGTAATCGATGAAACCGTTATTTTACTCTTTAATAGTTTCATAGGAAAAAATCTTACAACAAAGATGAGTTGAATGAAGTACGATTTGAATGGGTGATTCTAGTCACTCAACTCATAATACTTTCTTCAGTTTGATAAGCTTTGGGGACACCTTTTTTTTGCATGGAAGCATGAACAAAATTTGGTATATCGAGTTATCACTTATAATGATGTTCATCAAGGTAAATTGTTTGATAGAATCACTTTAAAAATGGATAGTTTTCTTCTTCCACAATCATGATATTTCTCTAATTAATTCCAATAGTTGAACTAAGTTATTAATTGCATGCCTGACTCATAGGTATATTAATGGAAACTTTTTTTTTTTGTTGAAGTTAGATGATCTTCCAACTTTGCAACAGTCCATGAACTATTATGATACTAAAAGTATTTTCCATAAGGATATCAAGCTATTAAATATTTTAAAAGGGGATATATAGTTGGAACTTTATTATTCTCTTATAATATTTTTTTTTTGTTTTTAACTAAAGATTTTTTTTTTGTTGATGAGGGAGGAAAACATGAAGATTTCTACTTTTGACCTCAATGTATTATGACAACATTTTTAGTTACACAGTCACCCTTATAAAACATAATATCTTTTCTTCTACAACTGTAATTAATTATAGTTAATCTCTTTGCATGTAGGTTGCATATTTGGAAAATTAACTTTGCACTTAGTCAAGCTACTATGAAGCAATTTGTTGGAGATCAAGGCACTATTGGGTTGGGTGTAAAAAAAATTGAACGGGGTTAAAGGAGTGAAAGTTAAAGTTACTTTTTTTTTTTGTTATTTTTGGTTATGACATGGTCTTGGTTGAGAAATGCAAGTTCCCCATTTGTGAATAGAAACTAAAGTTTTGGTATGTATTGAAACATATTTGTTTTCTCACGTGTATGCATTATAATTAACAATGACAAGTGAAAATTTATATGCAAAAATTAATAAATTGATATTTAAATGAAATTATTATCTTCCTTGACACATTTACAAAATGTCATTATAATCAAATAATGTGAGAATGATAATCGATATCACTTATGGAGAGTATCATTTGATGGTGCTTTTAAAAAAAAGGTCATTATAAGAAATTGCTAAACAATGACACTTTATATGAAAAGCGTTAAGTTTATCTCTACTAAATAATGACGTTTATTTTGAGTGCCAAGGTTTTCTTCAATCACGTTTCTAAAAAGCTTCATTATAGGCAAGTACTTACTATGTCAAGCTATGGATGACACTTTCGATTAGTGACATAGAATGTTACTCTTGACGTTTTTTTAAACATTATTGTTAAGTGTTTTTCTTATAGTTTATATGCTTGGACTGTTGATGATTATGCACTTTATAAGGATTACAACATACCTATTGAGCCTTATTGTGTATATTTCTTGGACTTCAATTTCAATTTTGATGGCACTGTTGCTGAACCACACTTTGAAGAACAATTCTCTACTTAACTAATTTTTTTTTATGAAAAGTTAAAATGCTAAGAAAAATTATGAAATAAAAGAAAATGTTGGTGTTTTTAAGTGCATTTTATACATGCTTATACATCATTATTCACATATTATTTACATGCTTTTATGGTGTTTTAAGGACTAATGCTTAATTTTACTCAGTGTTTGAAAAATCGGGATATATCGATGATATGTTTTCGATATTTCGAATATCGGACAACCCTAACACGATAAGTCCAACCAAAAGTTGTTTGAAGGAGAAATAGAAACAAAGTAGGAAAAATCGCCGAAATATCGACGATATATCGGTATTGAGCAAAATATTAGTGACATGAGGCAATAGCGTGTTGTGCACGCGCATGTGGACGACATGAATTCGTTAATTTTATCGCCAAAATATTGGTGATATATCGTAGTTATATTTGACACTGTCGATTGATGAATAACCTCTTTTGTTTAAAACTAGGCTCCTCTTTTGTTTAAAAAACGGATAGGACATGTGGCTTCATCCATGTAGAAAACTCTCATCCAACAGCCAAAAATACACTTACGGCTTTAAATTTTAATATTTTAATTATTCTAATTCAAAGATCATATCAAACGCCCCCTTAAATTATGCCTCAAACCCCCTAAATGGATATCTCAAACTCCTTAAATTTTTCCTTTTGAGATATTCAAACAAACTAAAATCCGGTCATATCTCAAACTTCACAATACCAGAAAATATATTTTAATATATGCAGTATTTTCTCTTATTTTTATATCGTAATTAACTATAAGATATTATTTCAAAAACTATAAGATAATTTGTATTTTGAACGATTTAATTAAATAAATCACATTTTAGTATTAAATATATCCCATTTATCCTATCTTAAAATTATTATAATTTAACTTTAATTTTTAGATTTTTAATTTTGTTTAATTTTATATATCATTGAAATATAAAAATGTTTCACTTTTAAAAATTTGCTTAAATATATAAATAATAACACTAATAATAATAATAACAAGGTTGTATTATTTGATATTTCCAAAATTTAAAATTTTTAACCATTTTAATGAATTTTAATAATTTTATTTTATCGATATTTACGTGTGAAAATATCTACCGATATATTCATTATATATGTAAAATTCAAGTACCGATATATCCGCCAAAACTAATATTTTTTCCTTGATTTTACCTTTGCCTTTGATTGTCTAAAAAATAGACACAGCCCACCACCCGTGTCCAAGAAGCAGATTAAAAGAAGACCAATGTTAGTTCTTAGCAAAGCTACTGTACTGGGCGCAGCCTAAACACGGCGGGCCCAACACTAGTAGCAAACCCTCAACGGCATTCTAGTCAGTCAACAAGGGCCCAAACCTCCCCTTCAAAAAACTGGTAGCCCAAAGACTCCATATGAGAGGAAAACACCCAATCTCCACTAAATGAAAGCAGATATTTCAAGATTATCGCCTAGCACTATCCCTATTAATCGCCCATGATATGGCGAAAACCACCCAATGGGAGGAGTAATTAGCTCCAACAAGGAAAGATACCATCTGTCATCATCCAACTGTGTGCCTATCAGCGATCATCCCTTATAAATACCAGCCACTCCATCTGGGTGAAAGGCACGCTGCAACATACCCCAGACAAGCTAGTCTTCCACCTAGTGCTGAATCGACTTAGCATCGAGAGGCAACGGGCGAGCCCCCGCCGATCCTTTTTTGTTACTTGTTTCGCGTAGGAGCCCGACATCGGGTGTTTCATGATCGGGCCCAAGAATTCCAAAAGACGCTCTAAATTCTAGTTCCGGCTGAGCATCATCGCCATGCCGTTTCAGGAAAGACAAGCCTTTACAAATAAAACGATCTCTCAAGACTAATGGTATCCACTTAACACAAGGTGAGCCGCGCCAATCCCCCAAGAATGCAAGACCAGTAAGGCAACATAGATAGCCGACCGACAAAGACCGGAAGCTATCCACGATAATACAAACGACGGAGCACTGCCCACCAACCAACGCTTGATAAGGGAAGTGGTTAACCACTGTGATGTGATGCAACACCTGAGGAAGTGTGACAGCCCATGCCACAATATCGCCTCAGAAGAACAATCGCACCTCAAGCTCCTCCCAGAGGCGAAATAGAAGCGTAATTCCAGTTTCGAGCCAAGGGGCACGAGACCCCCAAAGAGGAACCCAACGAAGCAATACTTGGGGGGAACATCGGAAACGACGAGCCAACTCCTCATCAACAAGGAATGAGGGAGCGATCATGGGAGCAGAGGTTTAAGGGCATCCAACAGGATCTCAGCCACATGAAGGAAGTCATAGTGGTCAGCCTGCATCTACGACACCCTAGTTCGCCAACTGAGTCCCCGCTCACAAACCGAGGTAATTGGCATTTCCCTTCCGAAGAAAGTTCGATGCCGCAAATAGAAGCGTTAGATGGAACGAAGGATCCAGTTGACCATCTGAATACTTATAAGAACCAGATGGAGCTGCATGGTTATCAAGACCCTGTATGATGCAGAGCCGTCGCTATCATGCTAAAAGGCCTAGTGTTGGCATGGTTTAACAGGCTCCCACCATCGTCAATCTCTTCATTCAGAGAGCTCTCCATCGCATTCGTCTCCCACTCATCGAGCTAGACGCATGTGAAACCAAGCCATCACTTGCCGGTCTGCAGCGTACTCCACAAGAAAGCCTCGAGGTCTTATGTCCGTAGGTTCAATCAGTCATCAAGGTCGATAACCCAGAGGAGAAGTTCGCCATCACCGCTTTCATTGCTAGGCTAGGAGTACTGTCAAAAGACTTAATATTTTCCATCTCCAAGAATCCTCAGGCAAGCATGGCCGAGGTGCTCACCAAAGCAGAGAAGTACATTAATGGCGAAAAAGCCCTCATATCCAAGAAAGGAAGCTTCTCAACTCAAAAGGAGAAAAGTAGAACTGACAAGAAACGAGAGCGAAGCCCTCGGAGACAAGGAGACCGAGATAGATCCCCAAGAAGGGACAGAGAACGATCCTTAAAAAGGCGAGGAAGCGTTAGAGACCACCTAGGACCACCTCAACCCGAGCTACAGCAGCGGTATTCACCTCGGCAGTTCACCCCCCTGACAGCCTCCGTATCACAAGTCTTGCGCGAGGTACAACAAGAAAAATTTCTGAGATGGCCATCCCAGATGAGGTCGGACTCAACCAAAAAAGACAACACCAGATACTGTGAGTTCCATAGGGACCACGGACATCGAACGGACGATTGCATACAATTAAGGAAGGAAATAGAATATTTGATCCGACGGGGGTATCTTCGTCGCTACATAGCCTCTGAAGGTCAGAATCAGGCGCAACCGCCACCACCTTGACATCCAACCCTAACTCACCAACAAATTTGGGAAATCTATGTGACTTTTAGGAGGATTTAGAGGGGGGAGTCCACCAACAGAAGAGACTCATCCGCTGCAGATTGTGTCGTCGAGAGGTGTCGGGAGGCATGCAGATCCAAACTCCTCGACCGGACACCTCACCATACCTTCTCGATTCTGACCGAAGGATGTCAACACCCCCATGACGACCTTTTGGTGATAAGGGCAGGGTGGTTGAACAAAACAATCCATCGTCCTCATTTGACAACGACAAATGGTCGACATCATTCATATCCGCTGATAAACAAAATTCAAAAGAGAGAGACTGAACTAAATCAAGACCTAATTGAATTCCTTCCGAGAAAAGTGCTACCCTGGGGGTCAATACAATTAGTGCTCACTTTGGGAGACCCCTCATGCCAAGAAACAACGATGAGAAGATTTCGCAGTGTATGCCCCCCGCCTTAGGCCATTTGTTCCTCCTCAACGCCATAAAGGCCATGCTTTCGCGATCATATGATTAAGTTCCCACCGTGAATGGAGTAGACTGGGTTCGAGGAGAAGATACAAGGAATGTTACTCGACCTCAATGAAGCAAAAAATGGTCGACAACATATACATGGGCGAACTCAACATGCGAGACGAGGTGAGCACTCGACCCGAGCCTTTAGAAGAGCTGGAGCCTATACAGCTAGACGACCACCATGAACACCTCGCTTACATTGGTTCCAAGCTAGCGGAAGACATCAAGAGCCTCCTTATCCGCTTCTTGAAACAGAACAGGGATGTCTTCGCGTGGAAGCAGGAGGACATGGGTGATCACCCACAATAATCACCATGTATCTAAACGCCAATCCATCCTCTTCAACCTGGGCGTGAAGAAGTTTCGCCTCGTGAAAGACAAACATCAATGAGGAGGTCAAGAAGCCTCCAAGTTAAGTGTAATCGTGAAGTGAATACCCGAATGGTTGGCCAACGCCGCTCTCGTAAAAGCGAACGGCGCGGCGACTTCATCGATTTCAATCGAGACGCCAACCGAGCATGCCCAAAAGATAGCTTTCCACTCCTGATTGACCCCATAGTAGACGCCTACACCGGGCCATGAACTTCTTAGCTTCATGGATGCTTTCTCCTACTACAACCGCATCGCGATGGATCCACGCACCAAGAGAAGAATCCCATTCGCCACTCGCGCTGGACCTATCACATCTGCAATGCCTTCGACTAAAAGCGTGGAGCTACCTACCGTGAGGTCAGAACAGATTGTTCAGGAACAAATAGTGACATCTATGGAAGTATATAGACGACATGTTTAAATTAACTACGCCTGCCCATATACCATCCGTCCGAGGCATTCCAACTCGAAAAAGTAATACCATGAAGTCAATCCAACCAAATGCTTTCTGAGTCTCACCAAAAAAAAATTCGGGTTTTAGTCAACAATCGAGGAATAGAGGCAAACCTGCATAAGATAAAGTCGTGCTCGACATGCCACCGCCATCAAACATAAAAAGAAGTCCAATCCACGAACCTGAAGAATAGCCACGCGGTCGCTTGCGTCCTCTCTCGTGGTACGTCGATAAGTGTCGTACTCTTCCGTGTTCTCAAAAGCTTGGTTGGATACACCGCGAAGAAGCATTCATAAATAAGTATTTATTCGAGTTTCCCTATTTTGTAAGTCCTGAGAGAGCTCTCATTTTGTACCTAATCAGCTTGTATTTCTCAACCAAGGCGCCCGGGTCGAGAAAAGATGAGGGCCAACAAATTACCATTGCAAAATGAGTTTCAAGAGGGTAGAAGAAAAGGTACCCAAAGATGGAAATTAATCCTGCACTAGTAACTACCGCTTTAAACTCCGCCTACTTCCAAGCTCATAACTGGCCGGTCCCAACCGAATACCCGGCGAAGCAATACCGCATAGCCGCACTGGAAGGTCGGGAGCAAAGTGGGCCATAGAGCTAAGTGAATTCGACATCAGGTACAAACCATGACGTGAGTAAAAGGGCATTCATGGATTTCATCATGGAGTTCACCCGCACACCCATGCAGGCCGCCCGCTGGCACCCTCATCTCCCATTTGGAAATATCCTGACTGGCCGCCAACGCCTGGCGAGCCACAGGTCGATCGTAAATCTCCCCTGACAGGATAGGATACGTATCACGCCATCAGATTTGGTTTTCAAGCCTCTAATAACAAGGCCAAATACGAGGTTGTCATTGCAAGACTCAACCTCGCCCACTTCATGGAAGTAGACCAACTGGAGGTAAGCAGCGACTCTCAACTAGTAGTAAAGTAGATAGAAGACTCCTACGAGGCCAGAGGTGAGAAGACGATCTTATACCCTCGAAAAGTGCGCGGGTTCAGTCGACATGTGCCGAGGGCGTAGGGCCTCCCGAGTCGACGCCCTTAGCTAAACTAGTAATGGCCTCACAAGAAGACTCTAGGCGACTGCACTGCCGAACACCTCTCATAACCCTCGCAGAAGTCGCCACCTAAGAAGAAGTCTCCCCTGGTGGATGTCTCGAGCTGCCGGACGTGGACTTATCTAGGGATTACCCGTTTGAGGGGACATTACCAAGCGACCAACGAGGTGTGTCCTTAAACTCGTGAAAGCAAGGTCGGCGAGATTCACCATCCATCATGGGAGAGAACAGGTTTTTTCACACCCATCCTTAAGTGCATCACAGGGAAAGATGCCAATTATACCGAGGGAAGTACATGGTGTATTGGAAATCACACGCAGCCGTATCATGAAAGGTCTTAAGGCAAGGTACTATCGCCCACAATGCCTGTGGACATAAACGGAGCTTAGCTAAAGTAAAGTTTGTTAGAGCACGCCAAAATCTCTCTCATCTCCCATCTCGAGCCATCGACGTCTCGTTACAAGCCTCTGCCTTTTCGAAGAATTCGGGTCGGGACATACTGGGACCCCGCCATCGAAGGCCCAACCCTATCGTCAGGAAAGGGATTATTTCACCAAATGGCGTGTCGAGCCTTTGCCAGCCATCACGTAACAAAGGTACGCAACTCTCGTTGCATTCCATAGTATGCGTTTGTATCCGAGCCCGGGTGTCGATAATGGAAGCACCGACAACTTGCTGTGGATTGCGTCACGGATCGTGAACTACTACTCATCCCCAAATTTCATCCACAATCTAATGGGATGTTAAGTCACCATCGAACCCTCAAAGCAAAGATTGAAGACCAAGTCGAGGATCTAAAGGCAAATGGCAATACCTCCCGAGGTGTTAGAAGGGCATACTTAACTACACGCGAAGTCAAGAACTCAGAGACCTCGTCATGAAGCTCTTGGTAACCCGAGGCGTGTGGCCCTGTTTCGAGATCGGGATGAAGTCCCTAAGAATTGAATTGCAAGTGTGTAGCATAATGAAGAAAGCCTTCACCTAAACCTGGGACTTCCTGTGACGAAAAGCGAGCGCATCCTAAAACGCACAAGACTACCAAAGGAAGATGACATACTACAGGATCGAAAAGTCAAACCTGTGGAGTTATGCTTGGCGACTTGGGCTTAAAGCTTCAAGAAAGATCCTACACATGAAAGCTAGACCCAACCTGAAGGCCCTTACACTGTAGTTTCACAGATCTCGACCGGCAACTACGAACTCCAAACGGAAGAAGGAAAAATTATACCTCATCCTTGGAACGCTGAGCACCTCAAACGATTATATCAATAGAATTCAGAATGTAATCTTTAATAAAATTATAGCTGGGATAATGCCCAGGTGTTCGCTATTACTTTGCTTAATATCCATATGAATCCAAAAGGCATACAAGAAAGAAAAGGGCACTCAAAATTTAAACGCCCGAGAAATTACACACCTCACAAATCCATGCTTCAAAAATAAAAGGATTATTCTTTATTTCAAAGGAGATACAATTGATCGTAAAGTTACTGTTCTGAGTGCTGGCCTTACACCCTGAGCGAACAAGATGCAGCCTTTCTCAAAAAAAAAAAAAACACAAAAGAATATCTCAAGAAAAGGAGAAGGAAAAGGAAAAGAGAAGAAGCGAGAGTGCGAACGGGAGGGAAAAGGAGAAGGAAAAGGAGAAGAAAGAAGAAAGTGGAAACAAGAAAAGAGGAAAATGGAGAGATGCACTGTGCTCCTTTATAATAATCGCCCTCTGCATGTATTCCCATCATAGTCTCACACCAACGTAGCTAGGACAAACATAACCCCATAAGGGAGGAACTAGTAAGACCCAGAAATCTAATTTCTGGAAAATGGCAACCGTAATTTCGGATCAAAACTGAATTTCACTCTAGATCTCGGATGATAAAACGGATTTCACCGTTGGAATCTTCTCACAAAATCTAGCTAGCACGTCGAATTTCGTCGAATTCCGAGACAGTCGAAATTTATCATTCTACGCACTGAGTCAAAAATAAACGACTTGAGATGTCACAAAAGTCACATATAACATGTACACATGTTATACATGTTGTGTGAGTAGAGAGATGATGGAATGGACTGGTCAATAGAAAAGTCAAATGTCTAAACTAAGCTAAGGGATAAATGGCATTATTAAATTTTATGAAATGAGGAAAAGACAAAAAAGAGGAATAGTGACATCCTCTTAAAAGACCAATGAGAGAACCAGATGAGGCAAGAGGTTCAAATTTTTAGAGTTTAGTAAGAGTTACTTCTAAAATAACGGAGATCCGATCATTTAATTCATCTGAGCAAGAAGGAAGTCACTCCACGCGGCGAGGCCCACGAGCTGCCCGGTTTCGGGAGTTTTCAAGAAACTCGTGAGGATTTATCCCACTCTGGGTTTTGGCACTTTATTTAAGTGTTTTCAGATGCTGAATTGATTAAGGCCGTGAGGTGCTTTGATCGGTTCCCAAATCTGGAACCGGCTGCAAATTCCTTGGGACACTGTCAACTGCATCATTAGGGGACTGATTTGGGGTATTTGTAATCATACTATATAATAAATTGTGTTTTGGGTGAGTGAGGCCTGGAATGCAGCATGGGAATTCCTGCCCAACAAGAGAACTGGCGTTTGATGAGTTGGCCGCCCATGGACGCTCACTAAGCCTCGCTGGGACTCAAAAAATAGTCCCTGCTTCAGGCAATCGACCAAAACGCCCATGTGTCAGGGTGCTTGAAATTACTAAATGAATTAGCTTGAGTTGTGTGAAATAGATAGGTTAATACATGATTATAATGTGTTAAATACAATGACATAACTATATAAAATATAAATTCAGGTTTGTAAATAGTCTGAGATGATATCGTGTTTAGCCCAAGTGAGCTAATTGGGTGATTTGTTGATATCATGGAATTACATGTGAAGTGTAATCAGACGAGAATAGCATTTATATTTATTATACCGCTGAAATGATTTGAATATACATATCATATGCACCGCAGTCTAGAAATTGTGGGTGAGTGCATGACATGAAAATTGAAAGAAAACGAAACGCTTTTTGAAAGAATTTCACAGAGGAATTTCCGGGAACGTACTGGGAGACGTGTCCAGTTTTCCAGATCATTTCGATATAATCATGACTATTTCTAAGGTTCTTCAACATTACATTTCTGAGGGTAGTCCCATATTTTTACCGATACTGTAGAGAAGCCAAAACAATGTGAATTGCTTGAAAAAGATGTTTTCTATACATGGCTTAGGCAAGTGTGAGTCGGTGAGACTCCCTGGACGTGGTTTGAGCTATTTAGACATTCAAGTAGGACTTTAATTTGCTTTTGAATGTGTGTTTACTGGAGCATTGCATACGCACTTAGGTGGGGAGTAACCCATTTGTGGTGATTTTTCTCCCACCATCGGGCGATACTTCACCCCGCTGAGGGATATTATTCGTGCACAGAGCTTACGAGGAGACGGGGCCATCCTAAGAGGCCATTTTGTAAGAATGTCTGCCGCGCTTTGGTTTTATATGTACACATGTATTGGGAACTCTAAGTTTGATATATGATGTATAAGGATAATTTATTATCTCTTGAAACTATTGGAATATAGTTGGGATATTTATTTTGTGAGGTTGATGCAGGCCCAAGGCCATTGCTTTTTAATTATTTAATTGGATATGAACCATGTGGTCAAGGTTGATTTGTTGGACCCCAGGTGGCCATATATCAACCTGTCAGATGTTTTATAGTCGGGTAGAGCCCCGTACAAAGAAGACTTGCCCGATTTTCGTGAGGTGCCTACCCGACATCCACGAAGATTCGCGGCACAAAGTCATTACCGTACACCTTGATTCGGCTCAACTAGGGAAAACATAACTCCTACAAGCGTGAAGACCATTCAACTAGATCGCAACTCACGATTCCAAGTGCACTCCCAATGATGACCAAGCCTTGACACTTAATCGTACGCGGATTCCAATTACTCCTAAAAGGGGAAGAAAGTTCGAAGCATGAGCACCATCATAAAGGAGTCGCTATTCAGAAGGAAATGTGGCGCCGAATATGCAATCCATTCCAATTCTCCATAAAGCCGCATTAAAGCTACTCGCGCCTTTCCAAGAGAAGGAAGTCGAATCGGCCATGTACCCACGGCGCCACGTCGCCCAAGAGCCCAAGAGTTCGCCAGTGTTCTTAATAGCTCTGGAATACTTCGTGCCCAAGAGCCCAATAAACAAAGATTCAAGAGCCTGAGATTGCTCAACTAAGGCCTTGTAGCTCAAGAGCCAGTTCAGCTCAAGCACATTAGCCCACCTGAGCCCTACTACCAAGCATTCAAGAGCTCAACCGCCAACTAAGGCCTTTGCCCCGGGAGCCAATCTCACAGCACATTAACCTACCTGAGCCCCAAGCAGCTCGGGGCTGGGAGCTCAACTCGCCTAACTCCGCTCAACTAAGGCCTTGTAGACCAGACGCCCAGCTCAAGCACATTAGCCCACCTGAGCCTTAGCACTGGGCTAAGATTCAACCGCTCAACTAAGGCCCAGCCCCGGGGAGGCGCTCCTTTCACCAGTAAATTAGGCCATCGAGCCCCGAAGAGCCTAGTCTTCGTGGAGCTCACCAAGCCAACTAAGGCCTTGTAGCCTAGGAGCTAGTTCAGCTCAGGCACATTAGCCCACGGAGCCTCAACAACTCAGTTTTCAGGAGCTCAACTGCTCAACTAAGGCCTTATAGCCCAAGAGCCAGCCTACTAGGCACATATCTTACCTGAGCCCCAACAACCCGCTGTGAGCTCAATCAGGCCTCAACTAAGGCCTCAGAGCCTGTGATCCGCTAGCACAGCACACAGCTCACTGAGTCTCATACCAAGATTCAAGAGCTCACATTCCAACTAAGGCCTTGTAGCCCAGAGCGAGTTCACTTTAGACATTAGCTGAACTGAGCCCCAAGAATTTCGCTGAGCTCAATCGCTTAACTAAGGCTCAGAGCCTAGGAGCCGCTTCAAATCTCAGTACATTAGCCCACAGAGTCCCAACACTCGCTCGTAAGCTCAACGCTTCAACTAAGGCCTTGTAGCCCAGGAGCCGCTCGCCTCAGCAGATTGTTCACTGAGCCCCAACACCAAGATTCAAGAGCTCAACTACTTAACTAAGGCCTGAGCCTGGTGAGCGTCACCACAGCACATTAGGCCCACCTGAGCCCCAACAAATTAACATTCACGAGCTCAACTGCTCAACTAAGGCCTTGTAGCCCAGAGCCGCTTACTCAAAGTAAGATTAGCCTCGAGCCTCAAAGAACTGGGCTAAGAGCCTTAACTGCCGACTAAGGCCTCAGGAGTCTAAGAGACAACACTCAAAGTATTAGGGCTCCTGAGTCTCCAACAGCCTGGCCAAGACCTCAACCACACTCAAGCTCCTCAGAGTCGTGGTGAGCTGTGTCGTACTCGCTGTAGGGCAAGACAAGTACCACAATTAGGGTAAAAGCGAGGAGATAAAAATTTGGGTATTCATTGTCAAAGCCAAGAATCCATGATTACGTGATGATCCCTGGTTCAAAGCCCACAAGACAAAAACAAGCAAATTGTACAAGGAGGCCACGGGTTAGGAGCCATGGTGAGAAGGAGAGGGCCTCGCTGAGGCTACTGCCCACCAGAGCAATTAGCAGAGCAAGAACCTTTGCCTCCCCATCGCTGGGAATGTCAAAATGAAGGTCCGCTGTGGGAGTCAAAGATCCTCCCATGGAAAGCAAGCCATCCGTGGCTCCCACCGCAGGCGTGCCCGCCCTCAAGCTGCACCATCCCTCCTCGAACGACCGTGAGTCACCGGTCCCCTCACAACGCATGGCACCTGCCCCGTCAAGAGTTCGACAGAGCTCTCAAATTTGAAGCCTCACGCCTGACCCCATTCAGTAGCACCGCCTTATTAAGCAAACTCGTCCCAAGAAAGTTGCACTCCTTCCCAACTACCCGTAGAGCTCATCCCAGGAAGCTGAGGCCTCCTTCCCGACCACCCAGCCTCATTCCGGCCACTCAAGCAGCCCCATCCCGGGCTACCCGCAGCCTCATTCCTAACCGCACCATCCCCACCCACAGCTCGCCTCTGCCACCTTAGGCCCTCGCCTCTCTCTAATTCACAAGGCCGCGCCTCGGTCGGCGATGCCTCAGGCCTGACTCAGCTTCACTCATTCCTCCATTTTTTTAGCACCCGAGCTCACAGCTCAGCCCCGCCGAGGTAAAGAGAAGCCGCGAAGCCAGAGTCTCCGCGGCTTTGGCACGCACCCTCTTGTTCGCCCCGGCCCTTGCTAAACTCTTCGTGATGGGTAGCCACCGCCACTCCAACATGAGTCAATGCACAACTCAAACCCAAGATAAAGACGACAACAAAGACACGGAACTTAAGTGGAGGCAAACTTCCGTTGATAGAGCCAAGGCCTCATCAGCAGGCATCCGACCCTTGAGATCGAACCCTAAGGATGGAGGAACGCTACCACACAAGCTTCACATCGAAAGCAAGGAATCCTCATCTCGATCAGCCTAAGATCCCTCCCCGTCTTTCTGGGTGATCTTAAGGAGGAGGTCAAAGACTCTACAGAGGACTCTAAACTGAAGAGTAGTAACACTCAACTAGTTTAGTAGCCCTCCTAAGGAACTTTTCAAGGCCTTGTAGCAAGTAGAACGAGGTCAAGGAAATGGGCGTCTCGCACTTCTACGGAGATCGACAATGCTTGCCCGCACTCGACATGTGCAAAGGTGACGAAGAAGACATCCCCAACCTCGGAGCTTTACCCCAGGCCGAATGGCTCTTCTCAAGGGAGTCCTGAGACTTTCGCTTCATGCTTCAAGGCCTCCTAGACAACGTCTCCACCCGAGCTTGAAGCTCTCCCTTAGTGGGCTTGGACAACAGAGGCTCTCGGAGAACTTCATGTTAGACGGGATAGTGGCGTCTGGGGAGTAGAAGGCTGGCCCAAAGACTTCAACCCGAGACCTGAATGTCCCACCCGAGCGACTAACACACGCTCAGACATTTGGCCGCCGCTTCACGCCCCTGTCAGGGCTAAGGTCTGACCAAAGCGCACAACCAATGCAGTTAGGACACCCTATAACTGTGAAGGCCAGACTAAACTAAACAGCAAAGCCTACTAAGATTCTCGAGGGTCCAAACAAATTAAACGCCTAGTGTGTCTTCCTGATCAAGGGGATTATACCCCCAACGGCACACCGATAAAAAGTAGCGTTCCTTCCAAACTATCCATGGACAACTAAGATCCGAGATGATCAGCGGAGCACTAGAACGCTTGTAGACAAAGAAAGCCCCCTGCCAGCCTCCTTATATCAAGAGGTCCAGGAGCGAAGCTATACTGGGAACACCCAAGCCCTTAACCCTAAAAACAACTAACAACCCAACCGTATGACTCCCATAAGTCAGAAGCAAAGCCGAGAATGGTAGATATTGAATGTCAGAAACCCTTATAAAGGGATGCAGAGGAAAACGGAGGCCATTCTCAAAGGCCACCTTGAAAAAGCACACCATCTTGGGCACTTGAACGACATAGGAGGTCAATATGTTAGGAGACTAAACCTAAACACCAAACGGGGGCCTATATCAAGCCTCTGGGCGAAGATTTCCCAAATAAAGGCTCAACCCCGCTAGACTCCTTAATCGCAAGGTTTCAGATAAATTAATTTCGATATCTGGGGACCCCACTGTAGATGAATCTCATCAATTTTACTCTTGTGCCTTTACCCACAAGGAAGGAGGCCCCTGGGGCATTTCTGAACGACCGTGGTCAACGACCAGACTCCACCGCCCGTCCGCCCCGAACTGGGACCAGAGAAGGGTCACCCCTTATACGCAAAGAAGAAGAACGACCCTAATCTATGGGAATATACGGTTGACAAAACTCCAACCAAAGAAGGCCCTAACACCCGCAACACCTCTTGAAAAGATAAAGAAGGGAAAAAGACGACCGATCCTGGGGAGTCGAATCCAAAGGGACGACCCCAAATGTGGTACCACAAAAGCCAAGAGGTTCCTCAACAATGATTAGATCGAATTTCAAGAAAAATAAGCCCGAATCCAAGAGAGAAAAAAAAAGTCAGGCATCGAGAACACAATGTTAACGGTCAGGATGTTCTCAAAGAACTGAAGAACTGTGAGGAAATAAGCCGAAAAGTAAAGTCATCATTAACACAAGCAGACTACAAGAAAGCCCTAATCAAAACTAAAATTGAAAGCAACCACGTGGAAGTCGCACCCGATCCTAGAAACGATACAGCCCTTGCCCACGCTCGTTGTAACCAAGGTCAGCAATCAACGGTCTAAAATAAGCGCTACAGTCACCACCAAGTCCAAGAAGCAGGATTAAAAGAAGACCAATAAGCAAGCCCAGTAAAGCGACCTGGCCCCTGACGCAGGCCTAAACACGGAGGGCCCAACACTAGTAGCAAACCCTCAACGACATTCCCCGAGAGCAGGCCCGGAACAAGGGCCCAAACCGCCCCTTCAAAAAACTGGTAGCCCAAAGACTCTTTATGAGAGGAAAACACCCAATCTCCACAAAACAGGAAAGTAGGATATTTCAAGATTATCGCCCATCAATCATCCCTTATTAATCGGTCTATGATAAGGAAGAAAAATCCCCCACCCAATGGGAGGAGTATTGTATCAGCCTCCAACAAGGAAAGATACCATTCAATGTCATCATCCAACTAGGAAAGCTATCATGATCATCCCTTATAAATACCAGGCCACCCCATCGGTGAAAGGTACATGTAATATACCCTAGACGCTAGCTCTCTCCAATCAAGAATTGACTTAGGCATTGAGAGGCAACGGGCAAGCCCCGCTAATCCTTTTTTTGTTACTTGCTCGCAGGTTCTATATCCAAAGGCGCCGACCGCTGCTACTCCAAAGAAGCTCCAACCTAGTTCCTAGCTGAAAGTACTCATCAGTTTTAGATACATTTTGGAGCAAATGAGCATAAACAAGGATCAAAGGAATTTTCGACTCGCCCGCAACCCTGGCAAGGCTCTTCCCAGGGTACAAATGGATTTTGTATATCCTTAGTAACGATAGAAGTCTAGGATCACCAATCTGAGCTCAAACGAAAAGACGCCGTAGCAAAAAAATAGAAGGATTGGCACATCTTCAGGCACAAGCGGTAAGTTCTTCCCTATTTTCGGCCTATAATGACTTATTTCGCCCGCATCTGCATGGATGGAATTTTCTCTTAACTTTCTCGTGAAAGTCCAAAATCATCAATTTGATTGAGGAGTTATGACTGCTACAAAATTGGGGAGGGTCAACGATAAAGATATCAAGATAAGGGCCAGTTGAGCCACGTCGAGCATCAACTTTGACACTAGCGCCAGGAATGGGTGCTCTCGCCAAGCAGCACTGCTTGAGCCTCCTAAACCCCCTATAATGAAAAAATGAACCTTGTCTGTGGAGAAAGGAACAACCCTAAAGGCCCCTATATAATGAGGGGAGATTTCCATGTATTATCACCTCTATTACCTTAGATGAACTAGAGGTGAATATGGGAACCAGGAGCGAGAAATTACAAACTGAGTAAGGGACTTGGTGTTGTAAAAATTAATGATCTCTTGGCCAACAAATTGCTTTAATGTATATCCATATGAGCTTTTAATTGAAATGTAGAGCCTAGAGGAAGCAAATTGATCCTAGAATCTTCTTTTGTTTAAGAAACTCTTGGCATTAGATCAACTGGTCCAGTTCTCTCTGATTATCTATGTTTATGTATGTCTAAATATTCGTTTTCTCTAACCTATAAAAACGGCTCCAACAATACTTTACGCTTTTAAGTTCTAAAGTACATTAAATATTAAGAGGGTATTTGATAAATTCCTTCAATAACTTGATATGACTTTTATTTTATGACAGCTAAACACTTTAGTTACAATGTAGTAAATTATCCTTACTGAGACTTGAACCCGAGACCCTACTTCTCCCTATGCCCTGCCTTTTTGAAAAGTTTAACGCTCTATCACATGAGTTAAACATGATAGTGATATGACTTAATAATTTCATTAAGTAATTAAATATATCTGGGAATTAATTTCAAACCATAACTTTATGTTAAATTTACTAAGACTAATACACAATTATTTGTTCAATAACTTATTCAATTAACTCGTCTAATCAAGCTGCTTCACCTCGATTAGGCTAGGTTTGGAAACCTTGTAATCTGTTTGAATTTTTAACATCCTGAATTGGGTTCAAATGAAGATTTTGCCCAAACTCACCACTCTCAAGGTGATATTTACAATATTTTACTTATCAAATAAACTGGGTATTTAAACCCACTTATAGCAAACCTTACTACGCCTTCTTCTCATTTTTCTTTCTCCTTTCACTAAGTTCTTCACTCGGTGGGGTTGGTCTATTTAGTTTCTTCTTTCTTCTTACACCACAATTAAACATAAATTTCCTGATTTTTATCATAAATTTTCAATTGTTTAATTGTGATTTTAGGATTGTTGATTGATATTGTGCAATTTTGATGCTTTTTTTGTTGTTTGACACTGTAATCACTCGTTAGGGGATTAAGTTGCAGTATAATCACTTGTTAAGGTTAGATATTCAACATTATTTGATGGGCGGAGCGAGATAACGCGGTTATTGATTTTTATTAACATGAATGGGGAAAAATGACCCCACCCGACACGGGTTTTAGCTGGGATGGACATGGTCATAATCGGGAACAAGATGGGAGTAACCCATCTGAACTCGCCCCATTTCCATCCATGCATGCCTATAACCAACACATCCTTTTGGTAGAAAATAGTTTTTAATTTCTATACAATTCTTAGAATATTTGTTTAACAAATAAATGTATTATATAAGATCAGTTTGTTATTTAAAATTAATTAGGTACGCTGTAAAAGGATGATTTAAAATAAATTTAGGTCAATTTTATCGAATCTTAATTTTTGAAGCAAAAGTTATATATTGAGTTCCCAAGTAAATAACCTAATAAAATATAATTTGTAAATTAACTTAACTCATTAAGTAATGAATAGTAACTACCAGGTTTTCCAAAAAAACGAAAGAAAAAGAAACACCCTATCTTAAATGGTTAATAAAAACTGCTCTTAATTACGAATCTTCATTTTACGATTATTATTATTATATATAATATAAATATACGTAACAAATGTAAATTTGTTTGGATTAGTAAAAATACTATGAGAAGAGGAAACATTTAGGAAAGAATAAAAAATGATCGAAATTGTTGAGAAAATTGAAAGCAGTTTTGATTAGGGATAGCAGTTGTCAAATCTCCGTCCTGAACTCATTAACCGTTTAATTCTTTTTTTCAGAATCTCATCCCGCCTTGTCACGACCACTTTCTTAGCATCCAATCAGTTTATAAAACAACAAAATCTCAAGATTTTGAACACCCAATGATCTTTGATAAAACCGTGGGATTGTTTGTTTGACAAAGACATAATTTGCAAATTTCTTCTTCCCATTTTTATAATCACGAGGCTTTAAATACAAAACTAATAACTGAAATGTGCATGCTAGTGGATATAGTGGATTCCTAAATCCACTCCACTAATTATCTAAAGATAAAAGATAAATAAAATAAATAAAATAAACTATTAAAATTCTAAACTATTAAAAGAAACGTGTGGAGACGTGGTTATTAAAATTCTAAACTATTAAAAACGGAGACGTGGCTGTTCCTTAACACCTCCTCGAAGTGGCACCTTGTCCTTAAGGTTCCTACCTCGTGTTCTTCTTCCTTAATCTCAAGCAATATTAGTTGGAGGTTGACTAGAACGATGGTCCGGCATGAAACTGGCCGTCGTTGCAATCAAGCAAAGGCCTCAGGTCATTTCGCCTCACTCACTCCTGTTAGCTTCTCATGGTCACACAGAAGATTGCACTGGGTTACTCCACTAGGCGAGGTGGATGTGATTTTTTCATCTCTATACTTGATAGTCTTCTCATAATGCGCTGGTTAATGACATCTTTCAATGATTAAGGTTTGAACGCCCCATTACCTTTGTTATTTTATCATTAATCTTCCCATGAACATCCTAATCAAGGTTTCTTCGCACCACCCATACCGTATTCCCAATCTTTCAAATTCTTCTTGATATTCTGAGGGAACCCGTTTGTTGTAGTTTTCATGGCTTATTGAAACACCTCATAGTGGACCAAACCAGGACTACAACTCCTCAAGGTTTGCCAAGGGGATTACACAATTTTCTTGTCAGATGATGTACTTATTGCCACCACACTCGCCCACCTCCATATAGTAAGTTGCCATCATCACTTTTTCCTGCTTCGGTACTGATGAGTGCCTAAAACAATCATATTATACCCGCGTCGGTTTTTCCTTTTCATGTTTATTTTATAGTAATTTCATAGCTTGTGGCTGGGGACTCTAATTCAGTGTTCGCCTGATGCGGTGTACATCGGCGCAAAAGGCAAATTAAGAAGCACTTCGAGCAATGGGAGCAAAGCAGAAATTATTGCTATGTCGCGAATGCCCAACGTCAGCGCGACGCTCCCACGCCAGGATATCCCAACGCCAGACGCCGGGTCAACACGGTCAACAATCGCCAACGCCGCTGAAGGCCTCAACGTCGCTGACGCTGCAACGTCACAGCGACGCCGCACGGATCTGCATCTCAATACGAACGCCCAACGCTTCGCGACGCTGCAACGCCGACGCCGCACGGACTGCATCTCATCATTTAAAGTAACGTAATGGCTCGAATTCAAGGGTATCGGGAGTGCATTTAACGGCGCGCACCAATTCAGAAAGCAGAGTGACAATGTGACTTCGCTATGCCCGGATTTGTAATTGCTTCATTTTGACGAGAATGATGTTTTAATACTAAACATTTTCATTCTATCACCCAAGATATGTTCTAGATCTATATCTAGGCTTTGTTGAACCCGTCAGGCGTTACTGGGATTAAAATAGTACTTTATATTGCTCCCAAGTATTTATCTACGGTTTTCATCCGCCGCCACGCCTATGATTTAATTATGGCGGCGGCTGTCTGGCCAACATCGTACACCACACCGAGATCCGCCGAGATTCGAGAGATGAGGTTATCCAAAGATCTCGGGTGGAGAAGCTTTAGTTGACCGTAAATAGAGATATTCATCCCGAAGGTGGCATCTCGGTTAGAATGATTACTACTTTGATCGAGTCGAGATAGAGATATACTTATTCCATTCACGAGATAAAGTGTGGATATACTCGAGAGAGGATATCTTGTAAGTAAGATCACCTCGCTAATCGAAAATGATAAATATATTAAATAGCATCCTTAAGAAATAATCCATTGAACGTGACAGGGGGAGACACAACCCTAGTCTTCAATACCAGTAATTCATTAGAATCTAAAACTTAGTCGACTTTCACATATTCACTTTCTTTCCTAAAATCATCTCTTCAGATATTATCTAAAAAGTCGAACCTTTGTAGTCAATACACCTGTCCCTGTGGATCGATATCCGTACTGTGAGTACACTATATTACTCATGACAAGGTAGAATTACAAGACATATGCATTTTACACACCGCTTTCTACCAATGTTTTCAAGGCCGTCATTCGGATAGGTTTAGATTGATATGTAGAATTAAGCAATTGATATTATTCGAATTTTCTTTTACTTTTGTTTATTTTTACAAGTGCCGGTAATTTGTTTTGTTGGTTCGTGTTATTGCAGTCAGAAGCCAAGAAGTACATGCGACATCGAAACAAGCTAACTAACACCCTGCTTCGATCCCGAGCCAGAAAGACTTCGCACAGATCATACAGAACAAAGAACAACAGATTAGGAACTAAATAATCATGGAAAACACCGAAGAACAAAATCTTGCATTAAATGCATCAAACCACAGAGCAATGGGAATCACTGAAGGAATCACACCTGCATCACATACAAATTCAGATGATCCTTTCATGCTACTAGATGAATTCGTTTTACCACCAAATGTTGTTCAGACAGCTATCAGGACGAATTACCTATTCAAGCAAACACTCACCAGTCACACGATACGATGTTTCGTATCTTGTTCCATGGACTCACCCCATGAGAACCCCGAACATGCATTTGACCAACTTCCTCAAGTCTCGCTGACACGATTACACAACTAGTTGATCGAGGAGTGCACTGTGTCAGGCTTTTCCACTTCACTAGGTGATCGAGCCAAGCATCGCTAACAAGGTCACCACCGATTCCATTACCTCGTGGAATGACTTAGTGCAAATTCCCGAATTGCTCTTCCCATCTTTCGAAAATTGCACAACTCAGGTAAGAGATCGTAATACTTTCGATGTCCAGGGGAGAACCCGGGCAGAGGCAATGACGTATTTCATGAATTATCATGAAGCGTGCCCACACCACCGGATCGACCGCATGGATGCAAGTCCACACCTTCTATAATGGTCTCGAGAAATGCAACTAGAACAATGATTTGATAAGCCACCGAGGAGAATCGGCAAGAAAACCATGTACTCAAGTTTATGAAATCTACACGCGACCAACACTAATCGCGCCTAGAGATAAGGCTACACCGGCAAACGCTGCGGTGGCAATGGATAATGAGGTCCTCAACAACTGATGAATCATGTGGCACAATCGACCAAACAAATAAATGTGACAAAGAAGGAACCACGAACGCCATCCGCATCAACCCACGGGAGTTGCGTGGAATTTCGGGACCCACAACAAAGACGAATGCCTAGTGAAAACCCGCGCAGAGCAAGCCCAAGATGCGGTCCGTGCTTAATCGAATCAATCGCAAGAGTAAGACCATATGGGGGAACAGCTTATCAATCGTAATCGTACAAGGCGGCGAATAATCGTGAACTTAATAATCGTAACAATCAAGGATATTTGCAAAGGGCGGAATAATCGTAACAACAATACGTTATCGAACCGAACAAGGAACCACCTCTCGAGAAAAGTCGATTTAGAACAAGTTTCGCACGATGTTAACTTCCCACTCGCCTTCATGAATGAGAGACTAGCAAACATGCAAAGATAAGCAACCCAAATGAATAACTATAAAGATACCGAGAAGTTCGGGAGGCACAAACGCTGTACCTAAAATCCGATCGACAGAAGACAACCTGTTCCTTACCGCAATTCAAGTAAACCCAAGAAGACGTGGGAATGACATGTTAAAGCAGCTCATGCTTCGAGAAGGGAAAGAATTGGAACACAGCCAACCCCTCAAATGTGAGAATGAAGAGGATCGAGAAGGTCATTCACCAGAGCGGTAAAGATCTATTGCGCATAAAGAACAATTGTGGAGAAACAAATAATAAAGAACTCCATCAAGCAAAGGCGATATCGGGCTCTTACCTCAGCTGGGCCTCAAGAAGCATGTCGGATAAGCAATTCACTAAATTCATGGAGGTGCCCAAAAAGCTACCATCAATATCCCTGTCATTGGCCGCCCCTAGAGCATCCCCGCTTATGTAAAAAATTTATGAAAGACATTTTGTCCCATAAGAGAAGATTAGCTGATTTTGAAACAGTGAACTTAACTGAGGAATGCAGTGCCATACTTCAAAGAAAGCTGCCACAGAAGCTCAAGGACCTGTGCGCTCACTATCCTCGCGACCATCGAAATGCTATCTCGAGAGCCTAATGCATTTAAAGCAAGATTAATCTTATGCCCCTATCCATTTTCTCAAACGCTTGGGATTAGGTGAAGCCCTACTCGACTACAAATACATCACCACAGACAGATTCAAGCATCCAAGAGGATAATGTAAGATGTCTCTTGCAAAGGTCGGCAAATCTATCTTCCCAAAGAGATTTATTGCTGATACGGAGGGAAGATAAAGAAATACCGATAATCTGGGTAGACCGCTTCTTTGCAACCGGCAGTAATGATTGATACCCGTAGGGAGAACCGAAATTGAGGGTATAAGAAGATGAAGCAGTTCAACGTTGAGGTACGGAGACACCCGCAGAAAAGTGACACTGGCCTACGGCTGAAATACAGAGGCTATAAAGGTTCAGTCAAGTGGTCTCACCGAATTCGAGACCAGCCAGCGGAGAATGAGTCCGAGAACCCGAGACAAGAGGCGTAAGAATATGTTAAATGGACGGACTTTCTTTCGACACAATGACTTTAATACTTTGGAATCTCTCATGGCGGAGTTAAACACCGTCCCCATCGAACAGCAACCGCCTAAGACGAACAAAACCTACCCAGCCATTTGAAGTATGCATACCTTTGGGTCGACCCACGCTACCCGTGATTATCTCAAAGATCTTCGACCGCACTGTGAGAAGAGTAAGATCAGGGTCCTTCGAGATCACAAACATGCACTCGGATGGTCTCTAGCTGATCTAAAAGGGATTCATCCTTCTATGTGCATGCATCGTATTTTACTAGAAGATGGACATAAACCTTCAGTGGAAGCGTAGCGGTGGTTAAATCCAACAATGAAGGAGGTAGTCCGGAAAGAGGTTCTAAAATGGCTAGATACTCAGGGTGACACCCCATTTTGCATAAAGGTACGGTCACCCTGGGCTTAGTAAAGGCCGAAGAAGGGAGGAACAACTGCCATCAGGACTGAAAACAACATTCTACCGCCGTTTGTGAATAGCACGGAGGATTTGTATTGATTATCGAAATTGAACAAGGCCACTAAAAGATCATTTCTCATTGCCGCCGATCGATGCTCGATCGACAAATTCTGGCTATGAATACTATCGCTGATGGATATCTGCCATAATCGTTGCCATAGCCTCCCAAGATCGTGAGAAGACAACATTCACTTGTCCTTATGGTACATTCGCATTCCTACGATGCCCTTTGACTGCAATGCACCAGTACTTTTCTGGGTGATGCATGATGGCTATATTCTCGTATTACTGTGGAAAAGACATCGAGATCTTTACGGGATTCATTTTTCAAGAGAATGGAAATCTATTTGACAACTGCTTAGAGAACTCGAGAGTCAAAATCGGGTAAGATGTGGAAGAGACAAACTTAGTAATTCAATCTGGGAAAGTGCCATTTTATGGTACAAGAGGTACTGGCCCCGACATCTGGATTGAAGCAAAGAGGGAATAGAGGTAGATAGCGAACAAGCAATTGAAAAGTTGCCTCCACCCGCTCGCAAAAGGGACTAAGTTTCTAGCCACGCCGATTCTTTAGCGTCTCATCAAGGATTTTTCGCGCATTGCAAACCGCTATTCAACCTCCTAGTTCAAGGACCCATTTTGAGCTCGATTCAATATGCTCAGATGCATTCTCGTGACAAGGATAAGTCGGTTTGGGCCTCCTATCGCTGTGGCACCGCATTGGTTCTTTCCATTTGAACTCATGTGTGACGCCACGACTTCAAGGACAAGCAGCTTCAAGTGCAAGTTCCTAGAGAAAATCTTTCAAAATCTATTATGCCAGAGGAACCTTGAATGATGCTCAGCTGAATTATGCCACTACAGAGAAAGAACTGCTGGCCATCAGGTTGCCGGCTGCCCAAAGCATTTGATCGGGCAACAAGGTCGCGTACACCGATCATTCGCCATTGGGTACCATGACCAAGAAAGATGCAAAACCCGACATCCCGGTGGGTCCTTTTGTTAAAGAATTCATGTAGAAATTAAAGACAAGAAAGGCAATCAAACCTAGTAGCATACCACATCTTTCACGACCGGGAAGGGGCCGAGAGGGCGGAGATGATGTTCAGTGAATGGCCAATTTCAGGACGAGAAACTCTTAGCTATTGAGAAGGGGCGAGTTCCATGGTTCGCGGATTATGTGAATTATTTGGTAGGTACAAAGTAGTCCCTCACAGGAATTTGCTTATCGACGGAAAAGAGGTTTTCGCACACTTGAAACTACTCTTATTGGGTTGATTCTTCTGAGACAATATTTGATCGGTGATAAGGGAGATGTGTGCTAGAAGATGAAATGCCGGCATTCTAAGCCATTGTCACACTGCCAGGTGGTGGGCACTTTGGTGGCCGGAGAGCGTGACCCAGGCCTCGATCGGGTTTCTTGGCTGCCTTATTTAAAGATGCTCATCGATTCGTTTCCACTGTGACAAATGTCAGCGAATGGGAACATCTCTAGAAAGAACCGAGCCGCCCATGCATCCCATTTTGGAAGTAGAATTGTTTGATTTATGGGGGATAGATTTCGCCAGGACCATTTCTGCATCATATAGCGACTTATAAATTTTGTTGGCGGTAGACTATGTCTCGAAGTGGGTGGAGCGATCCTGCGCACGATGATGCTAAGGTTGTGGCTCGATTCTGGCAGCGGCGACATATTCCTCACGTTTGGAACCCCTCGAGGCATTGATCACGGATAATGGTACCCGTTTCTTGATAAGGTAATTAGTAAGGTTTTCGCGAAAGTATGGGTGCGATAAAGTGATGCATCTCTTGCGTACCACCGCGATCAGCGAATGACGGTATCGAATCTCGAGAAGTAAGGCACATTCTCGAGGAAGGCCGGGTTAACAACTCAGGAAGGATTGGTGCAAAAAGATGGAGAGTGCACTCTGGGCGTAATCTGACATTTAAAACTCAACTTTGGGTATAATCACTTCAGATTCGGAATTGTTTATGGTAAGCGTGTCATCTTCGGTAAATTAAGAGCATCGAGCTGTTAGTGGCTCGACAGGTTAAACATGGATAATACATTGGCGCGAAGCAGCCTCCTGACTCAGTGGAACTAAGACGAATTGAAGCAAGCGTATAAAACGCACTTGTTATAAAGGAAAAGGCCCAAAAGCTGACACGATAAACACATCACGGAAAGGTTCACAGCCGGACAACAAGTTCTTTATTGATTCAGCCTAAAGCTTTTGGGGAAATTGAAGTCTCGATGGTCAGGGCCTTTCCACGATGACGAGTCTTTTCACACGGTGGGGCGAAGTTACATCACGAAGAGCACATTTCTGATCACCACCCAGCGATTGGCCGTATTATGGTGGCGAGTTTCTTGCGAGACAACCAAATCATTCTTTGTATTGCATGAAGCGAAGTGTAATAAGCGATCATTTGAGTTCGGGTTCCCGAGCACATTGAGATTCAGGGTCGTCGAGCTAACGACGTTAAACATAGCGCTTCTTGGGAGGCAACCCAAGTGTTTCTTAAACTTTTCCCTTTTCCGAGTGCCAATTTTTAGTGTTTATGTTTAGGGATATTGGTTTTCTTGCTTTATAAAGTGTCGGTGTTTGCATTTGTTTGTTTACTTTGGGACTCGAGGACCTGAGAGTCTTTGGGAAGATCGGGTTTCTCTGCTGTGCATTACAAGGGCATAAAGTTACATTTACAAGTGGGAAGGGTTGGCTAAGGGATCATCGATGTGCACAAATTTTTATTGATCCGGAGCCTTCTCTGTCACGTTGCGACGTTGAGTCGCAACGTCGCGACGTCATTTTTTATACTCTCTGGAACGTCGCGAGTGAGTAATCAACGTCGCGACGTGAATTTATGAGTCTGTAGCGTCGCGGCGTGGATATCAACGTCGCGGCGTCGTTTAGTACCACTCTACGTAGCGTCGTGACATTGCCGAATGTGACGTTGGCTTTAACCTCTTTGTAGCGTCGCGGCGTTGCCTGACGTCGTGACGTTGCCACATTTAAAGCGAATGGTTCATTTTGCTCTTCACCTCGCACACACCCGCACGCCTGAACCTGGCACCCTCAGCCCCTTCTATTCATGGGAGCTCCTTTCCGTGATTCGGAGACCACGTTGCTCAGGCCTTCACGTGCTACTCAACACACACTAGGTTCTTGTCACCGTGGCATTCCAGCCACACTGTACTCGGTTCTAGCATTAGTGTAGTCATCTAGGGTTACCATTGCTTTAGTAGTTGGTCTAGGGGTCTTCTAGTTTTACGTTTAGGGTATTGTTAGGTTTATTTTAGGGTCTTGAGTCATAGTTAGGGTTTTTAGCACACTTAGTAGTTTTGGTTTGTTTTAGTGCACACTAGGTGTTTGTTTTGTTTTGGTCTAGAATCCATTGGGTGTCCCTTTGGTGTCACTACCACATTGTCTTCTAGGTCGATAATATGCAGTGAGGCAGAATTGCTGCAGCGGAGTCGGTCCCGACGAGCCAGGCTCACCCTCTGATATCACGCGGTTTGTTAATCACGAGTCATGGCCGTCGGTTTGGCACCATTTATAGCCGTCGTTCCTTCGGAGAAGGGGTTTCACCACCCAGATGACTTTTTCCGCAAAGACCATTGCGGTGGGGATGGCGTGCCTTGTGTGAAACCACCTCGTCGGCGGCGATGGGTGTGGTGCGAGGATTCTGTAATCTCGCCTCCCGTGTCTTAAAGAAAGTCGGGTGCGGGCGTGGTCGACGGTCTTGGTCGATCGATGGTTCATCTGATGCAGAGCATGTCCCTTCGGGCTGGATTCGATGGCTCCACGAGCTCTGACTACCTAGGAGTTTATGCTCGTATTGACGATGGTCGGGGTGAGTGGAAAATCAATAGTGCGGGCCCGTGCCGAGTCATGAGCCCGACATTTGGCCTTCATTCCCGAATTACGGCACACTTCATCCGCGTGCGTCTCATTAGATGGCGAGCGTGTGTGAAGTGTACCCAGCGTGCCTGCTTTCAGTATTCCATCTTCACGGATGCCACCTTTACGATGTTAGGCGGGTTATCGAATGCCATCCTCCGCCATGGAGACCCAGCAGATGAACTTGGGCACCGCCTCGCTATCTTTGGCTGTCTGAAGCAATGAGTGCCCTCGGCGATAATGAAGGCACAGCTCCACCTATAAAGGCCATTTCGATTGAGCGGAACACGTGTCCGCGGCACGAGAGTCTATGATTCGTGAGTCCTCGGACGAGGATGGCGCATGTCATCGGGCTCGTTGTGGATTCTGGGCGATCACAGGAGACATTGGCCGATCCTCGTCCGCACCTCCACCACCACCCTGGCCTTAGAGCGGCCCATCCGATCCCTCACCGATCCGAGGGGCCCGGTGCTCTCACTTACAAAGCGCGATTCGTGCAGGATGAGACCCGGGATCAGAGTCCTCGTCTCACCGGGATATGGAGGCCCTCATCTTGATATGCGCGATGTCACGGCCAATCGGGCCATCATTCTTCGGCGGCGGGGAGTCCTTGCCGAATTTGAATGCCTTGACTCCTTGCCTTTCATGTTGCCACCACCACGCGGTAGCGGTGATCACGGGGAGTCCCTTTTACCTCTTTTGTTTTATTGCCGGTGGGGACCTTTGGATATTTTGTTTGGGGGGGAAGTAGTGTTGTCGGGTTTGTTTTGTTTAGTTATGTTTTGTTTTTAGTATTTGTGTAGTGTTTTGTTTTGGATTCAGCATATTAGTTATATGCATGTAGTTTCGGTTCGCACACCATTATTTTCTTTGAGTCATGTGTGTTAGTTTGTTTGCATGTAATTAGGTCATTCATTATGTATGTAATGAATTAGTGTATGTGTGCCATGTTGAAGTCGGGGATCATTTTTGGGTGAATTAGAAACTTGACATGGATGATGGGATGCGTACCTTTGTTGGATGCTCGATGGTGGGTTGAATAGGTGGAAAGGTTTAGTAGACCAATCCCAGGAGTAGTCGAACTATTTCTCGATGATCCACATCACATTCACACACTACTAACCTTCGAGGTATGCATAGGTGTCGAGACCCCAACTAGAGGATTTAAATGAGCCTTGGGAGATTCTAACCATCTAAGTGATACCAGGACCTTGTCAGAGGATTGCCATTGAGCCCCAATAAAAAGAAAAAATAAAATAAAATAAAATAAAATAAAATAAAATGAAAAAAGAAGAAGAAAAGTCGAAAGAGTCGAATTGAGTTAGAATAAATTTGGATCTTGATCGGAATCCAGTGATTAGAGGGCCTTTCAAAGCCTAATGCCTAAAGCGGCCCAGGTACAGGAGTCATTGACTTCCTTGCCGTACATGGGGCAGAAGATGGATTTTCCACAACTGGGGCCTTTGAGTTTGGTTGAGTGTTCGGGGTGGTTGAAGGAACTTAATGCTGGTGCCCTTAACCCGGTAGTGGGGAGTCACCTGATGGATCCTCGCTCTGAGAACCTCAGCTAAACTTCTTGACGCTAGGTCTTTTCCATTTCTTTTATGTACTTAGGAAGTTTTAGGTATTTTGACAAGAATAAAATGGATTGCGTTCTGTCCTTTTCTGGTGGTTTCTTCCAAATAGGTAATTTGAGCTTAAGTTTGGGGGATTTATTCGAACTGAAGGCATACACTTGGAGGTCATTCATTATACGCCGCATGGGGTCGTGGGAAGGTTATTGAAGACCATGGAATTTGAGACACTAGTCTTCCACTAGTTCAGCGAGTTTTAGAAAGTCAAACATCGCCATGCATCTGGGAACGAGGCAAAGCATTGGAGTGTAAGTCGATCCAAGCCCGATCCTCCGTTTTTAGCATGTGTAACTTGTCTTAGTGTTAGTTTCGTTATGTTGAGTGTGTGTGTTACATTTTAAGTCGATTCTTGCTTGAGAGACGGCGAAACTAAGATTTAGAGTGTGATGGTGCTAAAACACTCATATTATACCGGTGTCGGTTTTCCTTTTCATGTTTATTTTAAAGTATTCATGATTTTGTGGCTAGACTCTGAATTAGTGTTTGGTTTGGATGCGGTATTGGAGGCGAATGGTTGTTGGAAACGCCTGGAGACGATGAGAACAAGCGGGAAATTGGTTGCTACGTCGCGGCGTTGGTCGACAATCTGAAGTCCAGCATTCGGCCAACGTCGCGGCGTCTCGGCGTCAGCGGCGTTCTGGCACCGTCCGCTCAACGTCGATCACGGGATGCGCATCTCATCATTTAAACACGGTGGCTCGGTGAGGGTATCGGGAGCGTCTGAGCGAAGGCACGGAATTCGGAAGCGGTGACCACGAGTGAAGAAGTGCAAGGGATTTATCTTTGTTCTCATTTTGGATTTGAGAATGATGTTTTAATACTAAGCATTTTCATTATCACGTTCGGTATGTTAGATCTATATAGGGTTTTGTTGAACCACGTCGTAATGATGGATTAAATTAGCACTTTATATTGTTCAAGTATTTATCTATTTGTTTTCATACGCTCATCCCCATGAAGTTAATTATATGGTGATGTCGGCGACATTGGCATAATCACTGCTTGGAAGTCGAGATTAGAGATGAGGTTATCAGGGGATCACAGGTAGAGTAGCTTTTGATTGAATCGATCAAATAGAATGTCGATCCTAAAGGTGGCATGCAGGGTTAGAACATTTAAGCATTCGGGTGCTCTGAGTTGGGATGAGGAATATCTACTCCAAATCATTCACGAGAGATGAGGCGGATATACCCTCAGAGAGGATATCTTGTAAGTGAATCACCTGTGATAAACCGAATGATAAATATATTGAATAATAGCGTCCTTAAGAAATAATCATTGAGCGTGACAGTGATTCTAACCTAGTCTTGTCTGAATATATTCATTAGAATCTAAAACTTAATTAGGCTTTCACATATTCACTTTCCTTTCACTAAATTCATCTCTTCGGATATTATCTGTAGAACCTTTGTGAGTGATACTGTCTGTGGATCGATATAAGTCTTTGTGAGTACCATATTACTTGAGTGCCTTGTGCACTTGCGCACATAGGCGTACATTTTACACACCGCGTTTTCGGCCTGTCAGGTACTTCTTGATATTCAAAATAATGTGCCACACGATTAAACCACTCCATGGGGTTGTCGTCGGCATACCTCGAAAACTCCGATGCGTTTAGTCGCGTTGGCAGAAGCAACTCTTCGAGCTCCCCTACGTTTATCCTGCTAGCGAGGAGCTCCCTTAAGCGAGAATCCCCAGCATGAATTCAGGATTTGTGGCCTCTGACTGATAAACATCATGATCATGCCTTCTTAGATGTCGTGACATTATTCTCAAGGTTTCGAGTCTCTTGTGGGTTGCCATTTGGGACGGGCTATGTCCTGGCTTGATAAAACCCTTAGGGGTTGTTTGTTTGACAAAGATGTAAAACTAATAATTGAAACATGCATGCTAGTGAATTTAGTGGATTCCTAAATCCACTCCACTAATTATCTACAGATAAAAGATAAATGGCAATAAATAAAATAAACTATTAAAATTATAAACTATTAAAAGAAACGTGGAGATTGTGAAGTCTCACAGATTCACCGAGTCGGTGGATCGTGGGAGAAATTTCATCGATTAGCTCTGACGCGTAAAGCAGAAAGCGAGGAAGGCAGCCCGGTGGTGTCGTTAAGCCCTCGTTACAAGGTTAGTCTTTTTCGAAGACTTAGGGCGAAACCCTGAGTATCTCGATTCAGAATATCGTACCTCATTTGGTGTGAATTGCTTCTCTTTTATGGAAGGAGAAAAGAGGATCCATCTTTTTTGGAGAGCAGACGATTTCTTCCCATAATGTTAGGGGAAGATGGCTCTTATTTCGGGAAGGATGACTTATTCTACCTTTTACGTAACTACCTTCCCGATAGGGCCGCTGCTAGGAATGCATTCCTATTCTCTTGACCTTATACTTATACCATGAAGGCTAGGTTGACAACCGTTTGGTGGAGTTCTGCGTCGGGAAAGGAAACACTTAGGTAAAAAGCGTACGGATATATAGAGATACACGGCACGAGGCGGGAAGGGTAGTCGGGCCTTCACAGAGCGGGCGGCAGGCCTAATCCTTTGGGGTGCTGATTAGGGCGCAGGCTTTCTGGTAGGGTGGCTTGGGCCCCCAATCCTTTGGGGCTCTTGAAATTTGGCCGAATTTGGATAGGGGTCTGGGCTGGGCCCGTGGTGCCTGATGCCCCTTTCTGTTGGGGAGGAAGATCATCCGGTCGGAAAAGCAGCTTAGATCATATTATTATAGGGAACAGTCTACCATTAATGTTGCTTAATTTTCAACGTAAATTTTGTAACTTTTTGAAAATGCATTGGATGTTATTGGGTCATTAGAGTTGATGCTGAGATTTAGAGGCAGCTATAAAAGGCTAGTAGATTAGTTGCCTTACTGGTTATCCTCGTTCCTTTGTCAGAGAAGGATAATTGAATGTTGCTAAGGCCCTGGATTGCGGGATGAAGGATGATCGTGTTCAGTCACATGAACGCGCCCTCTAATGATGGGTTGGACCAGAGATTGTATGGTTTGAGCGGAGTTGGAAATGTCATAAGAGTGCTGTGTGGTTGCAAAACTTGGGCTGTCAGAGGCCCCTGCTGAATTCTTCAGGGATCGCCTCCCTCCAGCCTCATCCTCTCCTTTTCTTCTTTCTACGCTCTGCGGCTTATTGTCTGCCAGCTGTGCCAGCCTGCGGCTTCTTTCAGTCCCATCTTCATCTTTCCCTTCTTCTTGGTAGTGGCGGTGCCTTGCCTGTTTTTCTTTTGTATTTCGGGTGTTATGAATGTTAGCTTGCCGAGTTGTATTATGAATGTAGCGACGAGCATATTTATGTAATCTGAACACCTTTTGTCTGATTAATAAATTGTGATTTTTAACTGACAATACCTTATTCTGATTATGTGTGAACACTTTCTGTTTTAATTGAGGCTTGTTGGATATTATAAAACTTGTTATTGGGCCGGTTTAATGGCCCGAGAGAAAGGCCTAGGCTTGGCGCGCCAGGTTCTTGTGCCACTGGGCGCGAGCCGTCGTGATGGTTGAATAAGGCGGGCGATTAGTCATGTTGCATTAAATGATTACGGGCCTTATGCGGCGATATATATAGATAGGCATCATTAAGTCGTACCTTTTTCCTTTCCGTGTTATTTTGGTTTATCTTCTTTCCTCTTGGCGACCAACTACTGCGAATAGGCTAGTTCGACCTTGTGCATGTTCGTTTATGCGACTAACTACTGTAAATAGGTTAGTTCTACCTTGCGTTCGTTCGTGAGCCATCGTTGCAGGCATTCACACACTTCATTCCATAGGTAACTATCATCGCTCCTTAGTAGTGTTGGTCCTTGGTGGGTGACTGGTTTCCCCACATTAAAGGCACAGAGAAGGGAGCGTGTCTTAACACTTGTCTGCTGAGGCGACTATTGCCCCGAGTTCGGGGTATGACTTCTGTACCAATTGGGTATCTGTTTGAGATGCAATATTCGTTTTCTCCTTTCCTTTTGATGCGCTTGTAGAATGGCGGTTGGAAGAGACTTCAGTGAGTGCATCTGGAGAACGTAACAGGGCGCGTATACGCAGCGACATCATTCGTCCCAGCGATAAGAGGAACTAAGAGCTTGTGCGAGGTGCCCAACTAACATTGTTGACCTCGGTTGATGAAGGCGAGACGAGTCACGTTATTGTGGAGAACACAGCGGTGTGTTTTACTGGGAGCATTTAGCGGCCATTTCTGTTCCCCATCGCCCGTAGTTAAGCTGATTTTCATTTACAGGGCTTACAGCCCCTTATCCCGCAGCGTGATTCGTATCTGTCGGCGTTGCGTGCTCGGCCGTATGAGCGAATCTCGTTGTTGGAGCTTTTCGCAGTTACTTTTTGAGCATAGGGCGGGTGGCGGATAATATGTTGGTTTTTGAGCCGCGACTACGGATCTTTAATGGGGCTTCAGGCTCGCCTAAGACGGAGGCGAGGCGTTACTAGTGAGGTCCCGGGATGAGACCACAGAGATTCCCGGGTTTAGTTGTACTAGCAGATCTCGAGTCCTTCCCGGGTGTGTGTAGGTAGATCATGGATTATCGACCTATACCCAAACTTTTAATTGTGTTTGATGTAACTATTGAAAATTGCTATGCATGAAAGGCTTGAGGAAGGTTGGTAGTGGGTGGAAGCTAATATTGAAAATCTAGCCGACTTTAAATTTAGACCGGGAGCGCCCTTGCGGGTTACGCACTCCGAGAGAACATATCTGTCGTAAGACATAATCGGACTCCTTATACCATAGGTTGTCTGACCCTTGCCATACGTCATGGAAGGGAGCACTTTGTGGTTCTTGGTTGCGAGCTGGTTTCCTAGCGACGCTAGCTCATCAGGAATCCGTGGTGAGGCATGAGTTGGGTCACGGGGGTGCTGAGGCTGCGAGGTCATCACTTCGCCAGTGGGATTACAGTTGACCCTCACCTTTCGTCTTGAGCGCGTCTCTGCCGCGAAGTGGCCAGGATCTGCCCCAGAGTGGTAAGGTCGAGAGGAAAAGGGTGTCAATGTCGGAACGTCTTGGGGTCGGGGGAGGACCGTACCTTGGGTTCCTGCCCAGGCACGGAAAGTCCCGGGACTTGGAGGAGAAGAAACGGAGGAGAGAATGGCGGAATTTACTGCGTCGCTCTTGTAGGCTCACAAGAGGAAGCGGCAGGTGATTTCTAGCGGTGAGTCAGACACCGCCCCCGTATGATGAGGGTAGGCTTGCCAGAGTGCTTGGAGTGGTCGGCCGTTTAGCTAACGGAGTTCGGGGGACAGAGCAATCATCGTCCCTGCTCTCCGGGTGGGGCACATGGGTCGAGACGGGCCCGAATGAGGCCCAGGTTGTTCCCAGTCGAGCAGGGATGGTCAGGCCCCGGTGCACTCGAGTAATCAGCCTTCGAGATCGAGTAGGAAGCGACAGGTCGAAGTATACGATCCAGGCTGCCAGGCCCACTTAGTAGGACCGGTGATAACAATGACTACCTTCCTCCACGCGGGTGAGATGATCTAGGGTGGAGGTGTCGCCCAGGTGGAGGAGGTGAAGGGATATCTGGCCGTGGAACCTTAGGTCGTGGAGGTCGCGGCCGTCGGCTAGGCAATTTGTGTCGCCTTCTCCCAGGTGGGTTGTCGCTCGGGGCTGGGTCTTCGCGAAGGATGCTCAGGTGACCCTCCTGGCCACTGAAGGAGGATTTTCTCTGAATTAATAAACTGACGGGATCTGGTCGGGCAAGTAACCGTCTGGTCGGCCAGCTGACAAGATAAAAGAGTTAGTCGGGTGGCATTAGCGTTATTACTTGTTTTCTTAGTTGCTAATGGGTGTCTTTGCATTGTGCCGTTGTTAATTTTATGGCCAACCGACATCACGAGTTTGACTCAGATTAAGGGACAGACGGTAGATTATGTGTTTGGGTAGGAATGGTAGGAGACGGAGATGCGGAGCGCCTCGTTAAGAAGTCAGGGATTGGCGTGTCGATGCTTTGGGTACGGAAGGTAAGGGTTTCTTGAGAGAGCCACGGCCGAGAGAGACATATGCCATGAGGCAACGATGGCAGTTGTATTGAAGGCGTCGATACCCAGAGCAGGATATAGTCTCGAAACACTTTCGGTCGAGCGTCTGTAGCGCTTGCGGAAGATGCTGCCGGAGGCGGAGTCGAACATGGAGCCACTTTCGGGAGCGTTGGCCACGGCGGAAGCTTACGGGAAGGCGGAGAGAGTGGCCGTTTAGTGGACCAGAGAGACTGCCTTGATTATGGGCTCGGGCTATCGAGGATGAGTTCGCGCGTGCGAGGAGAAAGGCGCTGCGTAGAGAGGCGTGGAGGTCGAGTTCGATTCCGAGCGACGGCCTTATTTGTTCAATTATGGCTATGGTTGTTGCGTTTTGAGCCACGCGACATTTGCGGGAGCAAGCCTCGAATCTGGGATGGGATCTGGGATCCTTATGTCCGTAACTCAGAATTCTTCGCTAATCCTGATGCCCTCGGGCACTTCGGCTGGCTCACCTTTGGGCCACATTGTCGTTAGCCGAGGGGAGGATCGTTCGGAGAATAGCCGGCCGCGATGGAGAGGAGACAATAATTCTAATGGATCTCAGGCTGAATAAGACGTCGTTGCTCAGTAGGTTTTAAGCGCTTTATTGAGGCGGGACTTGTTTTGTTCAGTGTTTTTGTACCAAACAATTTTCCTTTCTTTCTTCTTTTTGCTAAGTTTTGTTATACTGAATGCTTTAATGTTATGCCATCCGGGTTTGCTTTGATTTTCGTTGAGTGCTTCGTTCGAGTGCGTCTGTTAGAAATCCTAGGCATTGGCCAGGATAAGGCTTCTTAGATTTATTTGGGGCTTATGGATGTGGTGGTAGTAGTGAGTCATTGGTGATTCTTTTAGACCGTGTATGACCAGTTAGATGTTATCTATGTTGGTAGAAGCGGAGTTAGTGAAGTATCTTCACCAGTTTAAATTATTGACTAGATGTTATACATCTTTGGGCCGAGCGGAGGTCGTGGCTAGTCGCTGGACTTTAGATTGACCGGCTAGATCACTATCACATCTTCGTAAGGCGGAGTTAGTTTCTGCGCCTTGGACTTATAATTTGACCCGGTAGATGTTATTTATCTTTGAAATTTGGCGGAATTAGTTCTGCGCCACCGGACTGTAATTTGACCCGGCTAGATGTGCTCCCATCTTCCAGAATTTGAACATGTCAGTTTCCGTGCCACCGGACTTGTAATTTAATGAAGCTAGATATTGTCTATCTTTGGTAAAGGCGAGTTAGTTTCTTGCGCCACCGCAGGGACTTGTAATTTGGCCCGACTAGATGTTGTCTATCTTTGGTAGAGGCGGTCGATTTCTGCGCCACCTGGACTTGTAATTTGACTAGCTAGATGTTATCTGCTCTTTGAAGTAGATCGTCAGTTTCTGCGCCGCCCGGACTTGTAATTTGACCGAGTTAGATGTTATACATGTTGGGTCGAGGCCCGACAAATTGCGCCACCCGGACTTATAATTTGACCCTGCGTAGATATGCGAGGCAACGCGAAGTAGATAATAAAGACATTCTTTATTGATAATGCACTTTTCAAGTGCGTGAGTTTCAACATTCTAAGTCTGAGAGTTCCATCTGTTTTTCTATAGCATAGGACCGAACTCCCAGAGCCGTGTGACTGTTTACACGGTCGATCAGGTTAGGTTGGAATTTTCACATGCATTAAGGGTCGCGATATTCTCAAAAACTTTCCTGAAAACTAGATCCTGTGGAACACTCGGCTTCACTCGTTTGTTATAGAATTTGCCAATGGCGTTGGTAAGATCTTTTCGGATTGTTGCTACTTCATGACTTGTCGTATGTCCCAACTCTCGACGCGATCCTGCATTTCGATTGGTGTAGCTATTCGGATGGTAGGTAGACCAATTTCAGTAGGGATAACGACTTCCATCCCATAGGTGAGTCGCGAAGGGGAGAGATGCCGATTAGCTTGTTTGTGGTCACGTAGACGGGCGCCCACAGATGGTCCTCCACCCATTCCCTTTAAGCGAAGTCTAAGCGCCTTTTGAGGCGATCCAATGAGGGTTTTGTTGGAGGCTTCGGCTTGGCCATTGCTTTGGGGTACCGGGGTGGAGTCTGAGTTTCTTATCTTCCATTCTTGTGAGTCCCAGATGGGCAGGGTGCCAGACTACGACCCATTGCTCGGATCCCGATTGATCTCGGGATCTTTGACAGCGGAATGATGTTTCCGGATAAATCGAGTAACATCTAAATCCCTTGATTATTGTGAAGGAATCAACCTCTATCCATTTATTGAAATAATTGGTGGCGACCAACAATAGTTTCTTTTGGGCAGGTGCGATGGGAAGAGGACCCGCTGATATCAATCCCATTTGAAGCGAATGGCCACGAGAAATTTGAATATGGAGAGCAAATCTTGCACCGGCGATTTCAAGATGGGAGACATTCGTTTGCAAGGGTCACATTTTTGACATAATCGCGACTATCGACCATAGTTGGCGATGTACCTGCGTGGGCGGTGAGCTAGTGTTCTTCCCAAGGTGATTTAGCGCCTCGCTCGTGCGACTCATTGACATCTTGGCCTTGCTCGGGAGTTAGACATTCGGGTATGGCCCGCGGGGGCCAGGTTGTATAGTTGCCGTCCCTAACAGGAGAACCTGGCCCAGGCCCGAATGCGAATTTTGAGCTTTGCCTCTATCATTAGGTAGTTCTCCCGTGGCTATGTAGAGCCGTATGGGATCCATCCAGGATGGGGGAACCTCCTCTATCTAGCTTACTTGAGTATGTAGTATGGATGAGCTCGATTGATAGTAGATAAGGAGATATATTGTTTCCTTTATTGGTAAAGAAGTGGCAACGACGGCTAAGGCATCGACCAGCACCATTCCACAGGTCCACAGGGACATGTTCGAGTTTCGGTAGGGAGGTGCTTAATCTCTGTTTGGTAGAGGAAGCATAGTTTGCCATTCGGGGTTCCTTGGACTCGAACTCTGCGTTGACTTATCCTACTGATAGTGTGAGTCGCAGATCAAGAAAAATTTGTTGCACCTGTGAGTGCGAGTTGAATAGGCTATCATGACTTCTTTACTCGGCTCGTTGTTGGAGCCTTTGAAGCACAAGCAATTTTACTGTTGATCCTTTCCCCGAGTTGGGGAGGTTAATTACGGAGCCGATGGCTGCTCGATTGTTTAGGAAGCCCACGAGTGTCTGAAAGGTTTACTGGCCCCTTTCGCGTCAGGCAATGTCGAGCTATGGGATTATAGTAGCTAAGACACGCTACGAAAGTATCGACATCTTTGAGATGTCATACTGTGTAGTTCCATTGCCCAGCCAGTCATCATCGGATAGATTCGGTTTGTGGTGTGCCCGGAGTGGAAGATCGGTCCGGCTTCCTGACGAGATGAGCACGGAAGTATGGTCGAAGCTTACGGGTTCTTTCATGGAGCGAGACGGCTCGTTCAAGGTGGGTGAATCTGATTTCCGCGTTGGTTAAGGATTTGTTGATAAAAAACACCAGCCTCAACGTCGCGTCCCCACATTCTTTAAATATGGCGCCACTTACTGCTACATCTGATGCTACTAGGTAGAGATAGAGTGTCGCCCAGGCTTAGAGCTCCACGAATCGGGGCTCTGTCAGAGGTGTTAACTTGATTGCTATGAATGCCGGTGCCATTCCTTAGTCCCGTTCGCCAGGTGGCTCCTCTCAGGAGTAGTGAAGAAGGGTTTCAAACGGTCCTTGAATTGGGAAATAAAACGTTCGAAGCGACTGACCGTGGTCGATTCTTTGGATCCGCTCTTGGAGCCGGGGGTCGGCGATTGCAAGATGGCCTTAAGTTGCGTAGGATTAGCCTCTATTCCCCTTTTGGTTACCATAAAGCCAAGGAATCGACCGACGTTGACCCCGAAGGCACATTTTAGGGGGTTCATTTTCATGTCGTACTTTTGAGGAGGTCTTGGTCATGCGTTGTAGATCTTGTGATGATCAGAGTGTTGCTTGGATTTTACCGGCCATATCATCAATGTAGACACCGCTGTCTTCAGAACCTTGGCGGAACATCTTCGTCTGACCTCGATGGAGGTGGCTCCGGTATTTTCAAGCCAGAGGGCATCACATTACTCTTGATGGGAGTCCGTAGGGTGTGATGAAGATGTTTTTCGCATCGGAGGTGCATGGGGATCTGGTGGTATCTGAAGAAAGCGTCAGGAATGTGACATCTTGGGTGCCTGTAAGGCATCCACGATCGTCTATCTGCGGGCGGGAAGAGTATCTTTTGGACGGTGTCGTTGAAATTCAGGTGTGTCCTACATCTCTCCATTTGTTTCCCTTTTTTGGCACCACCACCACGTTGGCCGGCCATTCGGAGGTGTTAAGCGCTCTGATAAATCCATTATGCGAGATTATCAACCTCGGTCACGGATGAGTGGCGTCTGGGTGGCGTCTCACTTTTTGTCGGCTGGAAGCTGGCGGAGGGCGACGTTTAGCTTGTGTGAGGCGTGTGTGTGGAAATTTGAACTTCGGTCGTATACGCATGAGTCGAAAATACATCGACATTTAAGCTGTATCCTTTGGCATAATTGGGCGCACTTTCCTCCTCGAAGAGGAGAATTTGCTATATATGCATCCGTCCAGGCGTCGAGGGGTGTGGTTTCCCGATGGATCAAGCGCGACGACCCTGTCCTAAGGCGGATTGGGCGATATTTGTGATTGCTATTCTTTGAGTTGGCCCTCGAGGGGTGGTTATTTAGGCATTCCTCTGTTCGCGCCCTTGCATTGAGAGCTGATAGCATTGTCGTGCGGGTAACTGACTTCCCTGAAGGTTGACTTGCCTGGACTCAGTCAGGTAGCTGATTGTTTGGTGGTATGTGGATGGTACTGCTTTCATGGCATGTAGCCAGGTGATTCACTTGCAAAGTAGGTTGTTTCAGAATCAACAAAATTTTTATCCTAAAAGTCCTACTGCCGTAGCAAAGCTATTGCAGTATAGTGGCTCTAGGGTCGAACTCAGGGATGAGTTTTCTTCGTGAGAGAAGAGTTATAGTGGATTGAAAATGGTGTTTTTTCTTTGGATTTAAGGATTTGTGTAAAAACAGTGTGGGAGAATGGTTGAAAACTGGAAATAAATCGAAATAAAGTATAAAAGAACTCCTTGAAGTCTCGAACCCCTTTGAGCTTGGGGTTTAAGTTCGCAGAGCATGTCCTCGGGTCTTTCCTCGCATTGAGGAGGATGACACATAGTCATTTCGAGCAGGATCTTGATTTAGCTTTAAAACCTAAACCACATAATTTTTTCCTCTTGAATAATGGCATTTAATGAGCATAAATGCTCACGATGGTGAGAACACCTCTAAGCCTTCCTATGACTAACTAATAGGAGACGATTAGCTGGATATCGGTAGATCGTAGTAAGTATCCTTTGAACCAAAAATCTTGCCAAATACACATTAGGCGAGGCATGTTTGGGAATTTTAACTTCTTATGAAGCGGGAACTGAAATACCCGTAAAAGCATGAAGCGGGAGAATAGTCAGTTTACCTGGCCCGACGCAGTGCCTTCCTCTTCAAGGATGAGGGGTTTTAATAGAACATCCCTTGATTTGTCATCATTAAAGGGTGTTTGGCTAGTGAGAGTCTGCGAAAGTGAAGGAGAGGAGAAAATCCTGCAATGGCGAGAGGAAGCTTCATGCCTTGATTTTGTTGAGTGATTGATGGACTGAAAATTGATTGATGTACAACGGCCCGAGGCTTATATGAGTGCTCGATGTCGGAAATTACAAAATGTGTAAAGGAACGAAAATTACAACTAAAGTAGTGGTATAAAACCATAAAGCGAATTGGCGATCGGCACGGGGTACGGGAGGCGGTGTTGAAATTTTGCAGTTTGCGAATTTTCGCAACCACGCTAAATTTCCCTTGTGCCTTCCTTCTGTCTGCATTTTCCTCGAATCTCCTCTGGTTCGATCCACGCGTCTTGGTCGGCTCGAGTTCGTTGTGTTTGAATCAGTTGAAGATAATGAGAATTTAGCTTGCAAAACTATGATAGCTACAAAAATGTGATCGAGTAGCAAGTCGGGACTCAATGTATCAATTGGGTTATTTAAGTTGATTATTACCTGAAAAAGTGCCTAAAACCTACAATGACTGGGGCTGAATAGCACTATTTGAGTACTAATCACTCCCAGCAAACATATTGCTAGTCCCTTAGCGATGATAAAAGAAGGAAGATAATGCGGTATGTGCATGCAAGAATTGTCTGTTCAAAAGTGTGTGGATAAGTAATACCCCACTTTCGGTGAAAAGTGGGACTTTGCATAAGAGCAGCTTGGGAGATAAATGCCGTACGAGGAACGAGTTTGGAGCGGTGTCCATTCAGAAATCCAACACAAACTTCCACGAAAATCTTAGTGTTTAGGTGATCAGTTTTTACTAATAATTTGCTAAGCTACTCTCCCCGACGAGCTACACGATGCCTTAGGCTGGTGACCAACCTAAATAGATTCGGTTCCTCTTGTTCACACTTCCATTATATTTGTAGGATCACGATGCGAGAACTCGACTTCACGAGTCAGGTGTAGCGAGGATCTCTTGATGACTCCTGACGGTAAGGTTTAGGGCATCCAAGTCAAAGGATCTTTCAACCACTAGCTCTTGGGTTTCACCTCGGACTTGAATGATTTCGAATCCGGCACATAACTCAGCTAGCTCCGCGCCCGTCCACCCGTGGCGAGCCTTAGTCGTGGCTCCCGAGCCGGTTGTTTAGGGCACCCGAGGCTTTAAAGGGCTTTCGCCGCTAGACCCTCGGGCCAGTGCTCGGGTTTCAAAGAGAAAGATCTGCATGGCTTTTTCTATTTTCTTTTTCTTTTTCTTTCTCTTTTCTCTTTCTATTGGAAGACTTCATTGGCCTTCTTTCATGGGGAACCTTAACCTATTATAGGTGGTCGGCGAAATTGGCTAGGTTTTTCAAAGTAAAGGGGGATATGCGACTTCTCGGCTGACCAATGACCGGCGTGCGTGTGTGTGGATTAGCTAAGGTGGATGAAAAGGTTGAATACTCGGGGACTTGACTAACCATCTGCTTAATCATGCATGGAACTATTCTAGCATTGATGGTATCATACGGTGCTTGACTACGAGGAAAGACGGGAGCTTACATAAAAAAAATGGGGAAGCAATTGATTTGCGAGTGTAGAAACATGGAGGCATCTGAAATATATATGATGTATTTCACAAGAATTTCTTTTTCAAAATGAAGTATACAACGAGCCATTAACATACAAAAATGGGCTTTCTTCTTTGAAGCGGAGTGAGTACGAAACAAAGCGAAATCAACGGTATGAACATCACTTCAGCCTTCTTCTCCCCGACCCGAGTATGCCATTGTCGCAATGGGGTGTAGACTAGAAGTTAGTGGAGGAAGTGGTACCTCCTCGATCGATGGGCGATGAAGGGCATCCTCTCGGCTGAAACGGTGAAGTCTTCTTGGGTGAGTGGCTAATCTTTGCTGCGGTTGCCCGATTACATCCCAGGGATCTGCTAGGAGGCCCCGGTGGTGGAGGTTGATCTGGCGGGGAGGGTAGCGAGAGGCACAGTAGGGGCGTAGGAGGCGCGAGGAGGCTATGTGACTCTAGAGGCTGCGTGAGGATGGCTGATTACGTGTCTTTAGAAAATGGCTGATGCGAGCCATGGCGACCTCGGCGAGTCATCCTATCTGCGAGGTGGCATGGGGCGAGTAAATGATCTTTGAAGTGGTGGAGAACGTGCGGACTACCTCCATGATAGTCAGAAAGTCCCTGGTGGAGATGGTAGATATGCTGGCGAGGGCGGTGCGGAGGAGCTTAATGAAACTATATTTGAATGGGTGGGCATGGGTAGAAATTTATGAAGGGATAGAGAACACTTAGGGCCAGAAGTCATAAATTTGTGGTAGGTGGAGGTACGGAGAGGCGATATCGGAATTGAAGGAGATGGAGCGGAGGCTCTCGGTGTCTTAGCTACGGGGTGGGTCCTCAGTGGAATATCGGTAGAATTTGGTCCTCGTTGGTCCACGGCCCGAAAGATGAAGGCGCGAGGGCATAGCACCTTGCCGATCGGCGATAAGGGTGGCCTCCTGGCTGCGACGACGCTCGTCGAGGGGCTCGTCAGGGAACTACGTGTGCTCACAGCACGACCACGAGTCGCGGAAATAGAAGAGGCACGAGACTCGGCTGGGGTAGACTCCGTGAGTGAACCACGTCTCGAGAAGTGGAACAAGGCATCATGATTAACTCCATTGAGTTTGAACGTTAGCCCTCTGAAATCCTGATAAGGCCTCGAAATAGCTCTACTCCTTTGGGACGATGGAGCGAAACCAAATTAAGCCGTGATATGTGGTACCATCAAATAACATCTGTGCAGGATTGCCTCTTGAACACTATGGTCCCAATGGTAGTGTCCATGGAAAGAAGTCGGACCATCTCCCTGGTCGAGGGATTAGGCCACTATCATGGTCTCTGGCTTGGCTTTGGCGAGGACCCTTGGGGTGAATGAAGGGCGGCTTTGATGTCGGAGGCACAGTATCCCTGGCGGCGGATTGATGGAAAATCTGGAAGCGATCAGGGTTGGCCTTTCTCCCAAGGCGTCTGTTGTGTGATAAAACTCGTTGACTACTCGAGGATAAAAATAACGATGCGGCGTCATGAACGACTCCAGGTGGTATCTCTGCACGAGGAGCATGGAGTGTCGGAGCTCCGGGTCCTCGGAAAATTTAGGGATATCGTAGTAAACCTCCCCGTGCAGATTTCTCGCACTGCAGTTAGTATTCCCCTGGATGGGTCTGCAATGGAAGTAAGGCCTCTTGATAATAGATGTAGGGGATAGGTCTGGGGCTCCAGTAATGCCTTGATAAGGTGGTGAGGGTGGCACCCGGGGTCTTGAGGTGGACGACTCCCCTGGGCCTGAAGTCTGGGCCCTCTTGGGCGATGGGGCCCTCCGGGCTGGCCTACGGTGTGATGGATCATGCGAGGTGGGACGGCCCGGGTATGATATCTCTCACATGGGCGAGAATTTCTGAGAGGAGGTGCCAGCGGCATCCCGGCGACATTGCCACGGGCGGGCGGGGCGGGGGGAGGTGGGGGGCGAGGGAGGTGGCGGCGGCGAGTTGGGACCCGGTCACGGGTGGTGGTGGCGCGGCCACTGGTTGGAGGCGCGCCGGCGGTTGTCTTTGGGCCGCCGGCAGCCAGTGCCAGTGTAACACCAGAAATATAACCTGGCCGGAGTTTCGGACTTGTTTAGGGTATATTAAAAGCTAAATGGAATTTTTCAGAAATAAAAAGATAGAACAGGAAATTAATACGACGAAAGGAGTAAATATGTAATTTACCACTTGAGGACCTAGTGGTCATAAATGGGGATAAAACGAGGTACATATGTAATTTGCCAAAAGGGGCATATAAGTCATAAAGCAAGAAGGTATGGTTAAAATGGAAATATGCCTAACTTTATTTGCAAAGAAGAACTTAGGGTAAGTAGAATAAATGGAAACTTAACCCCAATGGGTTTGGGAGCCAAACATGGCTAGGAGAGATCCTTAATTTAAGACCAAATTTGGTCTCATTTTGGAAATTGAGTGGAGAAGAAGAAGAAGGGAAGGAGAAGAAGAAGAAGAAGAAGAAGGAAGAAGAAGAAGCCAAGTTTAAGGTATGGGTCTTTGGATTTTTGTATGGAATCTAACATGGAGTATGGAACTATGACTATTAGTATGGATACATGTTTTGGGTTGTAAGAAACCTAACCCTAGAATGAATTCTTGTATGGAAATCATCATAAATCCCTTTGTTTTTCTAGGGTTTTGTTATGAGAGGACCTAGAGTTCCCATTACATGTGTTTTTGGGTTCTAAGGGTTATATAAAGTATGGACATGTTTGTTCTTGTTCTAGGTTTTGATAGGAACTTTTCCTAACCATAGATTTCTTGAAGTTGGGTTGAGTAAAACCCTAGGCCTTGTATAAGATATGAATAAGTATGTTTGAGTTCGATAGAGTGTATAGATGTAATATTGAAAGATGATTTGAGTAGAATAGAGTTACAAGATGAATATGGAGTGGTTTTGATGTATTTATTGATTATTGAGTTGATTTAGGTAGAGAATATGGAAAAATGGGAGAAAAACCACCTTTTAAAAATTTAGGGTGATGCCCAGGTACGAATGGGAGTGAATGCTAGGTACCATAAGTCCGTCTGGCGATACTTAGGTACCCAATGCTCTATTTTGGACCAGTGTTAGTATTTTGGTCATAACATGGTCATTTCTTATCCGATTTGAGTGATTCAAGTGGTTGGTTAAAATAGACTTCAAGGAGAACAAAACACTCTGAAATAGGTACCTTCAAATTCTGACTCTATTTGGCCCAGAAATTCACTCAAAGTAGGTATGTTCAGCGTTTCTACTTAGTTTGATCATAAGTAGTCAGTTGTTTAGGACATAACTCGAGTTTGATTAACTCCGATTTAGGTGTTCAGTTGGAGAAGAACCCTTAGCACCTTGTAACTTCAATGTAGTATATGAAGAACCGGTGTCAAAAATGTAGAAGTTGAGACCCTAAAAATGGCAAGGCGATGGATCTTGCTCTTCTTGCTGAGTCTTGCAAGTTCTTGATTTTAAGTCACGACTTGCAACACTTGCTGCCGTTAGGACTCCATTATGGGTATTCTTGGACTCTATGAAAAGCTCATTGAGTCTAGAATCTAACCATATGCCATTAATGGCATTTGGTGCTTATCTTCAATCTGAAAATTAGTTGTTGTACCAAGTGTACTAATAGCTTGGTTAAAGTTAAATGGGAATACATGGTAAGAAATGATTAATGGGGGTTCAGGCGGGATAGAACTAAGTAGAAAAGCGTGTCGTGCCTCGCTCGTGACGGGTTCATCTTTGGGTGACTTAGTGTGCCCAACCCAAAGCGGATTAACAAAAGATGGTGTTGTTGTTAAAAATATGATAATTGTTTATCCTTGGAAGTGACGTGATTATTGTTGACTGAGGACGGGTGATCTTTAACTGGTACGAGATCGAAGAAGGAAACTAGATCCAGAGCGACTTAGTTTAGTTCTCACGACTACATTCTTATTTCAAGTATTTGGTAGTTTACCAAGTAACCATGAAATGAGTACATGAATGAGTATATGAAATGAGTACATGAATGAGTATATGAATTGAGTAAGTGAATGAGTATATGAAGTAGATGCATGGGTGAGTATATCTTTGAAGATAATACGAAGTGGATATGGAATTGAAATGTGATATTTGAAAGCCAAATGGCGAATGAGAATGATAAATCGAGATTGTAAATGAATCGGTCAATTCGACATCTTGAATTGAATCGATATACGAGATGAGCGAAACGACGGGGATGCATCAATCGACATCGGAGTCACGAGAGCACCAGAGGTATCCGATGTCACGCGGGATGCACCAATCGACATCGTCGTGATGGCGTATGGCATTGAAGAAATGTTCACTTAGTGGATATTGCCAATCGGCATCGTCTTGATGGCGATATGGCATTTAAGTGATACCACATGTCGGGTGCACCAAATGGCATCAAAATTAGTGATGGGAAGACGGTGTTAAAATGTGTAGGCACATTCTGGGAATGATAATAAGGACGGGATTCATCAAACAGAAATCCGTCAAAAATGTGATTTGAATAGTCAAAGTGAAATAACCAACATTAGCAGTGCTAAATGGGTTTATATATGCTTAAATCTCGTAAATTGGTGTGAATTGGTGTGCATTGAAAATGCATGTTGTGATATGATAAATGATTTGTAAAATGAAAGCATGCGAAAATAAATAACATGAGTTTATGTTGATATAATAGGCATGGTTTGATGTTAAATGCATGTCAAGTTAAATTAAATAATGGAATAGAACTGTATAGAACCACTAAGCATAGAAAATGTAGCGTATAATTTTATCATCTTGTAAATCTCGAGTAAGCAAAGGCTTGAATCGCGAAGTGCAGTCGCATAAGAAGTCGCGAGTATAAGTATATACTACGTCATTTGCATATCATTCCTTTTGAGCGAGTGGTATTTGTAAACAAAAGGGTCAAACTTTGAACCTTGATTTTGTATATCGTGCAGAAAGGCATGAACGCCTTCTTTGTAATATTTTGTTAAATGTTTATGGGCCTATAGATTGCATTGGTTGTAAATGATTATGAGCACCCAAAAATACGCAACGAAATGATAAAATAAAATGTTTTGATAAGATAAATGAAAACGTCGGAGTAAACCAGGCTCCGATTTGGATCCACCATTCGGGTCTGGCCGGGGATTCGGGTCACGACATTTTTGAAAAAGAAAATTTAATAACACGAAAAATAAAAAGAAATAAATCGAGCATCCCCGGGTTTCGATTCGGACTCACCGATCGAGTCAGATTGGGCTCGGGGGTCGCTACAGCGGTTGCCTCTTAAGGTGGGGCGTCGGCAAGCGGGGTTCGATGCACTTTGGCGAGCAAAGTCACCTTGTTCTTACCATGTTTTAGGAAAGAAGAAGGAAAAGGGATGGAGATAAAAAGCTTGAGAAAATGGATGGGGAGAATTGGAGTGGATAAGAAAATGGAAGAATCAAAGGGATTTATATAGGAGAGGGTAGGTGAAGACATGTAGACGATTAATGGCACAGTGACGTTAATTGGATGGATTCAAAGTATAGAAATTTGTGCGGAGCATGAAGGAGAGTTGTAGGCGAACGGGAAGATGAGCGGTGTTGCGAATGCGGGGAATTTCACGGAATGAAATTTCGCATGTTTCTCATGACACAGGGAAATTCCCAGCTTAATTGCTCTCTACGTATTAGTTCACTATGACAACCTGAGACCCGAAAATTATGAAGATAAGCTTGAAAATGAAAATTTAATAGAAAAAAAATTTGCTATTGAAAATTTTGAAAATTTAAGGATATTAAGAGAGGAAAATCCTAATTTAAAACTTGAAATAATGTAAAGAAAAATTCCATCAAAATTTGGAGTGGTTTCCAAGTTCTGAGGAACCACTCCCGTTTATGCGGCTTGAGAGAGAGAGAGAGAGGTTTCATGGGGGTCGGAGAGCTCCTCCATGCTTGCGATGGTGTCTTTGAGTTGAGTTCGGCTCACAGCCTCTTTGTTTTAAGCATCCTGCTCTATGGTGGTGCTGGTGGGATGACTGATGCAGGAGATTCTTCATTAACTGCTTCTTTGTTCTTTATTAATTATTCTTGAAGTTTTGTAGCAATGTGTTTTCCCACATTTGCACCACTCAAGCATACTTCATGCGAGTCTGCTCCTCGTCCCTCTCTTGACACCTTACTTTATTTGCTTAGGTGAAAAATGTTGAGCTCCAGGGTCATGTTGCCGAAGGTGAGCTGCATGACTCCATTATGGCAGTTGATTATGGCATTAGATGTGGCCAAAAATGGCCTCCCATGTAACATCCCGAAATATACCCTAGCAGTTTTCAGACTTGTTTAGGGTATATTATAAGTTAAATATGAATTTTCGGAAAATAAAACGAGAGACTCTGAATTAATTCGAGAACCAAGGGTAAAGTGGTAATTTACCATGAGGACTGAGTAATAAATCCAAAGATAATATGCCAAAATAGAAATTTAATAAGTTAGGGTGCAAATAGGAGAGAAATGGGGACAGTAAAATGAAAGTTAAAAATCAAAATGGTTTATTGGAAGCTGACTTTGTGTGTAACAAGGGATAAGAGCCATTGGTGCCTGAAATGAAGTTGTGTAGAGAGAGGGGAGAGGAAGAGAGAGGAGGGAAGAGAAGAAGAAAGGAGAAAGAAAGAGGGGAGAAGCGAGATTAGAAGGTATGGAACTTTAGTTTTGTATGTGCTATGGAATTCTAAGGCTTGGTATGGATTGTGGCTTGTCTCAGCTGGGTTTGTTAGATTTGCATCACAACCTTGGATTTCATGAAAATAAGTTGGTAAAACCACTATGCAGTCTGAATAATCATAGAATCCTCTCTTTTAGGATGGATTCATGGTTAGTGAGTATTTGGGTTGGGTTTAAAGTTAAACCTAACTAAATATCATGTTTAGGTTGTGTATGGGTCATAGCATATTAGAATGGTTTTTAGTAATTCATGATAGGTCTTTGAAATAAGAGAAGGATTGAATGATAAATTGAGTAGAAAAGAGATCGTAAGATGAATGTGAAGTGAATGCTTGAGGTGTATATAGTATGAAAGAGTTGAATTGGGGATCAAAAATATGGAAAAAGGGGAGAAAAGACACATTCTGGGCATTCGGATGATGTGTCTTAGGTACACTTTGAACATGTGCCCGGTACACTGTATTATGGTAGTTTTTGGCCAATGTGTAAAAGTTTTTGATGAGGTGTCTGGGGTACACCACGTGCAATTTTTCAGTTTAGGCGGTTTTTATTTTGGCGCGGCACTTAATTTCTTATCCGATTTGAGTGATTCAAGTGGCCAATTAAAATAGACTTCAAGAAAAACCAAAACTAAATAGACATCGTCAAATTATGACTCTAAGTGGCCCAAAAATTCACTCAAAGTGGGGCCATGTGCAGCCTGATTCTGCGTCGGGTTGATCCTTAAAGTAGTTCGAGTTGTTTGAGGACGTCGATCGAGGTCAGGGTGCTCGAATTGGGTGATTCAGGTTGGAATAAGACCATAGCACCTTAGATTTAAATGAGTATAAGGACTTAGTGTCAAAATGATTAGACCCCGGAAAAATGAAGTAGCTAAACTGTACTGAAAATCGGTAAAATGACTAGTTGGCATGAAAATGCCATAACTTTATTCGGATGATCGGAGTTAAGATTGATTCAATTCACAAATAAATTAGATTCATAGGGTAAGAATATGAATGAGGTGTGATTTCAAGACATCATACATATAAGTATATGAGTGCTATATGTAATAAGCAATGAAACGAGAGAGAGAAGCCATAAGACTTTAATATGTATAGATGTCGAAAACATGAATATGATATGAATATAGGATTACATATGATAGATATGCTCGGTGAATGAATAGAACATCTTTAGAGACAAATGATAGGAATACGTAAATGATATGAGTATATGATAGACATAGCAAAAAGGAATAAGATAGAACGTGATAGGAACACGTGATAGGAAGGCGTAAATGATGAAACGATAGAAATAAGTAAGATGACAAAGCATAGGATGAAGACGTTTGCATAAATGATAGGGTACATATATGAAAATGTGAATGAGTAAGCTTTACATGATAGGAATATAGAAAGTACAAGAATAGCTAAATCATGATAGAAATGCATAAATGATATAAAGGGATATGAATAGATAATGATATATATGAATATATGAATACAAGAGTGTATAGATGCATTCATGATATATGATAGACAAAACTAAATGGTAGAAAAAGATACGAATATATGTACTATAGAGATATATGAACCCACATGAAGCTACGTATTATGAGAACTAATTACATTAAAGTAATGATAGTATATATCAGATACAATTATGATAACAATAGTTATTCATGCTTATGAGATATGCAATGTAAAACGAATAAAGCCGGGATTGTCTACTTAGAACCTGGTGTAGGGATAGATAGGCATGCCCATAGGGAAGATACAAATTTGCCGTTAGAACATATACATAGACAGATATCGAGGCCCCAAGCGGTCGAAGGACATAGGATCCCATTTGGATCAGGTGGCCCCGCAAGGGTCACCACAATAGACCGAAATCAATTGGTTCCGCATGCTGATAAGACCTTCGCATAGACGATATCATCACCAGACAATGATAGTAGCTTCAGGTACACCCAGTTATTTCCTGAATCAGCTTCTAAGGTATTTGCAGACATGAATATAAAAGAAAAAGGAAAAGTATACACAAAGGAAATGTATATGAAAAGTATATAATATGATATGATATGAGAAGCATAGCCTAGCTATGCGATGAAAGTACAGACAGTTATAAGAACAAGAAGTACAATATAACTTGATATGAAAATAAGTATATAAACACAAGAAAAGTACATAAAGTATACAAAAGCACAAAGTATAGGATAGATAGAATCAGAACGTACAAACGTATATGAAGTATAGGAATAATACAGGATAACAGGAAAGTATACAATAGTACAAGTATGAAAGTGAAGAATGCAATAAATCATAGAACCGAAAGATGAAAAAGACATAGACTAGAGACATGTTATGTAACCTGACAAAGAATAGGAATATTGAAAAGACATATAACAAGCGTGAAAGATGAACACATGACAAGTATAGAATATGAAGTACTAAATAGGAATACATGTAAGAAGTATAAATAAAAGAGATGCCAAAGACATAGAATAAATATGTAATGTAAAAGATTGACATGCAATAGAAATGTAGAGATGATAAGTAATTAAAGTTATATAAATATGTATGTATAGATAATATGCATATGTATAAGTCAGGACAGTCGCCATCGGGTAGTCAGCCCATATGTTCCCACTACAAAGCTTAAAGACGGTGTTCAATCCATGTAGGTACCGAAGAGGACCAGAGGACAGGACATTCCACATCGCCACAGTTAGTGCCGACTCGTAGATATGGTGCTCACCGGGCCGGCCTGCACCCTCATGTTTTGTAATAGAAAATGTACATGTATAGGTAAATGGGACTTTGTATATGTGTATAGATTTTTATGGATACCACTCCGGTGATAGTTCTTTTGTATATGTAAAATGATTTTTTTTATTACAGAAATTATTTGTATACTACAGTACAGTACACTCCCGAGAAAGAATGTGTCAATGAGTCCTAGTACAAGATAGTATAGATAGTCTCGCCGACTTCTGCCTCGATCCACCAACCTGCCTGAACGGATCTGGGGCGTGATTATCCCAAGTATGATGGGCACTTGGTTAGTGCCCTCTATCACTGGCTCTGTATCAAGAACCACAAAATCCACCGGATAGTAGAATTTGTCTACCTTCACCAAGACATCCTCAACTATTCCCTGGGTATTTCTATCGATCGATCCGCTCAAGGATGTGGTGATGTCAGTAGTTTCACTCCCCAAACCTAACTCGTCAGACACGAGTATGGCAGTAGGTTGACACTGGCTCCCAGATCTAGCAGTGCCTTGTCTATGCAGGTCCCTTCAATGTTGACTAAGATGGTGGGGGATCCCGGATCTTTGTATTTCACCAAGGTTTTAATCGATTTATGGAGTCGACTTGTTCGGGCCAGAAGGCCTTCGTTAACGCCAACCCCTTTTCCTGACTATGCACAAATCTTTTAAAATTTTTGCATAAGTAGGGACTTGCTCGACCATGTCAAGCAAGAGGGATGTTCACCTTACCGCCTTTAGCACTTCCAGATGCCTTCTGCTCGAGGCCTTCTTTGCCTCTCGCTTCGGGGGAAACCCGAGGAGGCATGCTTCCTTCATCGAATCTTCTTAATGAATATGTGTTCCGCCTACTTCCTCTTCTCCTCCTGCCTCTCCAAAGAAGCCTGGGGCACCGGGTCGTCAGCTTCATCACTTTTAAGGTGATAGTGGCCTTAACTTCATCCATTTTCGTGCAGCTCACTGTATAGCTTAATTCATGCACTCCCCATGATCGCGTTGGCTCGGAAAGGAATTCCCTTGCTCCTTCACTTGTCACGATTTCTGGTCGTGCTTGTGATGGATGACCGTTATCAATTTTTTTTGTTGAGGCTATTGTGGAGCCCATCAATTCTTTTGCTCACGGAGCTTTCTACATTTTCTATTCTTTGATTCAACTGAGCATTAATAGATTTTTGATCCTCTACAAAATTCCCCACCACCTTGCTCAAATTCATAATAGCATGTTCTACTGGAGAAGAGGATGGTGGTTGCTATTGCAAGGCACCCTAGCAAGGCCGGAGGCCTAGGGGCTTCCAGAGAGGTTGGGGTGGTTCTTCCAAGCTGGGATTGTAGGTGTCACGCATATCGGGTATTCAGGCCGGGTGGCCTATTTCGCTCCACAACATTTGCATTTCAACCAACAAATCCCTTACCGAGGAGAAATTGGACAATGCTCTCCCTCGGGGCGACCCAAAGTGGATCGCGCGAAGCGGTTTGAGGGGCACAGCACTACCACGCCCACATTCTCCTCTCGTCGGATTTCTTATTTCCAAGTTCTTCCATCCTTCCGTCGTGGTGGACAACTAGCCTTTAGTTCCACGTCCTCTGACAGTGAATGTATGCCTCCCTTGTTCGCCCGGATTTGGTTCATCCCATGCTTTGATAATAAAGAACATAGTCGAGGAAGTCCATGGCTTCATTTGGATTCTTGCTGAGGAAGTCCCCTCCACACATGGTCTCCAAGAGTTGTTTCATGGCAAGGGACATTCCATCGTAGAAGTGGTTTACCAACATCCATGTGTCAAAGCCATGGTGTGGGCATGCATTGATGGTTTCAAGAAACCTTTCCTGGAAGACTGGAGCAAAATTTTCACCGTCATGAGCTGCAAGGTGTAGATTTTCCTCTCTTCGACCGCTGTCTCAGGTGCACCGAAGAACTTCTTCAAAATTTCGCCGCGAATCCGCCTCAGCCTCGATGGTCCTTGGCCTTAGTGAATTAAGCCAAATTTTGGCTTTGTCTTTGAGGGTTAAGGAAAATGCCTTCAATTTCAGCAAATCCATATCGATTGCACCTTCTTTGAAAGTCGTGCAAACTTCCTCAAACTCCTGATGTGTATGGATTTTCGCTTTCTCCATACCATGAAAAGTCAGAGATAGGGAACCGTATAAGGCCCACCGCTACATCCTCAGCAGGGGGTATAATGCATGAGGGTGCACTCACCCTTAGGGGGTGTATGTGATCCCTCATTGACCTGTAGGCATTGGGCTCCCTTCAACCCCGCTCTCGCCGCCTTCAGCGGGTTCCATCCGACAATAAAACCACTTCACACCCTTGTTCAGCTGGAGCACTAAGCCTTTCCAATCTGCCTGTAGTGTTTCTGTCCCACTGTATAAGCTGCTATGAACACAACACAAACAAGTAAGAAACCAACAAAAACAAGGCTACCAAAAAGGTTGTTGTTAGTTAAAATAAAAACAAAAGGGAAAACTGCATTTAACAAAGACAAACTCCAAATTTCCACAGCGGAATCAACAAAATGGGAAAATGGTAAAATAAAAGAAACAGAATTCACCAATACTTGTGATGTGGATCACAAGTTCATAACTTCTCTTCACTAGGCGTTCATCCCCTGCAAGAACGACTACCCATTTGATTCGCTTCAAAGCAGTCGTCTTAATCAACAAAATTTATATCCTAAAGTCTTACTGTCAGAGCAAAGCTAATGTCAAAGATAGTGGCTCTAGGGTCGGATCCTGTGTGGATGGGTTTTTTCGTGAGAGAAGAGTTATAGTGGATTGAAAATGGTGTTTTCTCTTTGGATTTAAGGATTTGTGTAAAAACAGTGTGGGAGAATGGTTGAAAACTAGAAATAAATCGAAATAAAGTATAAAGAACCTCAAGTCTCGGCCACTAGCTTAGGTTCTAAGTCAACCGACATGTCCTCGGGTATTTTTCCTCGCGTTGGGGAGGATGACCTATAGTCATTTCCCGAATCGGATCTTCATTTAGCTTTAAAACCTAAACCTTATAATTTTTCCTCTTGAACAATGGCATTTAATGAGCATAAATGCTCCCTGACGGTGAGAACACACCTCCTAAACCTACCCTATAATAACTAATAGAGGACAACTAACTGGATATCAGTAGATCTAGTGGTAAGTATCCACTGAACCCAAAAAGCTTGCCAAATACACGTTGGGGACAAAGGTACGTTTCGCGATTTTTAACCCATTGCGGAGAAGCAAGAACACAAATACCCATAAAAGCTTACATGAAAAGTAGGAGAACAGTCAGTTTACCTCAAAACTAACACCCATTGGCCTTCCTCTTCAAGGATGAGGGGGTTTTAGCCGAACATCCCTTGATTTGTCATCATTAAGGGTGGCTAGTGAGAAAGTGCAAGAAAGTGAAGGAGAGGGAGAGAAAATCACACAACAGCAGGAGGGGAAGCTTCGTGCCCAATTTTGTTGAGTGATTGATGGACTGAAAATTGATTGATGTTACAAGCTTGACTGAGCTTATATAGGTGCTCAGTATCAAGGAAATTACAAAAATGTGTAAAGGAACCAAAATTACATCAAGGGAAAATTGGTATAAAACCACAAAAAGCGGGTCAAAAAGCAGTCAACACAGGAGTGCAGGGGAGCAGTGTTGCGAAATTTGCAGGTTGTGAATTTTTGCAACCCTGCTAAATTTCCATTGTGCCTTCCTTCTATTATGCATTTTTCCTCCAAATCTCCTCAGGTTCGATCATGCATCTTCGAATTCAGTTCGGGTTCATCGTGTTTGAATCGGATTGAAGATAATGAGGTATTTGGCCTTAAAAACTACAACAATAACTACAAAATGTGATCAAAGAGCGTGCCAGACCTCACTGCATCAATTGGGTTATTTAAGTTGATTAAGACACAAAGTGCCTAAAAATCCGCACAGACGTGGCTCAAAATAGCACTATTTGGGTACTTCAATCACTAGGCTCTACCAAGATAAGATCAGACGGCCCCGTGCCTTCAACACGAGAACAAGATTGGCCGAGTCATCGGACCGGCCTTGATAGAAAAGGTGATGTCCCCAACTGGCAGGGTGATAGCTCCATTGAAACCTAACAAAACCTTGCCAGCGGAACAGAGATGATCCATCGAGACTCCATTCGCTTTAAGGGCCGGGAGACGGAGCACCGCCGTGACAAGTTGATCAACGAACGCCAGTACATCAAACCGGCATTACATATAGTTAGTAATGAAAAGGCCATAGTGTGGTGTGATGACCCGTAGTTAATAGGGGAAAGGATATAGGGCCGCCAACCGGCGTAATCATGTGATATCCTCGATTACCTACTCTGCGGTTTACTCGCTCACCAGGCCACGGCATTATTCTTCGCCGCTGATTGATCACTGCTAGCCGATCCCCCGCGTGATAAAGTTGATGGTCGGGCCGGTCCCGGGCTACGTTCGGAGACCGCAACTACTTCGCCGGGTTGTGGGAGCTTCGTCGCGGTTCGCGTTGGCTCCTTCAAGTATTGCTTGCTGGGTGCCCTACCGAATCACTTTTTTATCGAAATTCGAGGCTCGCAAAGGGCTGGTCTCGTACATACCCTATGATACCGATCGAGGGACTGCTATGGGCCGTCCCACTTGCCTCAGGTGGGGCCACTTGAAGCTCTGTGGGAGGTCCCTGGGATGATGGGCAGGAGCCTGGCCATAGGCGACGCTGAGAGTAAAGGAACCTGGGGGATCTTTCCTTTTCTTAGATCGCCTCGTCAGGCGCCTTTCCGCCCTTACCTCGCTGCCTGCTCGTACAAGCCCCAGTAGCCCAGCTTGTCGCCTTGGTGGTTATCATGACGGTTTGCGAGGCGGCCGAATGTTATCTTCCAGCGTAGAGAATTTATCCGCCCGTCGGTATAATTCCTCCATAGTTGCCAACGGGTCCAGGGATAAAGACTGGAAGAAAGGGGTGGTTGGCCCAAAGCTTCTTCTGAAGTTTTTCAATACTGCATCCATACTGTTGACATCAATCTGCTGGACCCCTTGTATGAACCTGCGCGTGAAGTCCCGGATGGACTCATCTTCCCATTTAAGGATGGACTAGAGGGAGCTAATGTTCCCTTTTTGTCTGACAGAGCACAAGTACTGAGAGACGAACACGACCCATAGTTCGCTGAATGTGTTTATCGATCTCCGGGGAGCCAGAAACCAAGCTAAAGGTGGCCTTGAGGTCGGGCTCTGAACACCTGAGCTACCGTGAGTCGATCATCCCTGCTGAGGATCATTGCTTGATCAAATGCGTACGTGATTGTAGGGATCGGAAGAACCGTCGTATTAGCGCTGGTGGTGGTATGGAGAAGCCGCGGGAGGATCGCACCCAGATATGTCATTCCAAGGGAGTAGAGTATGTCATGTCAGCCCCCGGACGACGAAGGAAAGAATCACGGCGGCTGGGCGGCCCCCCCGGCGGGCGAGTACACGATGGTACTGCGAGGGAAGCTCAACCCTGGCCAAAGTACATATTGGTGTGCTAACATTAAGGTTGTTCATCCTCGCTGGTTCTTTTCCGCACCCGACGCCTTGCGACACTGATGGACCGGCTGGATCGGCGAGGTGGCCTTTTTCTAGATTAGGTTTCCGTGGCATTCGGGGATGGTGAATAGCCCGAGCCAACGCTGAGGATAGCTTCTGGTCATTCGCCGGGTAGGTCATGTCGCCTGAGCAAATGACTTTGCCTTTACCGGACTCCGGGAAGGAGGAAATCGCGAGAGGCTCTGATCGGGTTTTTCGACCCGACCGGGCCTCCAACCTGGCTCAGGTGCTCATTTTCCTCCCGCAACCGATTCGCTTGTTCATGTAATTCGGCCATATGCCGGGCCTGCTCCTCTTGTTTTGCTTCCATCTCTTGGCGCCAAAGAAGGAACTGGTCTTCAAGGGCTAGGCTCATTAGATTGCTAGTCATGGCGGTGAATTTCGACGGTCCGAGGGGATGTTTGGGAATAGCCAAAGCTTTGGAGATCGGGAGGTCACCTGGGAGTGGGTGTACCCAAGCTCGCACGCCTCCGAGATTTCTGTTTCTGTTTTGGCCAGACGGCGCGCATTGTGATCTCCTCGAATTCTCGTGAGTCAATGGATTGTCTGAGCATTCATCAACCGGTCGCAACCTCGCAAAACAAACAAGAAGACGACGGCAGTCTCGTCGCCCTCCGATGGCAAAGTTAGCCCTTTTTTGAAGACTTGTAGACTGTGAGCCACAATCATCTCGATTCGAATCTCGCATCTTCGTTCAGGTGACTCTGCTTCTCTTTATGAAAGGAGAAGAGGGATCCGTCTTTGAGAGCAGATGATTTCTTCCCATAAATGTTAGGAAGGTGGCTCTTTATTTCCGTAAGGATGACTTATTCCCGCTCTTTACGTAACTCGCCTCTTCCCGAGAAATACGCTAGGAATGCATTCCTATTCTCTTGAAGGTGAGCAGATCGGCTCACGAGAGACCTTATACTTATACCATGAAGAGCCGGTTGACAGCTTCATTTGGTGGAGTTGTCGATCGGGAAAGGAAACACCTGGGTAAAAAGGCATATGGATATGAGATAATTCGCACCCGGGTGAGAGGATCCGCCGTGTTCTGCAAGACCGGGCATCCGGCCTAATCCCTGGGGCACCCGAGGATCGGGCTCGCGCTCCCGGGTCACCGGGCCGGGCCTAATCCTCAGCCTCGGTCGGGTCGACCGCTATGGGTAGCCGCCCGCCCATGGTGCCCACAGAGATGTGGTTATTAAAATTCTAAACTATTAAAAAAATGTGGAGACGTGGTTATTAAAATTCTAAACTATTAAAAAAACGTGGAGACGTGGCTGTCTCCTATCAATCTTGAACTCAAAAATCTAAGAAAACCCAAAATATAACTGTTTCTAGGGCTTATGTTTCTTGAATCAAAGAAACAAAAAAGAAAAAAAGAAAAAAATATATATAAAAGCAAAAACCTTTCGAGAGGTTGAAGAATGCTTGATCTGAAATCTAGGGCTTATGTTTCTAATTTCTTGACTCAAAGAAGCCAAAAAAGAAAATAACAAAAATGTAAAAGCAAAAATCTTTAGAGAGGTTGAAGAAGACTTGATCTAAGATGAAGAGGTTGAGTGAATGAGGAAAAAGGGAGGAAGAAGACGAAGAGAGAGCGTAGAGAACAAGAGAATGGGGAAGATGAGAGAAACAACTGAGAGAGAGAATGGGGAAGAAGAGAGAAAGATGCGAAGCAAAGAATGAACACTAACCTTGAAATAATGTTTTATATATAAAGGGGAGCTTTGCACGTATTTAGGTTTTTTAGAAATAAAAATTACTAAAATAGTTTGAAAATGAAAATAATGTCCAAATTAGTGCGTGAACAAAGAATGCCGCATTATTATATTGGTTTTGCTAATGCTACAATCATCGACATGTATTAACTTTAAAAAGTCAATGTCATAGTTACTAATCAAGCAAAGATTACAAATGTTTTGAAAATTTTTAAAGTTAATACCTCAATCACTGACTGCGACATTGATTTATTTATTTTTAAAAGTCAATGCTGCAATTACTGACTACGACATTACTGTTTATTAGCTTGAACATTATTTTCATTTTAGAAATTTAAAAAAAAAAAAACTAAATATGTCCAAAGCTCTATAAAGGGTCAAAATATAAACTAACATTCGGGGCCGGATGGAATAAATTAATGCAAACCCGACCTGTTCCAAACCCGGCCTTTCTTTAAGAATCCCATTCCCGACCCCGGGGAGGCAGGAAAATTGGGTAAGTTGCCATCCTAGTTTTGATCTTATGAAACCAGTGTTTGGCAAAACATAAATACTCCGGCAATTTACATGAAATCATCGCCCAACGAATAAAACAAAATCTATGGATTTTATGACTAATAAAAAAAACCAATATTGTAAAAAATTATTGGAAGGCCGGCGGCTACTTCTAGGTTTACTTGGAGATTCCATGCATTTTCCATAGCCTACACCATGATTGATTGGTAGGCAATGCCGGCCCCTAGATTGATTGGATGGTAATGGCCGACCCTTGGCACAACATCTTTGTTTTTTTTTTCTGTTCAGCATCTTAAGTCATATGCTAGACAACCGAACATTCAAGCTAAGGGAAGTTGATTAACTCTTAATTTCCTTACAATGTCGTAGCAGAAGCAACCCAAGGATGGCTCCCACAAGCATTGAAAGAGCCTCTTCTTCTTCTTCAACTTCAATTCCTCCATGGAAATACGATGTTTTCTTGAGTTTTAGGGGGGAAGACACTCGGGAGAATTTCACGGATCATCTTTATACAGCCTTAATTGAGAGAGGAATTGACTTCGCAGATGATGAAGAATTGAAAGAGGAAGTGAGATCACCAAAGCTCTTGAAAGCCATTGAAGAGTCGTAGATTTTGCAGAAATGCTTTTTTCAAAAGGTTATGCCTATTCAAGATGTGCTTAGATGAACTTGTCAAGATCATTGAGTGTGTGAAAGAAAATACAAAACAATCATCCCGATTTTCTATCATGTAGATCCATCTGATGTATGAAAACAAACAGAAGCCTACGTAAGCGTTTGTTAATCATGAAAAGCAATATGAGGAAGAAACAAAGAGGTGGAAAGCAGCCCTAAGGGAAGTGAGCAATATCTCTGGATGGCATCTCGAGCATGGGTAATTATAATTTTCTTCATTTTCATTTATATATATATATATATATATGCGTGTGTGTGTGTGTGTGTGTGTGTGTGTGTGTGTGTGTGTGTGTGCTCAAGGCAGTGGTTTCTATTTTTGAAAACTATTATCGGTAATGCTAAAACTATTTTGTTCTAAAAACTTTTCTTGTTATTTGAATTTAGTGTTTTTTGTGTTTTTCTTGGGAATTAAATGCATTCTCCTTTTTTTTCATGTTCTCCTTATTTTTGAGAACAAAAAACATTTTAATAAAAACAGGAATCAAACATACCTTAAGTTTTCTCTTTCTACTATTGGTTGTTCTCACTTTAATTAATAATAACAGTATGCAACATTACTAAGTAATACCCATGGGCCATGAGCTATCAGACCAAATATATGTCAAGAAAGAATTGATGCATATATGTTTCTGTTGCTTATGTTGAACATAGGCAAAGGTTGCCTTTAAGAGAGGCAATTAGTCTCTCCTATTTGGAATTACCTATCTAATATTTTCCTCCTATGCATAGATTAGATCACATATGCTGGTTGTTCTACACTAAGATGGATGATATATATTCACTTTTAGGATTGGAATCTTATAAGTCATGACATGATATAATATTTTAATTTAATCTTTTGTATTATTGGGTTTCATTTGTTATCTTATTATGCATTATATTATATTTGAGTATTCTACTTTTATTGTACAAAACTTATGTTGAGGAGTTGTACTACAAATATTGTAAGTCGTGTTTTTCAACAATTCGATATGTTTGTTCATGGTCAATTCATGATATCAAAGTAGTGACGTACTATCTCATAATTATTGAAACATTATCTTTACTATAAAAAATAAGTTCCCATGGTATGCGTGTTCTATGCATGGTTCCACATTGAATAGAATATATAGAGTCATGACTAATAACCATCAAACTGTCATGACTTCTCCATGTTAGCAAATTGCTTGATTTTCAACCTTGAAAAAAAATATTGCATTAGCTTGAGTCCTTTAATGAGTCTAGATACCTAAAAAATCATTAACTAAGTTAAATGGTTACTAAAAAGATCACCAATGAAGGCACCCTAATCCTTAGATTTACTCAAAATAAAGCATGATGAGCCTATCCAATTTCTTGATTTTTTTTTCCCCAACAACATCGTCTAAAATTCATGAAACTCTTAAGATATATTATATGATAAATTCATAATTAAAAAATCTATAAACCTTGAACAAGTAATTACTTGATACAAGGACTAGCTAGAAACCAAAGTTGTCTCAGCATACATTGTTGAAACCTATTGATACCTAGATGAATTTGAAAATCATGGCATTTGAAACCTTTATTTCATTTGACAAACTAATATATAGAATTAACTAAGAATCAAGATTATTATAATTAGAATCATCCTACAATTTTTTGAGATAAGTAAAATAAGTTTGAAACTTACTGCTATAATTGTTAAGCTTATTAGAATTATCGAGACAAATAAAATTGAAATGAATCATATATACACTTTGTTTATAAAAATAAAATAGAGGAAAGAAGCTAAGCTCCATCAACAAAACGATAAACAATGCTAGTAGATTAGGGGGCATAGAAGAAAAGTTGTAACTTGAAACAAGAGGTACCTTCATTTTCAACTTTTGAGATAGTTGATTAATGAATTAGCACATATCAAATTTTAAATTTTGTATTATACTTTTTTCTATAACATGCATACTTGAAATGTGCACCTCAATCAATAATTTAATTCATAAAGCTTGATATTTTTACTTTTATACTGAATTTGCCCCAATTTAGCTTCAGTGATTATCAACAAGAAAGTCATTTATCTTTTGTAACTCACTCTAACCTCCCATGTACTTTGTATGTTACAATTGGCAGGTATGAATCTGTGCTAATCAAGAAAATTACCAATGATATTTGTAAACGATTGAGTTGTAAGATTCTACATGTGGGTGAGAACTTAGTTGGAATGGATTTCCATTTGGATAAACTCAAATTATTTATAAACATTAAGTTGAATGAAGTTCGTATGATTGGGATCTATGGAATAGGTGGAATTGGTAAGACTACCATTGCCAAAGCTGTTTGTAATAGTATCTCGTATCAATTCGATGGTAGTAGCTTTCTTGAAAATATTAGAGTAATGGGAAATTGTAGTGGTGTACTTCAATTACAACAAAAACTTCTTCATGATATTCTAAAAGGAAGAAATATAAAATTACATAATATTGATGAAGGAATAAATGTGATAAAGGACAGACTACATGCAAAAAAAGTTCTGATTGTTGTTGATGATGTGGATAACTTATGCCAATTAGAATACATAGTTGGAAAGCACGATTGGTTTTGTCCAGGGAGTAGAATCATTATAACAACTAGAGATAAACATTTGCTAGATGTTCATGGAGTGGATGAAACATATGAGGCTAAAGAGTTACATCATGAAGAATCGATTGCGCTTTTTAGCCGGTATGCCTTTAAGCAAAGTCTTCCTAAGGATGATTATAAGAATCTCTTGAATCGTGCTATAGGATATGCCAAAGGACTTCCATTAGCACTTAAAGTTTTAGGTATCTTTCTTTTTGGCAAGACAATACCTGAATGGAAAGCTCATTGCAAACTAGAAAGAAAACTTCCATGGAAACTGTAAAGTGCTCTGCATAAGCTTTGATGGACTAGATGATATGGAGAAGGAAATATTTCTTGACACATCATGTTTTTTTAAGGGCAAAGACAGAGATTTTGTCTCAAGAATTTTAAATGGCTGCAACTTCTATGCAGAGAGTGGAATTAGAGTTCTAGTTGATAAGTGTCTCTTAACTATTAAGAACAATAACATAGATATGCATGATTTATTACAACATATGGGTTGGGAAATTGTTCGAAAACAATGTTTGAAAGAACCTGGAAGAAGGAGCCGACTATGGAAAGGTGAGGATGTCCATCATGTGTTGACAAGAAATACAGTGAGTACTAATTAATAACTCATACATACTGTATACAATTTTATTTATTAACTAGGTCTTGTTTGATTAATTTATTCTAATCAACTTTTAATTTTTTTAGGGGACAAAAGCAATTGAAGGGATTATACTAGACACATCAACATCAAAACAAATACAATTCACTTCCAAGGCTTTCAGAAGAATGAAGAGACTTAGATTGCTCAAAGTCCATCAAGATGCTTTGAGCAAAGATGTGCAGATTCCCAAAGGGCACCTTCCTGGGGACTTTACATTCCCTTCATATGATTTAAGATATCTCCATTGGGATGGATACCCACTGAAATCCTTGCCATCAAGTTTCCATGCAGAGAACCTAATTGAACTCAGCTTGCAAAGTAGCAGCATAGAGGAACTTTGGGATAAGAAGGTATGAATATTGTTGATTTGGCTATATTTAAACTTTACATTAGTGTTGATGTCCCGGAAATATTTTTTATTTATTTTGTTACAGGTTTTTGAGAAGTTAAAGGTCTTAAATGTCAGTTATTCACAACATCTCATCGAAATCCCAGACTTCTCTAGTATGCCGAACATGGAGATACTAATTATTAAAGGTAATATAAATTTGATTAACGTTCATTGACTTACTGAAGCTATTAATTTACCTATTATTTATTTATTTATTTGATTAGAATGGATAGGTTGTGAAACTTTGCGGATTCTTCCAGAGACATTTATAAATTCGAACATGTTAAAACACTTTGTTGCAGTGGCTGCTCAAAACTGAAGGGTTTGCCAGAAATTATGGATGTGATGGAAAATTTAAGAGAGGTTTATTTAGACAGAACGGGTATAAGATATCTGCCATGGTCAATTGAACATCTAAAAGGGATTGAATATTTGGATTTAGCGCATTATGAAAACCTTGAGAGTCTTCTTGAAAGCATTTGTAATTTGAGATCTCTTAAAACTCTTCTTGTCCATAACTGTTCAAAACTCTACAAATTTCCCAATACATTAAGGAGTTTTGAGCATTTATCTGATTTTGGAATTGAAAATGTTAAATCTTTATTGTGGTCATGATGCTATGGAACTAGATTCTACTAGAACCTACAACCTAGAATTTATGAACCAAGGACAGGAGTTCATGCCATCATTGAGAGCCCAGAACCTGAGTTCCTAACTTTGAACCTTTGAACCTAAGTTTCCTTCCTTAACATAGAAGCCTGACTCCCGGGAGCCCACAACCTGATCAGAGCCATAATTCCGAGAGCTCGGCAAGGGGAACACCGAATAGATCACATTGGGAGGATCAGATGCCGGGAGCTATCCTGACAGGTGGTTGCAGTTTGTACTGGTTGGAAGAATTAGATTTGAGTTACTGTAACCTGAAGGAAGGGGGAATCGCCAGTGAAGTTTTCCATCTACCATCGCTGCAAGTGTTGAATCTAAGGAACAACATTCAAGGTACCTTCTAACATCAGTAACTTGTCTAAGCTCAGAATCCTTAAGATGAATCACTGCAAGTTGCTTCTAGAAATTCCCGAGCTTCCATCAAGTCTACGAGAAATAGATGGACATGGTTGTCCATCATTGTTGCCGCTGCAGAGGCAGACCCAGTTATTGCACTCCCTCCTCAATTGCTTCAAATCAGATATTCAGGTATTATTTTCATGGCACAGAACTGTTAGAACATGACATAGGACTTACATGTTACTTCTGTGCAGGATTTTGAACGCGGGTTTGGTTCATCTGATATATTTATTCCAGGTTCTCTATATGATGGCAAGGGGATTAGTCTTTTTATTGATGGAAGCAGTGGAGTTCCAGGCTGGATGAGCTATGAAAATATTGGAAATGAAGTAATGATACAACTTCCTCTCAATTGGTATCAGGATAATGATTTGCTTGGATTTTCTTTATTCTCTTTTCAGATTCCAATTGATGGATTTGAGGAGAAAGGTGGATGAATTGAAGGTAAGGGATCCGTCTCTGTTGTTTAAAATGTGAATTAAGTTTCCTTGGTGAGAAATTCGGAATTGTGGATGACCTCTTTTTGGACTCCTTTTGTGGATGCTACAATAATGGTGGTGTATCAAATCAAGTTTGGGTGACTTATTATCCTAAGGTTGGTGTTAAGGAGATGTATCATTCAAATAACTATAGATTCTTGAAGGCTTCATTTCACTGAACACATGAAGGTGGAAAAGTGTGACATTAATCCTATCTATGCCAAAGATGATGGATCATTGTAATAGCTTACTATTCGTGCTAAGAGTAGATGATGATGTGGAGCAGAATCTCACCGAGGAGCATCCCAACAAAAAATTGAGGAGGATCTGAAAGCACTCGATCCCAAGCTTTAGACTTGATCCCAAGCTGCATCATTGTTTGTTTTTGTTTTTGGCCAACAAAATACTTTAGTTACATTAATGAAGTAAATTGTTTCCATTGGAACTCAAATCCGGTATCACCCTTTCCTCATATGCCTTTCTTTTTTGAAACGGTTCCATATGTCTAACCTTTCTGATACGATGAGCACCCTCCCTCATGAGTTAGGCATAATGAACACATAGTTTGTTTTTAGACATCATCCTTACTATAGTAGGCATGGGAAAGAGCTAAAAAAGGTTACCAATTTTGTATCATGTTTTTCATTTTGAATTGTTTGCTTAGATTTCGTCTTTAACATATTGTACAAAGAAGTATAAATTTATCTTTTGTCTTCAAACAGCCTTTCTCTCAAAAAATTTTAAAATTTGAGATGCAGTCAGAAAATTTTTTAACACTCACAAAGGAAAGAGTAGAAGCATAAACTGATGCATGAGAACAGTAAATTCAAGAACACAGACAAAGTAATCCACATAAAGATGCACGGTTTTAATGTGGTTCAATCAATCGTTTATATCCAATAAATGAAAGAGGATGCATAAAGCAGAGAGGTGGAGCAACGTCGGCATCACAACAACATGGCAATATCAACGCCCGGCGGCAACACATGGTGGTCATGTAAACCTTTTCACTATTCTAAAAGTAAAGTACAAGATTGGAGTATTAGAGTATTGCGACGACTAGGAAAAATCATGAAACCTTAAATGCACAAAATACCAGAAAATTAATCTCTCATATCACTACCAATCCATCTAACTTACATCTCGCACACACAAGCAGCATTTTACGAGCCCATCTTTTCTCATAACATTTTCTCCTCGTAACCCAGAATATTTATAGTGATATTTCTAACAACTTTTCTTATTCTATAAGGAAACATAATATTACAATAATATATCAACTAGGAATTATCCTACACAATATTCTTTACAAAAAAGGAATTAATACTAGTTGAATTTGATACATATTCAAGCAAATCCACTCTTGGATCAATCCATAGTCAATGATCCACCACATCTTGATGGGAGAGCAATCGTGCACCTTAAACTGAAATTCATTTTATCTTCATCTTGTGTGCTCCATAATATTTTGTTCTTATAGATATATTAGCTTGAAACTCTAATGTAGTTTTTTATAGAAGCAAGCTTTGATGCATGAAAATATTAATTCAAGTACACAAATATAAAGTAATCCACATAAGATGTATGAGGGTGCCAGCGTGGTTTGGCCAATCGTACCATCAGCGGATAGAGAATATTTAGTGATACAAGGCATAGTACAAGATTGGAGTATCGGTATTACGACAACTAGGAAAAAAATCATGAAACCTAGAATATCTGCAATACTCGAGAAAAATGCATAATCCATCAAAATTCTTACATCTTTTTATATTGTAGCATTTAACTATCTCTCTCAAAAATTTTCATTTTCCTTTGTGACTTAGAATATTTATAGTGATATTCATAACAACTTTCCCTTATTTTTATAAGAGCAAATATGAATAATATAACAACTGAAGGAATTATCATATACAATATTCTTTCAAAAAATTAATACTATTTAGAAATTTGAGACATATTCTAATAGTTTTTAAATAAATTTAAACCTGTTACTTTTATTATAAATGAAATTACGAGAAGCTCTCATGTACCTTATAATGAATATTACTAATATCCAATTTAAAAATATATAGAAAATGTGCTCAATGGATATAGTAAGGTGTTGCTTAGTAACTCTTCTAGAAAGGATTAATTATATATAGATGGTATCTATAAACTTTTTCATTACTTTTTAATATTTGGGTGTCTCGACTTTTTCTTTTTTATTCAATCAAATTAGTGAACTCTTAAATTTTGTTCAATCAAAGTGTTTCCCATCTTGTTAAGTTAATTAGGATACAGAGATATTGAAAAGTGGATCCACATGGCATTCCACATTATTTAAAATAATGAAATTACTTAAATGACTTTGGTGAATGGCAATATTATCTTTTCCATTATGGTTTTTATTCTCTATTTTTTGACAGTTAAACAATTTATTTAATGTAATAGTATCAGGTAGGACTCGAACTGGGACCCCTCCTTCCACATGTTTAACATTTTTTGAAATGTTCAAAAGCGTTATCTTACATAGACTAGACATGATGGACTAGTAATAGTAGTATTGTATATATAAAAAATGTAATAAGTGAAAATATTATAAACATCTAAATGCATAAACTAAAGTACAAGAATTCAAAAGCAAAATATTTCTACTCAATAGGAATGACTATTATTACTGTATTAATAAAATAAATAATACCAATATATAGAACAAATATAAAGACTGGATTTGATTATAAAGGTAGGTGGCGATAGGGCTTTTGGAACAAATTGTGCTTAATAGTATTAAGTTGTTTAATACTTTATTTCTATTGAGTATTTTTTTTAAATTAAGAAAGTAACTTTATTGATTCAAATTAGCAATACATTAATTTACCAAATCGCTAAAAACCATAGAAGAGGAACCAACACACAAGATTAATAACATAATCGTCATTTCCGAAACCTACAAAATTGTGTACTATAAGGAGCTAGAATACCTATGACTCCGAGTTCTACAACTATTATTACAGCTGTGATTTTGTTTTCTCCATCAAATTGAATATTCTTCGATTCTGTTGGGTCCACACACAAATAAAGCACGCAACAAGATGATGAAAAACAAAAGCGTCATTACAAGATAACACAATAATTCACTTCCTAAACGATGACATCACGAAAAACAAAATAAAACCCAAATCTATATGGAATAACCACTTATTTAAGCAATAAATTGATAAAATGAGGTGTGAAGAGGTGATTTCAAGCCAAAAATGACAAAAAAATCACCCCTCGTTTCTTTAGGAAGACAAGTGGCTAGAAAACAAGTAAGCAAAGAATTGAAGATAAAGAAATTTAATGTTTTTATTGAGTATTAAGTTGTTTATTTTTATAGGCTAAAAATCACCATCATAACATCTTAATATGTTAAAAATGACAGTTTAATTTAATATTTATTTGTATCATAATAATCTAACTTTATCATTATGATAAAACGAAAACATTTATATAATGTTTGTATAACATTTTAACATATTTATAAAAAATAAAAATAAAAATTATTTAGCAAATAAAATTTTAAGTTATATTTAAAAATAATACCACAAAAAATCATCCGCATTGTACATGTAAATTCATGAATAATTTATGCAAAATTGATAAGTTATCCAAAATTTTAGAAAATTAATATTTAAATAAAAGTAATTATCCTATCTACAATAAAGAAAAAAAAGAAATCTATCTTTCATTTTTTATCTAAATTGTGAGAAAATAAAATTTTAAATAAAAAATTAAAAATACACGTGCTTTTATTCAATTAACATGAAAAATGAATCATGTGAGTTTCAATTGGACCATAGAGTATGATTTTCTCATGATTTTGTTTTAAGAGTTCGAAAATCAAAAAAATTTTGAATAGAAAAAAAAACCATCAAAAAATGTTGGACTTTCATTTTTAGTCAAAATTTTCAAAAATTCAGCAATAAGACATGAAAAGTACAAATAAAAAAAAAAATAGTCCCAAAAGCAACTTGTTTTTCCACAAAAGCAAAAAAAAAAAAAAAACCAGTTTGCCATAGTGTGAAAGGAAACATGTGAGTGAGCCTCTGGGGTGACACGATCAAACACAACTCGTGCCAGCACGATTTTGCGGGTTTTGGGTTGAGTATAATTGTGTTTAAGGTCAAGTCGTGTTGACATGAATAACCTATTTTAATTTAATAAACATGTTATATTTGCATCAATCCACATAACATAAGTAGCATATTGACAGTTTAATTAATATGACTAATTAATATTTAACCTAGATTAATCCATTATATATATATATATATATATATATATATATATATATATATATATATATATATATATATATATATATTATTTGTAATTTAAATATTGATGAATTAGTATAATTTATATTATTTTAAATTGCAAATTAATAAACGGGTTATACGTGTCGTGTCGTGTTATCGTTATATTGAATCATATTTGAATTTGTTATTTGTGACCCGTTTATTATTTGTGTTGTGTTCGTGTTGGCGAATACTATAGATATTGACTGTGAAACCCCAGAAAATCTAAATTTTTAAGAAAGGGTAAAACAGTAATTTCGATAAAAAAATCAGGAATTTTTCTACATCTCGGATGACGAAACGGACTTCACCGTTGAAATCGTCTCGTTAAATCTAGCTACTCAACATATATGATCACCCCTTGATTAATGAATTAGGCATATCCCATGGTGATCAATCTATACTGGTGGTGAATCGTTTAATGTTAAATTTCATAAGTAGAACTATGAGCGAGCATATAATAAAGGTAGCCTGCAATAGATCTAGAATTGGTGGTGTCCTTTTCCCTCAGTGGCATTTAAATAAGTATCTATCCAGAAGGTGGAATAACTTCAAGGCTTGTTTTGATGGCAGCTCTTTCCAATATTGTGATGACAAATCCATTAAAGTGAAAAGCTGTGGGATACATATCTTATATACCCCCGAGCTAATGACTCAGATAATCATCACGAAGGTCGAGAATGATATCCCATCGGAAGAGGTCACAAACCTGGTCGAGTAACACAGATGAAGACATGTCTAGTTTCCTACTATCTCCACCAAGGTACGCCTTCTCTCTCTTTTCATTTACTAAATAAGGTTACATATATATGAAGTCTAAACCATCTGGTTTAGAGAAAAAAAAGTATAAACACTTAGTAGATTTTATAAATATTTTTTAAATTTTAATTTTATTTAATGTTTATAGAGATCATGTTAATTTAATTTGAATTTTAATATTTTCTTTCGTACTAATATTAATAATTCTTTATTTTATTAATGAAATTTATGTAGGTTTAATATCCCCTCATGAAATACATATCCTTTAAAAGATGAAACTTATTGGGAACACACTAATCATTATAGGATCTATTGGTTGGGAAGTGGTAAGTTGAACTAGAGATGTCAGCGAGTGAACCATGAATGAGAATACCACCAAAAAGGCTCTTCATTCAAATTATGGATTCTAATTTGTATATTTTAAAGCATGAACATTTTGGATTATTTATTTGGTTGATATGTATTTAATTTGTTGATTTGGTCAATTTTTGTAAAACTGACTTTGTTGGTATTATGAAGAGACAATTATTATTGAGAGAGTTGAGGTATATATAATACCAATACAAGAGCAAAGAAGAAAAAGCATAAAACCAATAAAAGAAAACCCTAAATATACTTTAATACGCCCCCTCAAGATGGTATGCCAGAAATAACACCAATCTTGTTACATAGGGGAAAAGAGGCGAGGTTGAGATAGAGATTTGGTAAGTCATCCGACCATTTGAATCTGTGGAGACATAGACAACACGTGCTTCGAATAGTGAATCACGAACAAAGTGATAATCAATCGCAAAGTAGTTTCTGTAGAATGAAAACAGGATTATGAAGAGATAAGTGGCACAAGGTTGTAGGAAACGGGGGTTGGCGGTGATTACGAGCAAAGTTGACCAGTCATGTTTACCCATTCTGGTTCGGCGGCGGCTATGATGGTAATGCATTTGCTTGGAGTAGAGACTCAGGTGGATTAGCACCAAGGAAAATAAGAAAAACACCTATTGAGGTACGATCATATGGGTTACCAACCTAGTCCTCATAAGAGAAACCATGCAATGTTAGAGGTGTGCATGAAGCGGATGCACAGAATCGTCCCGTTAAGATACTTGACCGGACGTTTGATTGCTCCCTGGTGGTGTTCGAATGGTGTGTGCATAAATAGGGAGAGTTTATTCATGGCAAAGGAGACATCCGGAGATGTTGAGTATAAGCAACCCGGCTTGATACATGGTGGCATTGACCGACCTGATACCATCTTTAGCGATGAAGAGGAAATACATCTGTGGCGCGGTGTAGGGACGAGGTTTGGAGTCTAGCATGTTATGTTTGCTTAGAAGATCAATGACATACTTTGGTTGCGATAGTAGAAGACCCCTACAAGTAGCCAAAACCTCAACTCCACAGAAGTAAGATAGCGCCTCAAGATCCTTGGTGGAGAAGTTAGAGTTAAGTTCTTAAAATAATAATGTTGAGTGAGGGTCACTACTTGTAATAATCAAATCATCTAATATGAACCCGAGAGTAAAGAAGCACATTACGTGGGGTAAATAGAGCGGGCAGTACGCATTATGTGATGTGAGAGAGTAAGAAAGTGCGAGACTCGTGTACGACTCTAGGAGATTGTTTGAGCTAGTAAATAGCCTTGTGTAAACGATAGACATGATGAGAAGAATCGGTGTTGCGCATGCCCTGCAGTGCATAGACCTCCTCAGTAAGATGCCGTTGGAAAGGCACATTATTCCATCTCCCGGCGATTGAGTGCAATGCTAAATAGTATGACTGACGATGGAATGCGCGCGAGTTGAAAGTCTCATGGCAAAGTCAATGCCGACGCCGATTGAAAGCTAACATGGCCCGAGCTTTTATCTGTCTGATGAGGCGTGGGATTCTTAATGTGAAACACCCATTTGTTGCCCGAATATTACGCGGACTCTGGAAGCGGGGCGCTGATGCAGTTCGGTGAGGCATGTGGCGCTTACTGCGTGTAGTAACAGCCTTGGATCAACCAGAGGTAATAGTGCGGGGTTGATGAAAGGTGGGATTATGGTAGTGGGGCCATGGCCCGGGTTAGGTTTGATGATGTCGTTCTTAGCTGGTTGCATGGGATGAAGGTTTAGTGGGAGGAGAAGGTGGAGGCGGGGGGAGTTGAGGTGGGAATGGGTGAAAGTGTCGAGGATGACTGGGAGAAGTGAGGCGGGAGGCCGGGACCTCGCAGGCCAGGATCAGTGGACGGGGTTAAGATGCAATCAGCGGCCTTCGGGTGGGGATGGGTGAGGTGTTGCCGATGATGAAGGGAGAGCCGGTTCGAAGGGAGCTAGAGCAACGCTGGAAAGGAAAGTAGCTCTGGCGAGTTGGGTGGGGTGTTGGTGATGAGGTCGAGTGTAGATGAGTGGAGAGGAAAAGTAATTTGGAGGTTGAATGGGGTGTTGTGGTGATGAAATTTGGTGAAATCACCAGATGGGGAGAAGCCGGCTTGGGTTTGGGGTGTTTAGGTGATGAAGAGAGAAGTTACGGGTGAGCTGACGATGCGGTAAGGAGAAGCGAATGGTGGGAGGTTTGGGTGGAGTGATGGGGATGGGTCGAGTGGTGCCAAATAGTGCAGCCCTAAGTGAATGAAGTGAAGCGGGAGTGGAAGCGGTGTCTAATCTTTTGTGGTGTTGTGGGGTAGGTACATTAGGAAAGCTGTTCCTGAAGCTTGAAATAGCGGGACCTGAGATTTTATTGAGGAAGAGATTCAAGAAAGCAGGAGAAAGACTGCTCTAGAGTAGAGGAATGTGGGAGAGACACAAGGGTGGATTGGGAGCAGTTTGTGGGAAGTATAGGAGAGTAACTAGGGAAACATAAACAACTGAAGACATGGAGTTTGGATGGGTTAGGGGCTTTGTTGAGCAAACTTTTCAAAGAGGAACCAAGAAAGACCAAACACCAGCATTCTATTTATTAAATGAGCAGTCGTAGCAGCAAAAGCATACGACTAGAAGGTAAGAGGATGGGAGAAGCAGTACGAAGGAGTGGAATAGTTTCAACAATATGCTGATGTTGGTTGAGTACCATTATGTTTAGAAGTGTGGGGAGGATTAGTGAGATGGGTGATACCATGGGTGTGAAAAATCAAAGAAGCAAATTCACCCCCATTATTTGATAATGAAGGTTTTGATAATTGGTGGTGAGAAATATATTTCAACAAGTTGGCAGGCGTGAAAGGTTGAATGAACATCAGTTCTGACGCAGGTAAGAAGTCAAGTGTACTTTGTGTAATGGTCGACAAAAGAAACATAATGAAGTGAAAACCATCGAAGAGGAAATGAGTGAAGTCTAAACATGGAAAGAAATGTTGTGGGGAAGAGGAGAGGTAAGGCAATTTTAGCAAAGGTGACTTGCAGAAACTTATTAATATTATGAGTTAAGAAAAGGAACATAAATGTTCTTTAAGGAAAGAAATATAAAGCATTGCAGAAATTTCCAAAAATTGGGCAAATACGGATGATCGAGGCAGTATGCCACATGGAATGCTGGCAGAAAGCGGGGAATCCCAGCTGAAGAGAAGAGTGAGGAGCTAAGGAGGAAGGCTGAGAAGAAGGGATTGGCTTGAACGTCAATAAAACGTCTCTTCGTTTGCTTGTGAACCAAAAGTGACTCCCATGTGACGATCCTACACTTGAAAGAAAGAGTAAAAAAACAGGACATTAATAGGGTTATCAGCACAAAGGGTAGAGATTGAAATAAGGTTTTTAGACATGGCAGGCACATGTGGGCGGTTTAGAAAATATGGGCGCTGGAGAGGTAATGGAGGAAGGAGCGATGTTGGCAAAATGATGAAACAGAACCGTCGCAATAATAACATTAGAGAAGATTCTGACTAGCGAAGTCAGTAGCAAGATTTGTGGTCACATGGTGAGGCGCACGTCGGCAGCGATCTGAAGAATGACCGGGGCAAGATGTGGCGGTGTTGGCACTAGGGTAGTGAAGGTCGGGTGAGGAGCTTGGGCAAGGGTGGGTGGAAGAATGCGAGAGGTGGATGAATGACTACATTCTTGAGTGGAGTCTTTCGGTGATACCACGAGTTTGATAACACGAGATGCGAGCTATGCCCCACGAGCTTGGTGGTGGGTGGATCTTAGTGGGCATGAGAGAACATGCAGGGTATGTGTCAGGTGCGGTGATGTGGGGGCATCAGTGAAGGATCTGAGTGCAGGGCGTGGGGTTATGGTTCCAGTCACTTTGATATTGGGTCGTGGGACGATGTGATGAAGGGTCTGGGTAAGTGACCCCGACGATTTATGGAAGTGGAGGCGGGTGGGTGCGTGGAGGCAAGAGGTTACGGGATGAACCTTGTATTAAGTGATTCTTAAACAATTCCTCAAACATAAGCGGGTTTCTTGAACTTGTAGTGCGTAGGATATGTTAGTGGTAGACAGTCAGGTCAGAACTTAGATGGAAGGCTGTCAAAGTCATTGTGGACATCATAAAAGCGAGAGAAATTGATACTGGCTGCTTGACATCTTGCATATAGTCTAACTCAATTAAATTGATTACCTTGTTGTGATTAACCCAAGATGCAGATGGATCATGATCTGTCAGCGTGAAGAAAGAGGCTTTATCCACGTCTTTGGGTAGTCCTATAACACCCTCAAAATATGCCTGATATTTTAAACACATTTAAAAGGTATTTTGTAGGTATCATTTGAATTTTGAATTTAAATTTAAAACAAATTGAGAAACTCATTGGCACAGAATGCGAGGGTAAGAATGGATTTTTCCAAAATAGGATTTCAAGAATCATAATTAAGAGAAGATTATGGGCTAAAAGTGGAATAACATAACTGGTGATTGCAAATAGAGAGGTTTGAGGACCAGAAGCGATAAAGGAAGTTTAGTAAGATACAGGATAAAACCCATTTAGGTATCTCATTTGGGCATTTTTGGGGAGAGCAAAACGTAGAGAAAGGGAGAAGAAGAGAGGAGAAGTGAAGAAGAAGAGGAAAAAGAGAAGAAAGCAAAGAAAGGTATGGATTTTTGTACACTAAGATGAATGCCCCCCAAGTGGTTTGTATAGGAAAATCAAATCATAAACCCATTCTTTTTGATAAATTCCAGGGTTCAAGTTAACCCTACAGGATATTAAGTGTGTTTCTGGGCAGTTTTAGACTAGATTTGGAGTTGTTTCGTTTGGTTTTATAGTTGATTTAGGGTTGTATGGAAATTAAGCATGGATTCCCCAAATTTTGAGACTAGAAACTCTTAACCCATTAATTCGGTAGGATAATACAAAACCATAAGTCTTCCCCTATATGTGTTTCTTGGGAATTGTCTTGGCCAGGTTTTCGACTTAGGCTTACATTGATTTGTAATCCTCAATTGAGGAACATTTCAGAATAAGGAAATGACGGGGTTTTAGGGAAGATGTTGTCAAAAATTTTCTAAAACCCATGTTTTTATCTTGGTCATAATTTCTTCGTCCGAATCCATTTCTCGATGTTCTTTTGACTCTATGGAAATCCCTTCAGCCCGTAATCCATCCATATATAGCTTGGATGAAATTGGAACTCATTAGGTCCAGAATCATGAAAACGGTAGGCCCGCTGGTTCTACTCGTGAAGTCATCGCTCATGGTGCTTCTCCAACTTCGGACGTTCATTATTTCTTCGTCTGAACTCCGTTTTGGATGTTCTTGGACTCTATGGAAATCCATTTGAGTCTAGAATCCATCCATATATAGATTGATGAAATTGGAACTCATATTAGGTCCAAAAATCATGAAAAATAGTAGGCCCTGCTGGTTTTGTTCGTAGCCACTGTTCATGGGAAGCCTTCAACTTTGGACAGTCATAATTTCTTCATCTGAACTCCGTTTCGGATGTTCTTGGACTCTATGGAAAGCCCTTTGAGTCTAGAATGCATCCATATATAGCTTGATGAAATTGGAATGATAATAAATAGCTCATAAGCATACATGGTAACCATAGTTATTCATGCATATAATGAGATATGAAGTTTATACAAAAGATTGTAATATTTGGTGATATGATTACCGGATTATAATAATTATTCTGAATATGAGATATGTATTGAAATACAAAAATACCCATGGATTTACTCTGCTGGCTAGAACTTGGTAGAGGGATAGATGAGCATGCCTATTAGGGAAAAACAAGTCTACAAAATGAAGACTTATCACTGACCCATTTGGTGATTACATGTTTCGCCCTTATAGATGGGTCATCTGGTCTCACATAATGATAATAAACGCCGGCTCTTATAGCCATCGTTGCATGCTGAGTACAACACCTGGGGTCCCATAGTTTCCTTTATCCACTTCTAAGGTTTATGCAGGCATGAAACATAAAACAAATGACTTGAATATGACATATGAAATGTATATGAACGTTGATAAGAAATGAAGCATGATATGATTAGTAAATATGAGATATGCATGAGCATGTTTAAATGATATGATGTGTTAGATGTATATGTATCTGTATAGAAGTATGATGATCCGTGTTAGTGGTCGTCCATGAGTTTATTCCCACTAAGCGTAAAGCTTAGCACGGGTTTTCATCCGCGTAGGTACGGAAGCGGAGGCAAGAAGGCCGGACAACCCTCATCAGTCTCCAAAGTCAACACATAGTTAGATGCCCACCGAAAGACTTTTTGGTCTATTTTGTATATGTAATATTCTTTTTGTTATTTGTAAACAAATGTAAAGTTTTTGTATAAGTCAAACACTCCCATTTGTGGAGCTTGAATATATTTTGAAATTCGCTGCTACAGAATATATTTCAAGATACATGCTTATTAGTGTATGAAACGAACAAAAGTTATAAAGGTACAGTGGGGGTCGAATGAAGTGACACCCCTCGCCCCTACATCACACGTGGGTGGCGGGTTAGGGGTGTCACAGGTTAGTTGGTATTAGAGCATCCCAGATCCGGTTCGAACCTTCCAATCGGGTCGGACTAGAAACGGGGCGCTACAAGTCCACCTAGCTCGAGATGTGAAGGAAGAGATAAACTGCATAAGGGTGGTAGATACGGACCTAAGAATTGCATTGAGAAGCAATTGGTCTTATCGGAGCCAGAGAGTATGATCTGGATTTGGGGAGGGGGAAGTAGCATCTGGCGGAGTTATCATCACCGGAGGACACGACTTTGACCCGTTGATAAAGCCAAGTAAATCATACCCAAATAGAAGAGATGTGATGAGCTGCCACACAGAATAATTTATGGCTATGAGTTTTAGTGGTGCTCGAGCATTGACATTGAGAATGATTAAGTTCTAAGGCGGATCATTACCGTTCAAGATCGTTGGACTACGAGGAGGCATGATGACAGTGGTGGAAGAAGATTCGTCGACCATTGAGAAGGATAAGAGCTAACAAAGAATTCGGATCATGAGCAGCGGCAGAGGAGGCGATGGCTAGGGTTTTTTTTTGCTATTAAGCTTGTCGCTTTGATACCATATTATGAAAGAGACTTAATTATTTTTGAGAGAGTTGAGGTATATATATACCAATACAAGGGCAAAGAAGTAAAAGCATAAACCCAATAAAAGGAAACCCAAAATATACTCTAATAATGGGAACATATTTTCTTAAATAAACTCAGATTTTTTATGTTTTCTATATATTGACTTCATATCATGACTCAAAGATTGATATGAATTTGTTAAATCTAATTAATTAAATGTAACTATATTTTATGGTATATTATATTGTAATTTAAATTAAATAATTTAATTAAGAATAACCAGAAAGTTAAAGCAACTAAAAAATAATATTTTTATATATTTAAATTTTCAAATAGGATATATCATGTTAAGATAGGTCTCATAACAGAATAACACCCTATAATTATGTTAATGGGTTATTCATTCAAATTTTGGGATAAGGTGCAAAAAGGCTCTTGATTTTTTGTTGTATATCCAATCTCGTCTCTAAACTTTTTTTGGGTATAAACGATGCCCCTAACATTTCTATTGTGACACATTTATGTCCATGCCGAGCGGTTAAGGGAATCAATATATGGGTAAATAGGGTGTTAATGAAGCTAATTTGGTAGACTCACGTATGCTTTTTTTAGTCGACGAGAACTTTTACATGTGATTTTCTAACTAAACCAAAAATTCCCTTAAGTATATCTCAGTTCTCCCCTTGTCTGGGCTTTTCTAAGCTAAAAAGAAAAATCAATTTAGTTTCCAAATACCTATCAGTATCTTCTCTCCCCATCTCTCCCTAAGTGTGTGAGTCGAAAGTAGAGCCGGAAAGGATCTCGTCGAAGGCAGAAAAACGGTGGAAAAACAAAGAACAGAGATAAAAAGATATCAAAGGGACTTAAATAAAGAATAAAAGTGAATTCGTTTCTCATGTTTAGGGAATCGGGTTCTTCACGAAATAAAGCAGATATTAGATAAAAAGAGAGTAGTAAAGAGTGATAGAAAATGGGACGGAAAAAACTCACAGGAAAAAAAAAGAAAAGGAAAAGAAAAGCTTTGAAACGCCCGTGAAAAATCCTAGAGAAATACACCCGATCTCACTCATTTAATATAAGAATCAAGATATCATAGTTTGGGTAAAGGAAATAAAAAGTATACTTACTTGTTGAAGCGTAGAACTCTGTGTCTTCAATGCATCAGGCGAGAATCAAATCACTTTTCAGAATCTGTTATGAGTTTTTCACAGTATGAACACCCTTTCAATATCTCTGTTTTTCAAATGTGAGAAGTCTTCTATATCAAGGAGATGATAAAGTTTCCAACCTTTTTTTCACCAACCTTGTAAGGTGTCTCAGGTTCTTGTATTTATAGGAACTTGAGATCACTTTTTAGGGAGACACATCCCTTGGATGTGTCTCTTGGGTTATGGGTCGGGTCAAGCCCACTTGGGCGACCCATACCCATAATCCAACATCTCCCACTCGCCCATGTTGAGCTTGACTCATCATAAACATCATCCTAATAATTCAAACAGAGAATAAATCATATAGGTGAACGGACCGTGCGACTTGAAGCACATCGATGGTGGGAGCTCCAATACAAACCTATCCTTAGGCCATATAGGAGACATCAACCTCATAAGGGTAAGGCAGTGCTTATTTACCCTAAGCATCTTTCATAATACACATGGTCAAGTATGATTCAACCCCTCGAGAATCCACACTTAGATCTCTCTTACAATTACTTAATACTCTAAGTTATTTCAAGCTTTATCGTTTCTAAATAACTCGCTCTGAATATACGTAATGTGTGTATAAGCAAAGAATACTTTTCTTTAAATTTCATACCAATCGATTCGTTAACTTTTCTTTCAGGAATGTCTCGTCGAATCTTTCCATGCCTATGGGATACATCCTAAGATAGCCAACATCAACTCATCACATCACAATATAGTCAAAATTCACAAAGGGTAAGGAAAGATGAAATCCATATATAGGATTTCTAGGACTCACATAGCAAAGAAGCAGAGATTCATTCTCTTGCTTCTTAGTTGGTTGTCTAGCACATGTAGTATGAAATGCATGTTATGGTGGAGCTTCTCTTTCTTATAAAGGATGAAAGAATGTATGTCTTGTTCTAAATTGTAAAACAAATAACACCATATGAGTCTTAGTCTTGTCGCTTCAAAAGCGTCAAACCTGAAACTTTTATTTCCACATTCCATGATGTTAAACAACAAGTTCCACACTTAGCTTCTTCTAAATAGACACATGAATGGTGGGGTTAAGCATTCATGTCGATTCAAACAAAGAATCTCATCTTGATTCTCATCAAGGTGACCTAATAAGAGATAATATGACTAAAGTTGCTCCCACTGCGCCTCAGTCCTCTAAGTTATGGTCTCATCTCTACCCGATCCCATAGTGCTAGAGGCGATTACTCATGTGAGGGAGTCAATCAAGTCTATCGACATACATTATTTGAATTGTGCTAAGCGGCATTTTCAACACATTCACAAAAAAAAAAAAAAAAACCGAGTGAACCATGTGAAATGCTCTTTATCTTATTGTAAGAAGATCACAAGTGTTTTGTTTTATTCAATCACATCCTACATAAGCCTAGGGATCTCACATGCTTCACAAATGCATCCCCGACTATTGGTTTAGTAAATGGGTCTGCTACCATTTCATTGATAGGAATGTGTTTCAAAACCACTTCATTTTGCGTGATCATATCTCTGAAGAAATGATATCTAATCTAGATTTGTTTGGTCTTCCCATGATATTTTGGATCCTTAGCATAAGTCAATGTAGCCATGTTGTCACAGTAAAGAGTCACAGGCTCAAAAGCTATTTTAACAACCCCTATGTCTTGTAAAAATCTTCTCAACCAATCTGCTTCCTGTATTACCAAGGAGCAAGCTACATATTCTGCGTCCATCGTTGATAAGGCTATACAAGACTGTTTCTTGCTACCCCATGATATTGCACAATCATTCAACAAGAACACATATCTTGACGTTGATTTGTGTTGATCAAGATCGCCTTCCCAATTAGCATCCGTATAAGCAATCATTTGCAATCTTCCCAAGAGCACAACACATAATCTGCCGTTCCTTTTAGATATCTCAAAATTCTCTTCACTACCATCCAATGTTTTATGCTTGAATTAGATTGAAATCTGCTTGCTAGCCCAACAACATATCATATGTCTGGACGTGTGCACATCATTGCATACATCAGACTTTCGATAGCACTAGAGTAAGATACTTTGGACATTTTTTCTTTCTCTTCGGGTGACTTGGGAAACATATCAAGACTAAGACTCAAATTTATCTCAACAGGGGTGTCCATAGGCTTGCAATCATGCATATGGTAATGCTGCAACATTTTCTTTATATATGTCTCTTGAGATAAACCCAGGAGGAATTTTGAGTGATCCCTCAAGATCTTAACACCAAGTACATAGCTAGCCTCCCCCATGTCTTTCATTTTGAAATTTGATGATAACCACTTCTTGGTCACATCTATCAATTGCTTATCATTTCCAGCTATTAATATGTCATCGATATATGATATTAGAATTATGAGGTGGTTATTTGAACGTTAATATACACACAATGATCCTTCCAATATTGTAAAACCATCTTTCAACATGGCTTGATGAAATTTGAGGTTCCATTGTCTTAAGGTCCGTTTGGACCATGGCGGATCTTTTTAGCTCGCAAACTTTGCGCCATGTCCTTGAGCTAAGCCTAAAGGTTGATCCATATAGATTTCTTCATCGGGCTCTCTATTAAGGAAAGCGCCTTAACGGGCCCATTCGGTGTGTATTCTAGATCCATTCTTGCCACAGTGGCTATAATGAGGCGAATTGATGCAAACCTGACCATAGGCGAGAAGGTCTCTTCATAGTCAATTCCCTCTTATTGTGTGTAGCCCTTAGCTACTAATCGACCCTTATATATGTCAATTGTCCCATCTACCTTGTGTTTAATATTTAGAATCCACTTGTTCCTAAGGTCTTACGACATGGCGGTAAATCAACCAAATCCTCGACTCGGTTTGATTCCATTGAATTCATTTCCTCTTTCATAGCTTCAAACCACTCTTTAGAGTTAGGACCAGAAAGATCTTGTTATATTGTTTTGGGCTCTTCTTCATCATGAGCAATCATGAAAGCTTCCCCCTCAATCTCAAAACGACGACGGGGAATTCTCTCACTATTACTACGTCGAGGTTGAGATTGTGACCCCCCCAAATCCCGAGGGCCATTTTTTTTTCTAGTCGAATAAACAATGTCCATGAATAGTAGCTCAAACAATGCATAACACGGTATTGTGAGCCACTGGACAACTCTATCATGATAGAGGAGCTTTATCGCGATAGGAGCGTGACACGCAGACACAAGCAGTCGCCGCCGCAGGCGCGACTCATCGCATTGCCGCGACGCTCGCACTTTTGTTGCGCGTAGCAAGCTTTGTCGCGCGCTCAAGGCCTCCTGGCTATGCGCACTGCGTTGTGTCGCGTGTGCCAGGCCATTGTCGTCGCTCGCGTGACACTGTCGTGACATGCAATGCCCTGTCGTGACCCAGGAGACCCTGCCACACCGAACCTTGTCACGATAGAGTATTCTCTCAGACGAGTGCCAAATTCCTATTGCGAGCAGAGAAATTTTCCTAGCGCACACACTATCGCGGCACCTAGAGTGTCGCCGCGGTCGACTCTTTGTCGTGACGTATGAACCCCGCCACGATGTGAGAATCCCACCCGGGGACTAACCCCTGTCGCGGACACAAGGAGACCCTTTTCGAGACCCAAACCTGGCCCAACCCCAAACCCTGTCGTGACACCAAAATTTCTATTGCGACATGGGGCCAAAAATCTCTATCGTGACAAAGAAAGCCCCTATCGCAACCCAAACTGCCTAGTATGCTTGGGAACCCTGTCACGACATGCAGATCCTCGCCGCGACATGACCAGAAGTTCGCTGCACACGCCCCATTCGCTGTCGCAGTGCTTCGCCGCCACGCCCGCCCGCGTTTGCCATACTTCATGCCTAGGCTGCGTCATGTGCCGGGCCTGAGGTCCATGTCATGACACAGGAAACCGTGTCACGACACAATGCCAAGCAAACCCTGTCGTGATAGAGAATTCTCTGTCGCGACGCAAACGCGATTTTGTGCAGTAGCTTGCCTTTTTTTCCTTTCCTGCACTTCCTGTTCTCACCCAAATGTAGTAATTTCATGCTATTGCATCTATACACATTTTGCATATATTCTAAAATTTGGGAAAACTATTAACACTGAACTAAATATGTCCAAAAATAAGTTTTTATTACAAACTTATCAGCGCATATATACAAAAACTAGATTTCTACCCGCACTTTACAAATACATTGCAACGCCAAATTCGGGCCCTTTCAACTAATTCCTCAGACATGTCCACCTCTAAGTGTACCTTCAACACCTGAAAAATGTTTTCCCATGACAGGGTGAGCAATGCCCAATAGATGAATTCTCCTACAGGGGCTACTCCCCACCTAAGTGTCCATGCATAGCAAACATATACACATTCAAGCAAAGTATGCATATTCCTACTCGAATGTCTACATGCCATGGATGAGAATGTGACTCACCCTTTCTCATGTCCCGAGTCCTCACCGACTTCATACATGCAATTGCCAAGTGTGAACAACTGTCATTTTCTGATGATGACCCAAGATTATTCTTAATCATTTCATATTTTCATTTACAACCATGCACCTCTTTGTGGGTAGTGGATTTTTATTGTCGCACAGCAAGCTCCACAAACCCAGACACTTTTAAGGCCTTTCACCGCTGGGGAATTATGTCTTACCATAATTGATGGGTCTTTCACCCAAGGGAGAATCTATCCCAACTTGCTGATACCCAGTGCATAATTTTCTTATCTCATTTCCTTATTCCGTGCAACTCATTTTGGACGTTGTCCCATTAACCGAGCCCACCTAATCAACACCATATGCATTGTTGATTAACAACCATGTACCCATGACACCCATCGAACACCAAACACAGTGTCAATCTCAACCATGTACTCACACCCATGTCATGCGATGTTCTCGTGCATATGCAATGCAATTATGCCATTGCCTATTCATACCATGCTACATATATGATGAGAACTATATGTGCATGCCTACTCATGCATATTCATCCATGCATCATTTGGACATTTATATTAAGATGCATACAAATTCCAAATAATTCATACCATTCATGCCCACGTATCAATTCAAGCATACCTTGGCATCACAAGTCACTACCACTCGGCACTACAAAAAAAATAAATTTTAGTGACGGAAATTTTTAACCGAAATTTTCGTCACAAAATTGTGACAGAATAGTGACCGAAATGATAAACATTTGTTTGTGACGGATTTGCGGACGGAAAATCGCGGATTCCGATTTGTAACAAAAATAAACCGTTAATAAATTATGTATGGAAGGTGTATGAAAATTTTAGTGTGACTGACGGAGACTACTTTGTGACGGATTTTTGTGATAGAAAACAATCCATCACAAATCCGTCACTAAATAAATTATATAGTTTAAATATCGTTTGTGGTGGAAGATATTTATGTCACAAATAGTGATGGAACTGAATTCCGTCACAATTCCTTCACAAATTCCAGACGGTATTTTTTAGCCCGCCACAACATAGTGACTTAAATTATTGCCACAAAATTGTGACGAAATAAGCCACAATTTTGTGACGTAATTTTCATTTCCGCCTAAATTTTGTGATCTAAATAGAATTCGTCACAAAATAGTGACGTAGTCTTTCCACACAAAAATTGTGACGAACTTATATTCATCACTATTTTGTGATTCGGATAAAAATTCCGTCACTATTATGTGACTGAACTGTGACAAATTTGTGACACGTAACTTTTAAAAATAATTCCTTAATATATTTTAAATTGTATTATACACTATTTCAAAATATTCATAAAATATATTGTAAATATATATTTCATATTGTATTGCAAACTATTTCAAAATATTTGTATATATAAAAATATTATAGACAATTTTTAAATTTTATTATTAATATATCAGACTATCTTATATATGTTTTTAATTTGCAATATTTAAAAATTTTAAGTTTTATTATACGTTGCACTACATAAAGGTCATAAAATATACTAAATATCAAAATAAATAATATGAAAAAGTTAGTATATAAGTCATAAAATTTGAAATTATAAAATATATAATATTTCTCCTCTAAATTTATATTTTAGCCACAATTGGATCAAAGCTAATTGAAGAACCTGTTAAACCGTATATTCGGAGTATTGACTCGACACGTTAATTAAAGACAAACTATTCCTATAACGTTATCAATCAATCTTAAATTTCCTAACATGTTTTACTGAATATTTTTTTTATTTATGAATATTTAGAAAAAGTATATAATACAATGAATTTAAAATAGACAAATGTATTTTTATCAATAACGATCTGTCACAAATCGGTGACAAAATTGTGATGGAATTATGAATCCGTCACAAAATAGTGACGAAATCACAATTCGGTCACAATTTTGTGACCGCTTTTAGACCAATTTGTGATGGATATCATTAAAAAAATTCATTTTTTTTTTTTTAATTTGTATTAGACACTATTTTAAAATATCTAATATTCATAAATATTTTAAACTATTTGGAATTTTGATATTAATATATGTTGTGAAGTTATATTGTGCAATTCTTTAAAAATTGTGATATTTCAATATTTTAAATTGTATAAATAATTTAAGAGACTAACGCATAGTCATCATAAAAACAATAAATATCAAAATAAATACATATATCATGCTACGATGTTACAAAAATTCAAATTATAAAAATTTGTATATTTGAAAAAAAAATTTTATTTTAGCCACCATCGATCAAAGCACTGGAAGCAACTTTTTAAACTGTATATTTGATATTTACTCGATTACATTAATTAAAGCACAAACTATTCCTATAAGTTGTTGAATCAATCTAAGCCTCCGTAACTGGTTTTTTTGAATATTTTTTTATTTATGAATATTTAGGAAAAAGTATATAATACAATGAATTTCAATAGAAAAAGAATTTTTATTAATACGACCAACAAGCTCGATATCTACTACAAAATTGTGACTTTACTATGAATCGATCACAATTTTGTGATTCGATTAATCCGTCACAAAATAGTGACTCGATCACACCCGGTCACAATTTGTGACTCGATATCATTAAAAATTCATTTTTGTTTTTTAATTGTATTAGACACTATTTTAAAATATTCTAATATTCATAAATATTTTTAAACTGCTTGGAATTTTGATATTATTAATATATGTTGTGCTATATTGTGCAATTTTTTAAAATTGTGATATTTCAATATTTTAAATTGTATATATAATTTTGCACTGCTGCATAGTCATAAAAAACAATAAATATCAAAATAAATAACATATATCATGCTACGATGTTGCAAAATTCGAAATTATAAAAATTTGTGATATTTGAAAATAAAATTTTATTTTAGCCACCATTGGATCAAAGCTAATTGAAGCAACTTGTTAAACTGTATATTCGATATTGACTCTATTACGTTAATTAAAGCACAAACTATTCCTATAAGTTGTTGAATCAATCTTAGCCTCCTTAACATGTTTTTTTGAATATTTTTTTATTTATGAATATTTAGAAAAAGTATATAATACAATGAATGTAAAATAGAAAAATGAATTTTTATTAATAGCGATCTGTCACAAATCGGTTGTAATGCAATACAAAATCGTGACTGAATTACGACCTATTACAATTTTGTGACGGAGCTATGAACTGGTCACAAAATAGTGATCTGAACACACCGTCACAATTTTGTGACCGCTAATTAATTTAGACTGATATCATTAAAAAAATCGCTTTTGTTTTTTAATTAGATAGACACTATTTTTAAAATATTCTAATATTCATAAATATTTTAAACTGTTTGGAATTTTGATATTAATATATGTTGTGCTATATTGTGCAATTTTTTAAAATTGTGATATTTCAATATTTTAAATTGTATATATAATTTTGTACTGCTGCATAGTCATAAAAAACAATAAATATCAAAATAAATAACATTTATCATGCTACGGTGTTGCAAAATTCGAAATTATAAAAATTTGTGATATTTGAAAATAAAATTTTATTTTAGTCACCATTGATCAAAGCTAATTGGAAGCTAACTTTTAAACTCGTATATTCATATCGACTGACATTAAATAGCACAAACTATTCATATAAGTTGTTGAATCAATCTTAGCCTCCTTAACAAAGTTTTCCTTTTTTGAATATTTTACTTATGAATATTTATAAAAAGTATATAATACAATGAATGTCAAATAGAAAATGAATTTTTATTAATAGCGACTGTTTGAGCAAGGTCGTAAGCCACAAAATTGTGACGGAATTATGAATCGGTCACAATTTTGTGACGGAATTATGAATCCGTCACAAAATAGTGACTGAACGACAATTCTGGCCACAATTTGCGTGGACTACTTTTATACCAATTTAGATTCGATATCATTAAAAAAAAATCATTTTTGTTTTTAAATTTGTATTAGACACTATTTTAAAATATTCTAATATTCATAAATATTTTAAACTGTTTGGAATTTTGATATTAATATATGTTGTGCTATATTGTGCAATTTTTTAAAATTGTGATATTTCAATATTTAAATTGTATATATAATTTTGCACCGGGCCGTATAATATAAAAACAATAAATATCAAAATAAATAATATATCATGCTACGATGTTACAAAATTCAAATTATAAAATTTCATGATATTCAAAATAAAATTTTGTTTAACCACCATCGATCGTTCTAATCAAGCAACTTGTTAAACCGTATATTCGATATCGACTGACACGCACTAAAGCACAAACTATTCCTATAAGTTGTTGAATCAATCTTAGCCTCCTTAACAGGTTTTTTTGAATATTTTTTTATTTATGAATATTTAGAAAAAGTATATAATACAATGAATGTGAAATAGAAAAATGAATTTTTATTATCAATGACCACACAACCCAGAACAAAATTGTGACGTATTCAGAATCTAGCCATTAATTTTATGATCGACTATGAATCCGCATGTACATGACGAGGTCCTGCCAATTCGGTCACAATTTTGTGACCACTTTTATACCAATTTGTGACGGATATCATTAAAAAAAAATCATTTTTGTTTTTAAATTTGTATTAGACACTATTTTAAAAACATTCTAATATTCATAAATATTTTAAACTGTTTGGAATTTTGATATTAATATATGTTGTGCTATATTGTGCAATTTTTTAAAATTGTGATATTTCAATATTTTAAATTGTATATATAATTTTGCACTGCTGCATAGTCATAAAAAACAATAAATATCAAAATAAATAACATATATCATGCTACGATGTTACAAAATTGGAATATAAAATTTGTGATATTTGAAAATAAAATTTTATTTTAGCCACCATTGATCAAAGCTAATTGAAGCAACTTGTTAAACTCAGATATTCGATATTGACTGACACGTTAATTAAAGCACAAACTATTCCTATAAGTTGTTGAATCATCTAGCCTCCTTAACAGTTTTTGAATATTTTTTATTTATGAATATTAGAAAAAGTATATAATACAATGAATGTGAAATAGAAAAATGAATTTTTATTAATAGCGATTCGTCGATAACCTGGCCACAAAATCGCGGACTCGGTCTATAAATCGGTCACAATTTTTGTGACGGATCATGAACTCACAAAATAGTGACGAATACAATTCGGGTCACAATTTTGTGACTCCTTGACCAATTTAGACGGATATCATTAAAAAAATTCGATTTGTTTTTTAATTTGTATTAGACACTATTTTAAAATATTATAATATTCATAAATATTTTTAATCGTTTGGAATTTTGATATTAATATATGTCATAGCTATATTGTGCAATTTTTCAAAATTGTGATATTTCAATATTTTAAATTGTATATATAATTTTACACTGCTGCATAGTCATAAAAAACAATAAATATCAAAATAAATAATATATATCATGCTACGATGTTGCAAAATTCGAAATTATAAAAATTTGTGATATTTGAAAATAAAATTTTATTTTAGCCACCATTTGATCAAAGCTAATTGAAGCAACTTGTTAAATTGTATATTCGATATTGACTCGATTACGTTAATTAAAGCACAAACTATTCCTATGTTGTCAATCAATCTTAGCCTCCTTAATAGGTTTTTTTTGAATATTTTTTTATTTATGTATATTTAGAAAAAGTATATAATACAATGAATGTGAAATAGAAAAATGAATTTTTATTAATAGCGATCTGTCACAAATCGGTCACAAAATTGTGACGGAATTATGAATCGGTCACAATTTTGTGACGGAATTATGAATCCGTCACAAAATAGTGACGGAATCACAATTCGGTCACAATTTTGTGACCGCTTTTTGACCAATTTGTGACGGATATCATTAAAAAAATTCATTTTTGTTTTTTAATTTGTATTAGACACTATTTTAAAATATTCTAATATTCATAAATATTTAAACTCCGTTTTGGAATTTTGATATTAATATATGCCGTTGCATGCAATTTTTTTAAAATTGTGATATTTCAATATTTTAAATCAGATATATAATCTTTGTGCACTGCCGCATAGTCATAAAAACAATAAATATCAAAATAAATAACATATATCATGCTACGATGTTGCAAAATTCAAATTATAAAATTTGTGATATTTGAAAATAAAATTTTATTTTAGCCACCATTGATCAAAGCTAATCAGTTAACTTGTTAAACTCGTATATATTCGATATTGACTCTAATACGCTAATTGTGTTATCAAACTATTCCTATGCACCGTCAATCTTAGCCTCCTTAACATGTTTTTTGAATATTTTTTTATTTATGAATATTTAAAAGTATAATACAATGAATGTAAAATAGAAAATGAATTTTTATTAATAGCGATCCGTCACAATCTGCTGCAATCGCATCACAAAAATTGTGACTCGAATTATGAATCTGGCCACACTTTATGGATTTAATTATGAATCACACAAAATAGTGACTCGGAATCACAATTCTGTCACAATTTTGTGACCGCTTTTTGACCACGTGACTGAGCATCATTAAAAAAATTCGCTTGTTTTTTAATTTGTATTAGACACTATTTTAAAATATTATAATATTCATAAATATTTTAAACTCGTTTGGAATTTTGATATTAATATATGTTGTGCTTATATTGTGCAATTTTTAAAATTGTGATATTTTCAATATTTTAAATTGTAAGTATATAATTTTGCATCACAGATAGTCATAAAAACAATAAATATCAAAATAAATAACATATATCATGCTACGATGTCGCAAAAATTCGAAATTATAAAATTTGTGATATTTGGAAAATAAAATTTTATTTTGTACCACCATCGATCAAAGCTAATCAGTTAACTCGTTAAACTCGTATATTCGAGTATTGACTCTATTACGTTAATTAAAGCACAAACTATTCCTATAAGTTGTTGAATCAATCTTAGCCTCCTTAACATGTTTTTTTTGAATATTTTTTTATTTATGAATATTTAGAAAGTATATAATACAATGAATGTAAAATAGAAAATGAATTTTATTAATAGCGATCTCGTCACAAATTTGGCCAAAATCTACATAAAATTGTGACGGAATTATGAATCTGGCCAATTTTGTACTGGAATTATGAACTCGTCACAAAATAGGACGGATCACACCCGGCCACAATTTTGTGACCGCTTGGACCAATTTGTGACGGATATCATTAAAAATTCGCTTGTTTTTAATTCAGATAGATACCATTTTAAAATATTCTAATATTCATAAATATTTTAAACTGCTTGGAATTTTGATATTAATATATGTTGTGCTATATTGTGCAATTTTTTTAAAATTGTGATATTTCAATATTTTAAATCAGATATAATTTCAGACACGCATAAGCCATAAAACAATAAATATCAAAATAATAACATTTATCATGCTACGATGTTGCAAAATTCGAAATAATAAAAATTTGTGATATTTGAAAATAAAATTTTATTTTAGTCAAATTATTGATCAAAGCTAATTGAAGCAACTTTTAAACTCAGATATTCGAGTATTGACTCGACATTAATTAAAGCACAATAAACTATTCATATAAGTTGTTGAATCATTAAGCCATAATCCCAAGCTTTCTTCAAAACGACCTCTAAGATGGTATCGCCTTCTCAACAACACCCTCGCATTCGAAAAATGTTCCCTCTCGACAGGTGAGCTATCGCCCAAGAGCGGGAACTCACCCTAAATGCAAGTATCACCTAAGCGCATATGCAATGCTCCACTTAAACACACACTGGGCAAATACGTGGATCCTACTGAATGTCTAAATGGCCGCTCCTATGTCTCGAGTTGTAAGCGTACTTTTTCCCAAAATCGGGTCCGTTGATCACCCGTCAAACCTCGCTGAATACGGCAGAATGCCCGTGACCCGACATTTTTCACGAAAATCGGGCAGAGTCTCCTTTGTACGGGGAGCTCTACCCAAATACATAACCTGCAAATACCTGTCCCAAACAGTTCAATATATTCACAATATGAGTAAGACGGCCACTTGGGCCCATAAACAATACTCATCATACTACAACAACTATATCCAATAGTTTCCCAAAAGAGTTAATAATTTACTTCCTATACAACATATGGCTAAAATTAGAAAATTTAATACATGCGCATATCACAAGCCAAGCCACAATCTCTAGCTTTTCTTCTAATCTCGCCTCTAGGACGAGCCGTCCCTCGCACGCCTCCTTGTACCTGAAATAAAGGGGGGTCCCACGACCTGGCAGCCAAAGCCCGCAGGAGAATCGCCCTAAGTGGGCTACTCACCACCTAAGTGCTGCAATGTTCCACTTGAAACACACATTCAAGCAAATGCATGATCCTACTCTTAAACGTCTACCCGACCAACTCGTATCCCGAGTCCTCACCGACTCTCTCACACTCGCCAAGCCTTGTAAGGAGAGAATTATTATTTTATTAGTGGACAACCCTCCGATGTATATATATCAATCAACGTCCGACGATTGATATATAAATTGCTTCCAGGGACTACCCTCCGACGAATATCAATCAAAGCCGCTCCGACGATTGATATTTTAAGTTCAGGACTACCCTCCGATGATTTACATTTTACTACCGAACCGTCCTCTCTAGACTTATACCATGCACTAACCCTATACTCCTAGGAGGTTTCTCAAAGGCATATGGAATGCAAGGTGTATGCCGCCTAATTAAATAATCACATGCAAATATATAAACATGAATATACTCGCATAAAAATTAAATCACACAAACATGTTATGTAATTATCATTTCAAACATCAAAATTAGCTCACATGGGCTAATAATCACACACGAGCAATTTAATTTAAATCACTTACTAAACACCTATTTTCACGAAAAATATATTTTCAAAGATATTCTGTGGAATAGTGAAACCTCGCTATATCATTCTAAAATCACTAAACAACGGCTCACTTAGTGAACCCTAACTACCGCTGCCCCTACCAATGCATTCCAAACAACCATTTAATACACAAGTTAAACCAACCCACACCCATCGAAATTCGGACTGTCACGAATGTCCCATAAAGTCTCCAAAGAATTCCTACAATTTCGGTCCCATGTTTTGGGACCGATCCACAGCCCATTCCCGGCATTTTCCATACACATACATGATTTAAAGCAACATTTTTAGAATTTAAAGACCCAAACAGCCCCTCTACATTCTCTCGCACACACATCCAAGGAAATCCCAAAAATTCCATGTTCTGGCCCCATGTTTTGGGACCGATCGAAGGCCCTCACGCTCAAACCAACCGAAATGGAAAACCCTTAAAATGGGAATAAAACGCAAGTAGGGAGAAAATCCTACCTTTGGAGTTAGTCAAAAACTCAAGAAATCAGGTCCACGCGTAGTCGCCTCCGCTGTGAACGCTTTTCCTCTGCTACGCCGAAATCCAACTAGCCCGACATATATTTCTAGAGAGAAGTCAGAGACTCTCTCTCTAGAATTTGAAAGCTCAAGCTACTGCATCCCCAATTAAGCTCTTCCCGTTTTTTTTTCCTTTGGTTTTTGATTAAATGAAGGAGAAAGACTATTTCATATTTCGTCTCGCGACTTAAAACCAAAAGTTCTAAATGACACAGATGTCCCTCTTACCAGATTTGATATTCCCAAGACTACCTCTACCGGGTCAATTTTCATCATTTACTCATACCACGTATGGTACATGAGTACATGTTATACGTGGCTTCGCCGCATCGAAACCGATTACTTCAAGACCAAACGCGATGCCTCGAAAAACGTGTCGAATCCGACTGTCTCAGCAAATTGCGAAATTTTACGTGCTGACTAGATTTCGCGAGACGATTCCAACCCGCAACTGCTTTTGTCATCCGAGATCTAAATTAATTACCGATTTTTAACCGTAATTAAAATTTTGTAATCAAAATTACGATTAAGCCTTCTTATTCCGTAAATCGAATTTCTCGAGCCTTACATTCTCCTTCCTAAAAGGAATTTCCTCATTCCAAATTCAAGACACCACACTCACATGCATGGGCGCAACGTAATCGTACTCATGCATGCAAACTAGTCATTTAATGCTAAACAACCAAACTACGTACCTTCATCCCTAAACAAGAAGCGGATAAACGCCCGCATCGTAATCTTCCGCCTCCCACGTGACCTCCACCCACGCTGTCGCCATACACTCACTAGCCTCACGGCTCCACGTCGCAAGACCCGATAACGGCTATCAACAATGTACATTGGTCCCTCCTCAAGGTCCCATCCGTCACCTCACCGCCCCCCAATCCACCACATGAGCCGGATCTCGGAGTGCATTAATTCCGAGCATTTGAGACGTGAAACACCTCGTGGACACCTGTCATGCTGGGCGATAACGCCAACCGGTACGCTACATCTGCCCATCCTCTCGAGCACTCCCGAAAAGGTCCAATGAACTCCTGGGCGATACTTCCCACGCCGTCGAACCCGACCAATTTCTCTCTTTAGAATTCACCTTCAAGGAAACGTGATCACTAACCTCGAACTCTAAGGGTCGACATCGTACATTAGCATAACTCTTCTGCCGGCTCTGAGCCGTGAGAAGACGCTATCATATCAAGCTCACCTTCTCATAGGTGTCTCTAATCAGATCAGAACCAGTGATGGAGCTCTCTTCCACCTCGGTCCAACATAACGGTGATCTACATGGCCTTCCATACAATGCCTCATATGGTGCCATTCGTACACTCGCCTGTTAACTGTTGTTGTAGGCGAATTCCACTAAGGGCAATTTATCCTCTACCCTTATGATCCAGGACACATGTTCGCAATATGCCCTCTAACACCCGTATGTAATCCATACACACGTAATCCTACACAACTCTTGCTTGGTGGGTAAGCGCTAACCTCTCCAAGGTCACAATCATTGACAATCCCATGGACCGTCAATCTAGTCCATGTCATGCATGACATCCATTTACCGAGCCCTCACAAATTCAACAACACCCAATGCAATTTCCAAAGCGGCATCCAACCCCTCGAGTCACCCCGACTCCTATCACCAACTCTAAGTTCATACATAACCATGTCCCCGTGTTTTCATCTCGGCACATAACTTCTGCGCTTACACTTCGGAAATTCTTTACATTTCCTCGATATTTAACCATGAAGCCTTTTCGACGTAGCCCTACGTACAAACCCTCTCACCCCACACTCACCAAGAGTGGTGAATAACCATACCATGCACCCACTCCCGACTCGAGGCGATGTTACCGTGCACGCGAACGCAATAATGCCATACTATGGCACCCAATCCCGGGGTCCACTATGAGCAGAATCTCAGAGATCTCTCACTCATAATCTCGACCTAACATGTCAACTCTCACCCTACACTCTAGGGAAGAACATCTATTCCTAGCTTCTCAAAAGGTCTTAACCTTTAAGCCCAAACCTGCTGGGCCGTGCTCGCGACAACCCTGGCTAAGGTCCCAATCCATCGGCAACTCGGTCAGCCAACTCATCCATGTCAAGCTCGACATCGCAACCACTGGCGTGTGTACCACTCCCAAGGTCCGCACGCTCATCACAGAACCCCGATCTATCCCCGACTTCACCCACACTCCGCCTATCTCAGGTCGCCGGAAGTGTCAGATAGCACCAACCGAAACTAGTTCCTCCGACCCGCACTGGGAGCTGGAGGAATGAATCAGATACTCTCATGTTCTACTCGCTTAACTGGGACTCGACACTGTCCCAAAGTCTCGATCCCCTCGCCTTCGGGAAATCCCATCACTCATGCTCAACTCGTCCCTAGTCCCGAAACTAGTGTGTGAAGCGTAAGTCTTCGCCTCTTCCCGAACTAGAGAAAGCCGATCCTCCCTCTGCTAATTAACACCCGTGATTCTGAGCTGCCCAAGTATCCTCACCTCTCTCTATGGTCAAGACTGTCCCAACCATGAAGTCCATGTCCCGTAGGCGAAGTCCTACGATCCTGTCCCGAATGGACAACTTCAGCCCATTCTCGTGTCTCTCGTATCACCCGCTCAATCCCAAAAACCACGATCTCGAAGATCGACATCCTGCCTCCCAACGTGATCACTACTCCTAACCTTCTCTAGCCGACCGACACCCGATGCTAACACCACGTGTCTCAAACTCACCTCGCAAGCCAAAACTCGCACCATCGAACTTAGCGCATAACCGATGGTCTTTAACAAATTGTGAAACAACTCTCGCGATTCCCCTATGCTCCCACCACGGGGAGTAGATCAAAACGTCATCTACGGTTACTACGACAACCGATCTAAATAGGCTGGAATACCCTTATGCACGATCCATGAATGCTGCTGGCGCATTCGTCAATCCAAAGGGCATCACCGTAAACTCAAGTGCCCATAACGCGTCCTAAACGCTGTCTTAAGGATATTCTGCCTCCTAAGCCTCGCTTGATGGTAACCAAGGCGTAAGGTCTATCTTCGAGTAGACTCGCAGCCTCTCTCAACCGATCAAACAAATCGTCAATCCTGGTAATGGGTACCGATCCGGATCGTAACCCCGCCCAACTGCCGATACAACATGCACGGGGCGGTCTTCGCTCTTTCTTTCGCACCAGAACCGGCGCCCATGGTGAAGTGCTCGGCCTAATAAACCCCTCGGCTCCAATAGCTTCTTAATCGACTCGAAGTTCCCGCAACTCAACCGTGCCTCCTGGGCGTGCAGTCATAGAGACGGGTAAAGTACCGTATGCACCTCGACACCGAAGTCTACATCCCTATGTGGAGGTAAATCTGTAGCTCATCCGGGAAAACATCCAATAAACTCGCACACACTACTAAGTAGATCTAAGTTCGTCTCACCGCCCCTCTAGGGTAAGGCTCAGCTAGCCAACCCGCTAATCGTTTCCTCGACACTGACTCGTATAATCGTCTAGGGAAAATATCGTGCTTCGGGCTCTCGAAATACCACAGAGTACCGTCCCGCGTGGTAGCAGCAATCCTCCTAATACGCTCACAATCGATGGCTCCACTCGTGTTATCAGCCAATCCACCCTCGATGACCTCGAACTCCTCACATGTCCATAATCCCTCGTCCACTGGGTGAGTAGAGTCCCCAAGATATCTAACTCGCAACCTCGACATGTCATCCCTATTCTCGCCCTAATCCCTAGGGGAGAACTCACGTACAACGGCTCCTCTAAGGTCTCTAGAGGTCCTTGCCCATTTCCACCATATATAGGCCTCATTCTCCAACTAGAACGCATCTAGTCTAATCCGGCCGCGCCGAGGTAATCTCCATACCTCTAACACTTTCTGTTTCGCATAAACCAATGGTCTGTCAATATCATTCTGCCTCTCTCCCTCTGCGGAAGGCTCCGAGATGATACGCCCTAAACCTCTGGAGGTTACTAGGATCTTCCTATCTACATGCTATACTAGCCTGTGTTATAAAGATCGTAATACCCACAAATTTCTAGCGAAAAGTCCGCCGATCAAACACCGATTGTGGCTCGACTGCGCCCGTGGACGTTTTCACGCCCTAATTTACCATCCATCTACATCGTCAAATGGCAACACGATTCATGTAATTTTCATTTCGCTAACTAGCAATGCATGCCAATTACTAATAGATCTGACAACTCGAAATGACCCGTTCACTTCCTAAGTGGCGCTACTTCAACCACTGATTCATTTTACTTCCAATAAGGTTCTAAACTTTCTGCTCATTTCAAGATCTCCAAATACCCAAGGTCATAATCCCTAACCTTAGCATTCAATCTCTTTCCAATACGCATTACACCATGCATATTATGTTCTATGCAATCACCGCGCAATCACCATTTCCAAATGGTAGTCATTCCAATACAAAGATTCTAAGGCATAACCACGTACTTCGAGACACTAATCATACACATAACCTCCGTTGTATACGTTAATCAATTTCGCGCTTGAAATATTTGCTACCGAAATTTTATTTTCAAAAAATTTTATTTTTTGAAAATTTTATTTTTTCGAAAATTTTATAAAATTTATTTGATTTATTTGAATTTAATATTTTTTTTTTCGAAAAAAAAAAAAAAAAATTTTATTTTACAATGAACAAAGGTTCATTCGGGTGACCTCAGAAAAAAAAAAACGAAATAAAACGGATCAAATGGGCCGAGTGCACCGAGTGCACCGCCCAAGGTAAGCCCAGTGCCATGTCGCGCGCCCCCGCGCCCGCCCTCCGCCGGCCGCGCCCGCCGCCCCGCCGCGCGTCAAGGCCGCGCCCACACACCAAGGCTACTATCGCTACCGCTGCGCTCGTCGCCCTACGCGCCCAAAGACGCCAGCCGCGCGCCCAAGACGCCCCCCGCGCGCCACGCCCGCCACGCCGCCGCGGGCTGGCCGCACGCCCAGCCACGCACGCCGCCCGGGGCCGCTCGGCCGCAAACCGCCTACCACGCGCGCCCGCCCCACACACAACCACCGCAGCATGATTTCCAACCTACTGCATCAAAAAAATTTTTATTTTTTTTTTTTTCATTATTCATGATAAATAATTTTTTTTTTCATTAATTCCAGCAGTATGAAAAACCACTAAAATCACTAAAAATCATTTTTTTTTTCATACTCCTTAATATTCTCAAATACTTTATAAAATTTTATTTAACTCATTTTTTCTTAAATTTCCTCCCAATAATTTCATAAAAATTTATTTCCTCGTATTTTCTTCAACTTAGAAAATTATTTTCATCACCTATCGACTAAATAAATTTATAAAATTTATTCTTTTCATTTTCTTTTTCAGCTTTTGTACACCCATAACTCGACATATTTTCTAGTTTTCCACAAACCCACACTGACCTTGTCCAAAACTGAGCCGCTGTTTGCACTGCTCGACCATTTTACCAAAATTTTTCTCAACTAATTTGTTCTCACACTAACTTAGTGTTCACGATTTTAGTTTATTCGTCCCGGCGCATCCACCTGCACACAATCCAACACAACACATGATCAATCTGGCATGTTATAAACATCAATCATACCATCACATGATCACAATAAAAACACATGCAAGGTTCTAATTTCTCTCTCGTGGCCTCCTAGGTGGGCCCCGCGCCTAACCTACATCATACCACACCGAAAGCGGTGATGGATACCCCAACCCGAGCCCCTAGGTATTCGTGATACCTGCCTCCGATACCGCTTCGTGACGCCCAAAACCGTCCGCTGACCACCACACCAAGGAATACTGCGGAATGCCCAAAGATCTCACATTTCTTTACAAAACGCGTAGTCCCTTTGTACTGGGAGCTCTACCCAAAATACATAACTCCGCAAATGTATTCTGCGTCCCTAAACAAATTAATATATTCACAATATGAGTAAGATCTGCCACTGGGCTCCAGCGCAACAATACTCATCATACTACAACAACTATATCCAATAGTTTCAAAGAGTTAATAATTTACTTATACAACATATATTAAAATTAGAAAAAATTTAATACATGCAGATATCGCCAAGCCAAGCCACAACTGCTTTTCTTCTAATCTCGCCCCAAGACGAGCCGTCCCGCACGCCTCCCGTACCAGAAAATAAAGGGGGGTCCCACGACCCGGTGAGCTAAAGCTCGCAGGAGAATCGCCCTAAAACGCTACCACCACCTAAGCGCAGCTGCAAATGTTCAATTTAAACACACATTCAAGCAACGCATGATCCTACTTGAATGTCTACCCGACCAACTCGCATCCCGAGTCCTCACTCGACTCTCTCACACTCGCCAAGCCTTGTATGAGAATCTATTATTTTATTAGGTGGACAACCTTCCGATGTATATATATCAATCAGTCGTCCGACGATTGATATATAAATTGCTCAGGACTACCCTCCGATGAATAATCGGGGTCATCCGACGATTGATATTTTAAGTTTGTGGACTACCCTCCGATGATTTACATTTCTAGACTACCCTCCGAACCGTCATCTCTAGACTTATACCATGCACTAACTCCTATCACCCTAGATGTTTCAAGGCATATGGAATGCATGTATGCCGCCCAATTAGTCTAATCACATGCAAATATATAAACAGCGAATATACTCGCATAAAAATTAAATCACACAAACACGCATGGAATTATCATTTCAAACATCAAAATTACCATGGGTTAATATTAGATCACACACACGAGCAATTTAATTTAAATCACTGGCCAAACACCTATTTTCACTAAAATATATTTTCAAAGATATTCGAATAGTGAACCCGCTTATCATTCCCGAAATCACTAAAACAACTGCTCACTTAGTGAACCCGAAATCCACGCCATTCCGCCCAATGCATACCAAACAACCATTTAATACACAAGTTAAACCAACCCACACTCCATCGAAATTCTCGGACTGTCACGACATCCCATGTGCCTCCAAAGAATTACACTTTCGGTCCCATGTTTTGGGACCGATCCACAGCCCATTCCCGGCATTTTCCATACACATACATGATTTAAAGCAACATTTTTAGAATTTAAAGACCCAAACAGCCCCTCTACATTTCTGGCAGTCACGGCCATCCAAGGAAATCCCAAAAAAATTCCACAAGTTCGGTCCCATGTTTTGGGACCGATCGAACGGCCCCTCACGGCCTCAAACCAACCGAAACATGGAAACCCTTAAAATGGGAATAAAACGCATAGGAGAAAATCCTACCTCGAGCTATCAAACCTCGCAAACCCGGGTCCACGCTGCAGCCGCTCCGTAGAACGTTTTCCCCTCGCCCGGCTGAATCCAATCTGGCCTGATTACAGATTTCTAGAGAGAAGTCGAGACTCTCTAGGAATTTGAAAGCTCAAGCTTACCGGTGATCCCCAATTAAGCTCCTCCCGCTTTTTTTTCCTTCGTCTGACTAAATGAAGGAGAGCACTATTTGCTATTCGGGCTCCCGCGACTTAAACCAAAGCTCTAAATGACATGTATGTCCCTTCCCTCTTTGCAGTTTGACATTATTCTTTCGGTAGTCAATTTTCATCATTTTTCTACTCATACCACTTATGGTACATGAGTATATTATATAGCAGCTTCGTGCATCGAAAACCGATTCTGACACCAGAAGCAGGATGCCACCGGCTTGTTGTAGAATCAGTGTCTCGGCAAGTGCGAAATTTTTAAGTGTAACTAAATTTCGCGAGACATTCAATGAGTGCGTCCAGTTTTGTCGTCAGAGATCACAGGGAATTAATTGCAGTTTTTAACCGTGAAAATTAAAATTTTATGTCGAAATTACGATTTTGCCCTTATTCGAGAGGTGGAATTTCTCGAGTCTTCACAGGTAGGACCGAAATTCCAATTTCTGGAAGTCTAAGTAAAAATCGCTATTTTGATGAGAAAAAAGAACCAGCAATTTAGGTTAAAAATCCGTGATAATATCTAGATCTCGGGATATTCAGTTGCGGTCAGAATCGTATCTGGTTAGTGCGTAAAATTGGTAATTTCGGACAGTTGGAATGAGCATTTCGGGCATGGCGTTCAGTGCCATGTTGCGATGAGTCGCGTATAGCGTGTCTTCGTGTCGCGTAAGTGTTATGAAATGAAATGAGCTCAGAAATGAACGGTCAGATTTTGGTGATCCACAGCACGTAGCTCTCTTAGTGATAATTTTATATAGGCCAGTGAATCAAGCGGTCCGTTTTTTTATAGATCTAAAGAAAGAGAAACTAAAGAAAAAAAATTAAAATTCTCTCTCTCTCCTCTCTCTCTCCTTCGGGCCCTTGAAATGCACTCCACTTTTAGTTTTCCATTTATTATAATTATAATATTAATATATTATTATATTATTATTATTATTATTATTTTGAATACATAACTTATATTGTCTCATTCGGGTCCGTTTCTTCCCCAGAAAAATTTTATTTTCTTTTAACGATTCCAATTATTTTAAATGAACAACTCACGCTTCATTTTAGACTTTCGAAGTTTGGTAGAAATCTAGTCACAAGAAAACAGTGACGATTTATCACCCAGAAATCCATAAAATATTCTGATTGTCTCAGAATTAGACAAAATTTTACGTGCTAGCTAGATTTCGCGAGACGATTCCAACGGTGAAATCCGTTTCGTCATCCGAGATCTAGAGAATTTTCGGTTTTCAACTGAAATTACCGTTTTACCATTATTCAGAAAAATTGGAATTTTTACCGGGGTTTCTAATTCTAATAGTGTGTATTAGATAAAAAGCGTATTAATATTCCCTTCATTCAAAGTATAAAGATTTTCCGAACTAAGTTTATTCCTTATATTTAATAAGTGATTCCTTAAAACCCTTTTTTTGTCAATTATTTTTTTATTATTTTATATCTATTCATTTACTGCATTTGTATATCAAAGTTATAGTATTTGTTCTTACTAAGATTGAAGTCTAGAACCTCTCATTTCTCAATTTCCTCCTTTATTAGTAGGTATATGTTATTTGATTAATAGAAAATATGTTTTTAAAATGCACATATTAAACTAATCTTTGCAAAAGAAATTTCGTAATAAAATAGAAATCCAATTTAACATGTTTATCTTGGTATATAACATTTGATTAATTAATTGTAAAATGGTACCAAGATTGCCACACTAGTAACAGAAAGAGAGAGAGAGAAGAGAGAGAAGAAGAGAGAGGAAGAGAGAGAAGACATGATTCTAACTTTATGAGAAAAAAATATTGCAAGGAAATAATTTTGTAGTGACTAAACGAGCTTTTATTCTTTATGTACTAAATAATTACCTTTTTGATGGTCAAATGGCTAAATTTGAATATAATATTTTACTATTATTTTTCTCCCTTTTAGGACCATATTACTTTATTGGAGTCAACCCCACCTAATTGAAAAAAGCGTGACATGATAAATTATTTGGGAAAAAAATTGATTGTTTAATTGAGAAAGTAAATAAAATTGAAATAAATAAATAACATAAAAGAAATAAAAGGAAAAGAATGAAACATTGACCGTATTTTAATTAGCCTTCACTCTCTCTCTTTTGGGTTTACGCTTTTCGAGAAGGTATAGTCTGATAGTCTCTAACGATTGAATTTTCCTCAGTTTCTTCCCTTCCACCGATGCGCACTTAACGCTCATTTTATTAATTTTGCGTGCAGGAGAATCACCAGGACGGTTTATTATATTGTGTTTATTTTTATCTCATTTTCTCACACGATCGGTTTCTTGTCTGCATGACTTGTTTAGTGCACATGAGGTTACGGGAAGGTGTTTTTCATTTTAAATGTATGGTCTTGTTTGGGTTTTTATGCTGCGATGGAAATAAGGATTTTAAGTTTGGTTTTATTTTGCTGTTGCATTTTTCCGTCGATCGATGTTTTCGATGTTCTTGGTTTATTTAGAATTGATGGTTTATAGGCGGATTGCTATATGTGATGGGGTGGTGGGGCCAAAATGGGGTAATTTTAGCGGGTTGTTATGATATTCAGCGAAGGCAGGATAAAATGTTTATGATTTCTCTTTTGGTCTTTTTGTTGTTCGAATGCCAGATCTGATGTGATTTTTTTTGTTCCAGAATCTATCCAAAAGTCATGCTATTTCTTTTTCTATGGGACAATTTCGACATTATATCTTTTTATTTTGATATAGATGGAAAGTGAGCGAGCTTTGTTGCCATTTTCTTGATTCTTCAGTTAGTGTGAGTGAGGTTGAAGCACTATTTTAGCTATTCAAAACTTGACAGGTTACGTAATTTATGATGGGTTAATAAACAAGATACAATCATGTTGGCTAGGCTGAAATCCTCTTTTATTCTACAATTCATTTTTTTTCTTTAACACAGTCCTCATTTCCTTTATGTGTTGTTTCTTTTCTATTCTTTTCTCTACCATGAAATTGTATTTTAATTGATCTTTAGAAGGGTCTACATTTTTTTCTTTAAATATATATCAATAAATATAAGTGCAATTTGGAATGGGATTGTTATTTTCAACTTGGTTTCATCTGTGAATTACAAAGGCTTGTGCTTGTATGTAGCTGTCTGAGGATCCATTGAAAGCGTTTGACTTTTGACATGGTATCATTTTGTAATTTTAAAGGCTTGCACTTTATAGCTTCTTTCTTTCTGAGCACACTAAACATGACACAAATAGGGACAGAGGAGGCAAATTTCTCATTGGTTTGTGTAGTACGATTGTGATAATGCAGCCTTTATGATTTTTTTTTTCTAATTACAACACTAATGTTTCTTAATTTTGCCCCTTGTTGAATTATAGAAAACTTCAAATCTTCACTTCCAACACTGACAAAATCTGCATTTTATTTATAGGTGGCTATTTCTTTAGCTTATGCTCTAATCCATAAGTTGTTTTCTATATTATTTATGAAAACAAAAATGTTCTTTTGTAGATCTTTGCTCAAACAAAGCATTCACTTTTGCTATTGTATATGCAGGAAGAGTTTCAATTGGTTATGTTCAAGAACATAAAAAAGGAAAATCTCTTTGCAAATAGGGTAACATATATTGTTCTTTATTTATTCATTTTAATAGTCACGAACGGGTCCTAAATTATGCTTACAATATGATCTTTTGGTTCAAACCAGCAATATGAACCTCTTCACACAATGTGCATCTATTGTAGCTTTGTGATACCATATGCATGTTTTATATATTTTCTCATTTTTCTTATCAAATTAAAAGGATGTTGAATAATGATTGAGCGATATTGATAGTGTTTTTTCCATTCTTAATCTTTTGGTCAATTTTATTTTATTGTATTGCATTAATTATAACTTTGTGATACACGTATGCAATGTTTTTATTTCTCTCGTTGATTTTTAGTTTCCTTGATTTTAACCCGTGATGGTGATAATTTGTGAACTACGATGTTATAAGCATTGCAACCTTACCAAGTCAGTTCCTCTGAGATGTTTAAGTAATCTAAAACCACTACGTAGTGTAAACAAGTCTAATTATTGTTTGCAGTATCTTTTGATCAAACTAATACAATTGGTCTCATAGTATACAAGGGAATATATTTACAGTTCCATAAAATATGTTCAATTAAAATTTTTTTTGAACTATTGGTTTCTTTATTACAAGTCAAAAAAAGTTGCAATAGTTGATATAGGAATCTCTAATATTTTATGATATTGAAATTTAATGGAAGTTTGGTTAAGAGTACAAGGTTAGTGATAAAATGATTATTAAAAACCAATTATAATAATTAAACGGGTCAAATTTGTGTTATAATGAATATGACTCGATTATTAAAACCATATTAGATTTGTTATCGTGTTCATGTATCGTAATCAAGTTTACTAACTCTAATGATAAGTTTGTGGTTGACATGTATTTTTATTTATAGTATGGATGTATGGGTAGGTAAAATTTATTTTTTACTTGTGTGAAACCAAAGAGTTGTGTATTAAATTAGACTAATATTTGCCATGAATTTGTCTGTTGTATTTGGGTAGAGCTCTCAAATTACAAAGGAGACTACGGAATTTTCATTAAATACATGTTGACATGTATTTGCATGCTGTAATATTGTTATTTTATTAAATTGTAAGCAGGTATATAGGGTGGGTGCTTGGGCTCATGGAATTGTGACATGTTGTAGGAACTTCTTGTACAATTAGTGATTTGCTTAATTTAGTTTTGCGTTATTCTTTGTCATAAATTTTTTGAATTCGCGACAACATCGCTATTGTTATATTCAAAGTTAATGATGCCCTTTGATTTATTTTTAGAAATGGTTTGTAATTTTCAAAATCTATTTGAACATTTAAATTTTTATCATGATTCAATATTGTTGAAACTATTAATTTTTGTAAATACATAGGGGAAACCCACATTAAAATAAAAATTGCCTTTAAATTCTTTGAACAAATTAATTATGTTTTGACATATAATTTAAATTTGATTATGTTATTCAATATTCGAATAAATATAAATATGAGCTCGGATAGGCAATGGATGTATCTTGGGTGGATAATGGATGGATAAAGCGAATTTATAATAGGGTTAAGCGGGTTTGTGGAATTTTAAAAATGCATCTAGAATGTATGGACGGTGAAAAGATAGTGTCCATTGTAATCGCCATGAAGTGTCGAAATAGGAATTATTTAGATGAGGATCTTGTTAAAATTACATCTTGGAAGAAATGGATTTGTATGATTATTATCGTTGGTATCATCATGGAGGAAACCTATGTGCCTCGGCCCGATAGAGCAAAATGTTAGTGAATTGATGCTTTTGTACATACGAGCATGGTGAGACATTCAATCTGTCTGGAGTCTATGGTGTATGATCTTTCTTTGGTCCCTCTTTAATTCGATTGAAATAGAGAGAGCCCGAATCTAAACACGACATCTTTTGATATGCTGAAAACTTGTGAAAGCAAAAAATTATGGAATACAGAACCCTTATGGTCATTCTCGATTATCTGCCGATGTCGAAATTGTTGGATATTAAGGCCTGTTATATGCTCTCTACGAAGTGCTGTGATGAAATTTGTACATTGATGAAAGAATTGCTTCAGATAGATAATCTGTGTGATCTTTTATAGCACAAAAGTTAGTGAGGTTTGGGTTTGCAGGTTCAGGAGAAGATTGATTGTTGTGAGAATAATTGTACTATCTTGGGGTGAAAGAAAGTGACTTAAGTTCTTTGCAAGATTTGTTCTCATCCTCGTTTTAAGAGACAGAAGCGTGGATCTTCCAAGAATAAGAAAAATATTCAGAGTATAAGAAAATGTACTACTTTCTCCTGCCAACCGTCTATAGAGATTGTATGCATCGATCTGTTGCGGCTTTATATGAGGTGGCATGCGAGAAGCGACCACACAGTAGATAATTGGTATCATGCGTCATTGTTCAAACTCTCTGGCGAAACATTTCAATCGACTTCATTACATCATTGCATCGGCCAGAAATGTGAGGTTAGGTTTGTGCAGCGATGGAGTTCCGACCATATGGGCGATCAATTCGACATTCATCATTGGCTGTAATAACTCCACTCTGATTGCCACCTTGTGGATGTGTATGAAGGAAGAGTATATATTTTTAAGCGTCATTGTTCTGAACGAAAAATCCTAAAAACAATTTAGGATGTTTTTCTTGACCACTCATTCTTTGGTGAAAGAATTATGGGAAGTTGGGATAAGAAACATATGATGTTTCTAATAAAAAGAAATTTTCGATGTGCAGTGGCTCTTATGTGTGAATGATAAGTGATTTTCACCGCCCATTCGATATTGTCGGGTTGGGGTCTTGCGGGAAAGTATGCTTGTCCTTATTGCATGGAAGATTCGAGATCGCGATTTTCTCTTACAAAGGAGGAAAAATGTCATGGTTTGACAATCATCGAAAGTTTTTGCAGAAGATCATTTGCGGCGGGGAATAAGAGATGGATTTAGGAAGACGAAGTTTATTCAAAAAAAAAATTGCACCACCTATATGGTCGAGGTGTGGACCTGATAATGAAATTGATGATTTTGGGTTTAAAGAAGTGACGAGAACTTGGTGGAGAGAGCAGAAAGTAGTGAATAAATCATGGATATGGTTGAAAAAAGCAGTATCTTTAGAGTTTAAATACATTGGAAAGCAGATACCATTAGGCACAATTTGGATGTTATGCATTGAGAAAATTTTTTTTGATAATAATATTTTTAATAGGTGATGAATGTTAAAGGAAAACTGAGAATACAATCCCTGAAGTCTAGGAAGATTTGGAAGGAATTTTGCCATCATCCCACTGAGTTACATCGGGGATGAAGAATGCAAACAAATATCTAAGGCTTGTTACACATTGTTGGATAAAGATGAGAACAACTTTGTAAGTGGATTAAGAAGTTGAAATTTCCAGATGGTTATGTTTCTAACTTGGGCAGATGTGTTGATTTGGGTGGGAATAAACTATATGGAATGAAGAGTCATGATTGTCATATTTTTATGCAGAGATTAATTCCGATTGCATTTCGTGAGTTATTGCCTGCAAATGTATGGCAATCTTTTGTGAGTTGACATTTTTTAAAGATTTAAGCACTCTACAGTCATAGCAGAGGATGACATGAAAGCGTTTGGAAGAAGATATTCCCATTGTGCTATGTAAGTTAGAGCGCGTATTTCCACGAGTTTTTTGACTCCATGGAACATGCTTTGATCCATTTAGGTTGCAGACGAGAGTTCTTTGGCGGTGCAATATAGATGGATGTATCCATTTGACGGTGAGTTTAAAAGCTTTTATGTGATGATACATATTAATGATATACATCTTATGTAATAATTAAAATCAATTCTTATTTTTAGGTACCTTCGTACGTTGAAGAATAATGTCAGGAATAAAGCTAAAGTTGAAGGTTCAATATATAATGCATACTTGGTTAAAGAAGCTTCATCATTTTGTGCACATTATTTTCAACCTTCCGTATATACACGACATCGAAAAGTGTCGCGCAATAGTGATGGTTGTGGATTTGATTTGGAAGAAGATTCTGAGATGCTTCAGCATTTAAATGTGCTGGTCGATCACAAAAGCAAAACTCAGACAAGAATCGATATGGAATACAATGTAAATGCACGTACATATTATAAATTGTGATGAAGTAAAGCCACACATTCAAAGTTAGTACCTAACTATACGATTCTGTATTCATATATATATTTTAAATTTTTGCAAAGCATAAATATAATATAAAATAATAACACTAAATTTACTTTTATGTATATAGAATCTTTTTGAAGCAGAAAGGAGGGCAATTTCAACCTATATTGAAGCTTTAGGAAATTGATGCAAAACTTGAGACGTAGTTTACTATGAATGAGAATTATGTAAGTAATTAATTTGTAGAATATATAAATGAAATAATATGTAAATATTTCAATAAGTCATTTAATTTCTTATAATTGTTATATATAGGCAAATCTACAATCATGCAACATCTATAACCAAATGATCAAAGACCTTGCCAAAGGACCGCTTTATAGGGCGAAATCATTTCGTGGTATTATGTTAATGGATATGTTCCTGGCCACTGCAGGAACGTGGTTCAAAACAGCGAGCAATGAATAGTGGAGTGTGCATAAAAGGTTCTAGCCATAGTGTAAATGAGCTAGAGTACTATGGTCGATTGCAAGAAATTTTGGAGTTAGAATACCCTGCTCTACCAATAAAGAGAATTGTACTGTTCAAGTGTTCATGGTTTGATCCAATCTTGAATCGTGGTACAAGAATTCACCCACAGTACAAACTTGTAGATGTCAAGAGGAAGATATTCACAAATATGAACCATTTATTCTTGCTATGTAAGCTGCGCAAGTTTATTTTGCATCTTATCCTACTTTGAAGAGAAATGTGAATGATTGGTTAGCTGTTTGCAAAATAAAAGCAAGGGGAATTGTGGAGGTACCAAAGTCAAATGCATGTCTACCTTCTGATATGATGGCATTTCAAGAAGATGTTAGCGATCAACATGGAATTGATGACACTAGATGACGTGCATCAATTTCTAAACGATGAAAATTGTTCATTTGTTCACATGGATAATACTGAAATTGAGAAAAATGGTCGAATCGTCTCAGAAATTGAAGATGACGGGCTTACCGATGTAGAAAGTAAGAATTTGATGATGATGATGAAGACACCGGCGAGCAAGAATTTCATGATGATGCTGAAGACACCGATGTAGAGCAAGAATTTGATGATGTGAAGATAGCGAGAGACCAAGAATTTAATGATGACGACGATGATGACGATGACGATGATGACTATGACTAAATAATTATATTCATATTTTGTTGTAATTATTTTTAAACAATATATATGGAATTTATATTTAATGTTATAATTAATGTAAGACTGAAGTTAATATTTTTACTTAAATTTTAAGTATATTCACCATATTTTTTTATAGCTATGAGCAAAAGATACCGACCACTTCAGGTGCACATGGTGAGGATGTCCTCACCACACCACCGCATCTCCCAAGACGTACTACGCCACGCTTCTTTCGCAAAGATCATTCATCGATGGAACAAATGTGACCATTGATTAGGAGTTGAAGCAAATAAGTAAGGAATTTTCCTTTATAATTTTATCTTATGTATTATTGTGGGTGTTTGTCAGGTGTGTATGACATTGTTGTTTTCAAGTTTGTATGTGTTTACATATTGGTATCATTATGATTGGTTCTTCTTATTTATTTTTATGTTGAATATTACTTTTTCTTGTGTTGGTTCCCAGAGGTAGCCCTTTTATTTCTCCAGGTCAAGCAAGATCTACTTACATGCTTGGAAAATTTAAAGACAAGAAGCAAATCGCAAGATAGTGGAAAGCATCTCTCAAGAGATATTAAAGACTTTTTATCGAGGAGTTTAAGGTTAAAATATTTAGTGTGTATTTTTGTGAATAAAATAAATTTAATTAGGATTTCATAATTATTAATTTCTATTGTTATATTTAACAAATAAAAATATTCTTATTTCATTATTTATAATTATTTTGTATTGCAGAAGAGGTACACTTGGGACCCAATGGATGAAGAGGCTATTAAGAGCTGTTGGTGGCAAAATGTTAAAACGCAGTACACCAAACATGTCCACATTTGGAGGCATTCTAAGGATGAAGTCTGTCGGTGGTAATCTAAGAAATCTTGGGATAATTGGAAACAACATTGGAACACCGTGTAATGGAAAGATAGAGCTCGTAAATCTAAACAAAATCGCCTAAGTGAGACCTGGTGGTCCCGGTGTCCTGGGCTTGACTAAGCATACGTGTGGATCTCTTTATCTATGGTGGAGCATCTTTAAAAAATGGTAAATTATTAATTATTTGAAGGTTTCCACTTTTTAGTTTTTATATATATTTTTTCAATTTAAACTTTTTAAACATGTAATTACTAACTTATTGTGCTTGAAGACTGAAGAGTTGCAACGTCGGCCCAATAGTTGGGAACTATTCAAGAAAGTGCACATGAAAAAAGATGGAACATTTGTGATGCAAATCAAAGCAAGTGGAAATGTAGGTTCATCTTTTATTATTTAGTAATTTGAAGTTATTTAATAATTGATAAATCATAAATTTTATTATTAACTTGAACAATTTTTTAATTTAGGATCGCATGAGGAGCTGTGTCTTTCGCTTCTCAAATTTTAGATGATGGTTCACAACCTCCACCTCGCCTGACATAGACACTCTTTTATTTTGAGGCCAGTGGGAGAGAAGAGGAGACGGTATATGGTCTTGGATCACTGCCGCATCTATCTATCCTTCCTCCCGTCGAGTACCTGAGCTCACACCTCCACCGATTCTGCAGCTCGAGTTAGAGAGATTGTGCAGCAGGAGCTTGCAGATAAGAAAGCAGAGATGGATAGAGCAATTGCCGAGTTAACCTGGCAGAAGCCAAGGAGACAGTTGTTGCATTTAGGCTTTTCATGGAGCGTATGCAATCTAGTCAATGTGCTTAATGGATCAGATCTTCGTACCTTAAGTCAAGGATGACTTCTTTAATGTTGGATGTAAAGATAAATGTTTATTATTAGTTATGTTTCACTTATATAACTTTTATTTTTTTATGTATACTGTTTAATGTTTTAGCATATGAAAGACATTTTTAATTATTAAATTTTAATTTTCTTTCTAATTTTATTAAAATATCAAATATATTCCAATTAAAATAACATTTAATTAATAAAAATTATATAAAATATAATAATATGACAAAAAATAATAATGACGGAATAGTGACAAAACGTTATTGACGGATTTTTGTCACTAATCCGTCAAAAAATTGTGAAGGATTTCTATCACTAATCCATCACAAAATTATGACGGATTTTTGTCACCAATCCATCACAATTTTGTGACGAATTTCTATCACTAATCCGTCACAATTTTGTGACGAATTTTTATCACTGTTCTATCACAATTTTTTGACGAAAATACATTTCCATGATGAAAATTTATGATGAAAACTATTACACAAAAATCAGGATATATTACAACACAAACTGGTCACAAATTTGTGATTTCGACAGACTGTGTAATTCATACCGTCACAAAATTGTGACGGAATAGTGACAAAACTCCATCACAATTTTGTGACGGAAACACCTTTTCCATCAGCGTAATTTTTTAGATTTTAAATTATTTCATTCAATATTTTGACTGATTGCCAAAGCCACAAAATTTTTTGACTTAAAAATTCACACAATTCTTTTAATGGAAAATTTCACACAAAAATTTAGTGACGACCAATATTAGGATTTGAGAAAATTCATCACAACCGCTACTAAACATGATTTAGATTTTAATTGTGACGTGAAATTTCACTACTATTTTTATTTTTTCTTGTAGTGCGGGTAATGATACACATCAACCTGGGCCTGGGCAGTGACACACCCATCCATGACTAGCCTGCTACAAACAACCATGTAATGACCTTAATCACACAACTATATGTCATTCATTTTGTCACACACGCCATGCAACAATCTCAATCTCAACCCAATCATGTTAATATGTCTCAACATGATTTTTCACGCACTTCATGTTATTCCACTGACAATAACACACAATGAAACCCGAGGAACACCTGCCCAGTGACCAAAATCATCTTCCACACTAACTCGCACCATCCGAAAAACAAATTCCTAATTTCCAAGATTTAATCCTAAATTCTTTAGACTAACCAATTCGCTACTCACTCTACCTAAACAAACCATGCCATTAAATGGCTCTTAAGCAAGAAATAAACTGAGTAGAAAAGAAACCCCTACCTCTTGGAGTTTGTCGAAACTCCCCGATTCCGGTCTCTACTCGAAGCCCTCACCGTAGGGATCGACTTTGTCTCTTGCTCCAACGAACGCCGATGGTCGGATCTCCGAAATTTAGATAGAAAGGGGAGCCCCTCTCTCATTTTTTCTTCTTCTCTCTATTTTCTCTCTTTATTTTTTTCCTCCTCCCCCCACCGGATTGTTTGGTCCAACAAGTCAAGTGGGATGTCCCCTCTTGCCATGTGTCACCTTCTCATTGGCTCTCTTGGATTTCCCTTATCCACTTATCCCAAAACTTTGGATTTCATCCTATCAAATTGTAACACATGGCCACTCCTTGGACTTTTTGACTTATCCTCTACATTTGAAACATGGCTTATTGTGAGTCATCCAAACAAGTGCCAAGTGTCCCTTGTTACCTTCGGTGTCTCAAAAAACGTGAAATTCGGACTGTCTCGGAATTTTACAAAATTCGACAAGGTAGCTAGTTTGTAACACCCCGAAATATACCTCAGTCAAGTTTAGAGCATTTTTGTGGTATAATATAAGTTGTTTGTATTATTCCGGAAATTAAGAGACTAATATGAAAAATTATAAGCCGGAATTAGTACGAGAGGAAAGGGTAAAAAGGTCAAATTGTAAAAGAAGGATTCAATGGTCAAAAAGTTAAAAGTTGATAGGCTAAATTAGAATATAGGCAGTGGATGCAAATAGGAAGAGAATGGAAGGGCTAAATAGAAAATGGGGAAAATAAGCCAAAATGGCTTTCCAAACATGGCCTTAGGAAGTGGATAAGATGAGACAAATTGGTCTCTAAGGAGACATTTTTTCACTTTGAAAAGGAGAGTTAGGGTTCCCAATGTAAGAGAAGAGAAGAGAAGAGAAGAGAAGAGAAATTAAGAGCAGAAGGTTAAGAAGAAAGAAGAAAGAAGTGTTTGCAAGAGATATAAGGTATGGAACTATGACTATTAGTATGAATACATGTTTTGGGTTGTAAGAAACCCAACCCTAGAATGAATTCTTGTATGGAAATCACCACAAATCCCTTTGTTTTCTAGGTTTTGTTATGAGAGGACCTAGAAGTTGCCACATGTGTTTCGGGTTCTAAGGGTTATGTAAAGTATGGATATGTTTGTTCTTGTTCTAGGTTTTGATAGGAACTTTCCTAACCCTGTGATTTCTTGAAGGCGAGTAAAACCCCATGCTTTGTATGAGATGTTAAGAATAGAAAGTATGTTTCGAAGTTCAATAGAATGTATAAGATGTGTATTGAAAGATGATTTGAGTAGAATGGAGGGTTACAAGATGAATATGGAGTGGTTTTTGAGGTATATTGATTATTGAGTTCATTTGGATAGCAAAATATGGAAAAATGGGAGAAAAACCACCTTTCCGGGAAATTCTCGAGGGGGTGGTACCGGTACCAAATGTGAGTAGTGACTGCACCATAGTGTCTCAATAACTTGTACCCAGACTAATGCTCTGACATTTTGGACCAATGTTAGTATTTTGACCATAAATTGGTCATTTCTATCCGATTCGGAAATGATCTAAGTCGTTTAAACTAGACTTCATGATAACAAACACCCCAAATAGGTACCTTTAGATCACATTATGTGGCCAAAAAATTCACTCCAAGTGGGGCTATGTTCAAGCCAATTTATGGTTCAGTTTTGAACATAGAGTAGTCCCGGTTGTTTAGGACATAACTTGAGTTTCGGTGCTCCAATTTGAATGATTCAAGTTTGAGAAGAATCCTTAGCACCTTAGCTTCAAAGGAGTACAAAGAACCAGTGTCAAATATGGAGTTAAGACCTCAAAATGGGTATTTCAAACTGGCCCTTGTAATAAGGGCAACCGACTAGTTAAGTATGAAAATGCCGTAATCCCAGTTTGGATGATTCAATTGGAATGATTCCACTTCTAAGTAAATTAGATTCATAGAGGAACAAGAATACAAGAATAAGTTATGTAATACTAGTATAAGATCCGAAATACAAGAATAAGTTCCTGAATACAAGTATAAGATCTTAAATACAAGAATAAGCTTCGTAATACAATTATAAGATCCGATATACAAGTATATACTCTGTAATACAAGTATAAGTTCCGTAAGACAAGTATATGCTCCGTAATACAAATATAAGATCCGTAATACAAGTATAAGATCTGAAATACAAGAATAAACTCCGTAATACAATTATAAGATCCGATATACAAGTATATGCCTAATACAAGTATAAGATCCATAAGACAAGCAGGCATAAGTCCAATATATATGTCCTTTGAGAAACTGAATAAGTAATGGTCTTTCAAGAGATAAGAATAAGTATATGTCCGACGAGATAAGCATAAGTATGTGTCCTAATGAGATAAGTATAAATATATGTATAAGCTCAGTATCGCATACGAGGAAATCTATATAAGTATGACCTACGGAAATAAGTATATATGTGTCCTACGGAGATAAGTAAATATAGAACTTCACTAAGATCTGAATAAGAATAAGTCCGCCATATGTAAGTTTCAGTAAGTATAAGATCGCTATAAGTATAAGTTTAGCAATCAGATTTTAGATCCGAATTAAGCATAAGTTGGTTACAAGGATACTATGTATGTAAATGTGTTATATGAATTCATGAAGATTCGATATCCGTTATCATATATGTTTATTATGATTCAAGAAAATGCATGTGTACCAGTATAAGTTATAAGATATGTTTCCCACTAAGTGTAAAGCTTAGCACTCTGCTTTAACCGTGTAGGTACAAAGGAGGACATCTCACATCTTCCGTGATACACGTCAAAGACACTAGTAAGAGTTCATCACAGTAGGTTCTGCGCTCTGATCACTAAATGGAAATGTATAGTTTTTTTTGTATATGTAAATGGGACTCAGGACTGTATGTATGTGACACTGTAAACACCACTATGATGGTAGTTTTATTTTGTATTTTTGTATACGATATGTTGATATAGTTATAAGACTTGGACATACCAACGTTTGATAAAGTAGGTAAAGAGTCCCAGTCCAGTATACAGTCTCGCGCCTTGAAACCGGTTCGGATCCGCCATTCGAGTCAGACCGGGAATCGGGGCGTGACATAGTTTTCGCGAGATGATTCCAACGATAAAGTTCGTTTCATCATCCGAGATCTAGAAAAATTCTGGATTTTCAACCGAAATTATCGTTTTACCTATTTTTTCAAAAAAATGGAATTTTCTCGGGTTTTACAGAGATTGTTCATGATCTTGCTCCATAGGAACATGATCTAGAAAATTGTCACTCCCACTTACTTCACTGACCTCAAGATCTTCCATTTCATAGAAATGAGTATCCCTATCTATCTCACCTCATCCCAGAAAATCCTCTTCCAAGAGTACAACATCTCGTGACTCAATGTCTATTACACTTCCATTTATATCTTCCCCTAAGAAGATATATCGTTTGGAGGACTCTGAGTATCTTATGAAGATACATTTCTTCCTCTTAGGACCAAGCTTCCCATATTCATGAGAAAGATTATGAACATAGTTTCATATTTCACTGGGGCATAACATTCAAATCAGGTGTCGTACCTTTCCATACTTCATACGGAGTGGAAGGAACAAACTTAGATAGAACTCTAGTTAGAATGTAGGCTACAATCATTAGTGCATCCCCCTAAAAGGAGATTGGCAACTTTGCTTGTGCCATCATTGACCTTACCATGTCCAAAAGGGTCTTATTCATTCTCTCAGCCACACCATTTTGTTACGGCGTGTAAGGAATGGTCAGTTGTCTAGCTATACCCTTTTCAGCACAATATGCTTTAAATAGGTCAGATAGATATTCACATCCTCTATCGGTTCGTAAATATTTGATTTTTGTGTTTAATTGATTCTCAACCAATCTACTATATCTAAGCACCAATGCTTCCAGACGGCGGGAGATCAAATAAACGTGACCGAATCAAGTGAACCATTTTATAAAAGTGATGAAGTATTAAGCTCCATGTCTCGCCTCACATTCATCACACAAATGTCAAGTGAATAAGCTCTAAAGGAAAACATGCCTCTTGGTTTACTCAAAAGGCAATTCGTCAGCTTCCGCATGCATCGTCATATACCAAATCTATCTTATCCATAGATCCCAAAAGACCGCCTTTAGCTAATCTCTTGTAATGCCCTACCTTATGTGTCCCAACTTGGCATGCCATTGAACATCGGCCCAATTTAAGAACTACTACTTTAATTTCTAAAGGACAAAAACAAATGTGGTTTTATCGATTGAATAAAGGATTCACTACAACAAGCCCGTCTGATAGAAATCCACACCCATAAACTATGTTGTCCAATAATACCTTAACATAATCTTGTTCAAATACAATTTTAAAACCAAGCTTAACTAAAACTACAACGGAAACAAGATTTCGACGAACTTCCGACGCAAAAAGCACATCATGGAGATAGAAAGTGAGGTCTTTCCACATCAACAATTTGCAGGTGCCAATTCCAAGCACGTTTGTTGATGTGTTATTTCCCATAAATGTCTTACTTCTTCATAACTCGACCGAATCTACATATGCATCATGATCCGTACATGTGGCCTGCACAAGTGTCAATAGTCCAATAAGGAACGCCTCGCCAACATTAAGAAACTACTAACAAATGCACTATGGAATGAATTTGGTCATATATTACTCAGCCCATTGCAATCAGGAGCAAAGTGACCAAAGCTTCCCACAATTAGCTACCATGTTCCCGCTGGGCTTCCTATGCGCTTCCATGCTTGCGCCTTTTATTTCCACTTAGATTAGCTCCTGTTTCTCCTTCCTAGGCTTGAAACCTTTCCCTTTTCATTTCTTTCGTCCTGTGCCGGAAGATCCAACCTTGTTAGATTCAATCATATAAGCCTGTCCACTAGACTTATCAACGAGAAGATGATCCTTCTCTAACTCTACATGTCGTGCGACATCATCAAAAGTTTTGATATTGTCATTATGGGTAAGGTTTATCCTGAGATGCTCCCAAGCATGTGGAAGAGAACGGATTACAACTTGCACCTGTTGTTCATCAGTTAACTCATGGCCATCACCTTTCAGCTGACAGTGAGGTTTTGCCTCATGATATGATTCAACGGCTTCTTGTAAGCGTCAAATTTTAGAGTTAGCTGACGCAACCTAGTGGTTGAAGTACCACCAAATTGTATCTTGACAGCGTCTCAGAAGGCCATGGCTGAGCGATTATTTTCAAAGTGCAGCATTAGATCATTTCTCATGCTGCTCAGCATTAAAATGCGAAGAATCATCTTGTGCTTATATGCTTGATATGCTTCCATATCTCGCCTCGTGTCATGCATTGCTCCATGCTCGTGCTCAACCATGAATCGCGTGATTGTCTCCAAGATGTCCTTTCTTCCAAGAGGTGTTAAATCTTATGATGTCAAACATCATAGTTTTTGTCATTCGGTTTGTCCCCCTGGTTCAAATCAACAACCATGCTTCTAGTAGTAGCCATTTCAACTAAATAGAGAAAAATCGACTTAGCACAACTCACAATCTAGTGACCCATAACATGTCACAAAGTTCTAAATTAAATAACAAAACTTAGTCTTTTCAGAGAAACAAAAGATTATCATACTGAGACTAATCAATATATCTTAACATAACTCAGTTAATACTATTAAATTTAAACTTGCACCAATGATTTTATTAGGAGAGACATACTCAATTCTCAACCTAATATCTCCACAAAACCATATGACTATTATATAAACATGTTCTAATCCTTTTCCAACTCAATCATCAGTTGGGTGGATTAGATATTCTCTTTCAGAAAATTCTCTCCATGTCAATGTCTTAGACATTTTATTCATCCATGGGAATGAATTCATGAACCTGCTAGATCGCCTAATATTGCTCTGTATTTGGCACTCCAGTTTCCGATTCAACTCACTTACAATATTATCATAAGTTAAGTCACTTTTTTTTTCTACAACCGCCTTTCTCTCTTGTTCTTATGAATCATGCACTATCCATATTTGTTGTTCACTAACAACTCATAATGCTCATTGTAGATGACATGGAAAGTCCATAGCTTGTCGTACATCACGTGAATATGTACATCCTAAGCATTGCGTCGGATCTTTCTATATTCACACAATCGCTCCAAAGCGATTATCATGTGATCGTCAATGCATATATGTTGAGAAAATATTATGATCTCTGCTTTTATATACTTTCTAGTACAACTAATGCCTTCCATACATGTATTGAACAATTAGATGAAATAAATCATTCAACATCTTATCTAAGCCAAGCTTCAATCAACATGCACTAAGTCACAATAATATATATTCATAATTTCTAAAAAATATCAAACAACCTCTTCATGCTCTAGAAAGGTGTTCATTGAATAGGAAATTTAAAAACAAAAATTTTTAAAAAAAAATCTTATTGAAAACGGAGTCCGGATGAGGTCAAATGGGCCAGTCAAAGTTCGGTCAATGACAATCAAAGTTGTCAGTTAAAGTCATTTGACACGTCAGCATGTGGTCAGGGTGCCACGTCATCTTTTGACTACAACGTCATCAGTCAAACGCCACATCAGCATATGAAGGTCAAACAGGTGCCACATCAATGTTTGACTATATCGTCCGCAGTCAAACGCCACATCATCAAGGGGTTCGATGTGGTTACCATGTGGCATCCGGCCACATCATTAAGCTTGCACAACGCCACAATTCAAAATTAAAAATCATTTTTCAAAAACTTGAAAAATTGTAATAAATCAACCGTAACTCCAAAATTACAAAAAGCGTTGAAAGGTCTTGACAAGATCTTTCCATCCATACTAAATTTGCAAAAAAAAATCAGACAATGTAAAAAAACAAAAAAAAAAAATTATGTTTATTTTCCTTTTTTTTGTTTTTTTTTTCAAAAAAACAAATTGACGCACAAAGAGCACCATACTGGCTCTAAAACCAATGTAAGATATCATAGGTTTATAAATGAAATAAAAGTATACTTACTTGTCACATAGAACTCTGCTTTCTTCAATGCATCAAAAAGAATCGATAACTTTTCATAATCAAGTTTTGAGTTTTACGAACACCCTTCAATATCTCTGTTTCAAAATGGTTTTTCAAATGTGAGAGGTCTTCTATATCATGAGAGGATAGAATTTCCAACCTTTTTTCACCAACTCTTGAAAGGCATCTCAAAGTTCCTATTTATAGAACTTAAGATCACTTTTTCGGGAGACATCCTGACGTGTCTCTCAAGTTACGGCCGGGTCAAGCCTAATTTGGGCCAATCGCATACCCATAATCCAACAAAATAAATAAAACCCATTGAAGATCCGTGAAGTAGGGAAATTTCACATTAGACTTGTTCTGATATCCTGGGTTTGTTTATTTATTTATTTATTTATTTTGACCTCTTGTGTTTTGGATTTGTGCTCAGCCTTCCTTATATATGAAAGAGGTGGATGGCCACTACGTGGCTTTCTTTCCAAGAGGCTACACCAACACATGATTGCTTATGACAAGGTGACCCGCTTGTCCGTGGCTAGACGACGCCACCCGGGTTAACTCTTGTCAACTCAAGAGCATAGTGGTTTCTGGTTTTTTTGGTGGGTGTTTCTTGATTTGCCGTCTTGATGAGCTACTAAGATTCACTGTGATAATGGCGATATCAAACTCGTGACTACGCCTAACAGCTATTTGAGGTATAATGGCCGGGACAACTTAGGATCATGATTGTCCCAGCCGCCGTGATCCCGTTAACACGTGCCTGGTCCAAAAGGCTTCTTTGGTTCGTGGTTTTATTTCCTGGGGACGTGAGCGACTACCCCTTCACCCATTAATCTCCAAATCTCACTCAATAAAACTCATATCCCTATTCCCTGAATCTAAAAATTCTCTCTCTTTTTATCGATTAAATATCACACCCCATCAAAGTTTATACGCTAACAGGTACAGAGTAGCAAGATATCCTCTGTTTTTCCCATTCTTCAGGTCCTCACAATTCACTGATTTCAAATAACAAACAGAAACCTAAAAACGATTTCAAGAAAACGTAAACAAATGAAAAAAATCTCTTGCTATGGAATTGAATCTAAACTACCACTTAATACGAAAAGAGTTGAGATTAGTAGCCGAAAGAGAAATTGAGGAGAAAATTAGGGCTTGAGCTCAGAGATTAAAATAAAGTTAACAGGAAGAAAATTACATAAAGGAGTGCTAAGAGATCCAAATCGAGGGGTGGGTGTTAAGAGATCCAAATCGAGGGAATGGTATTGGGACACATTTAAAGGCATTTTGGTCAAAATAACATTTGATTAAAAAATAATATGTAAAAGTGCCACATCAACTAAAAAACGCAGACGTGAGACCATCACACGCATCACACACATGTTTCATTTGTTGGTTCCAATCCGAAGAGGTATAAGTGTGTCACAACATAAACGTTCGGGGTACTGTTAGACCAACAAAAAAGAAAAAGTTTAAGGTCAAATTAGACATCTAGCCAAAAATCATGGACATTTATACACCTTATCCCTTCCAATTTATGTATTATACAACTTAATCCATTTATTAACGATTTGAATTACTTATATTGTGTTACCTATGTGATGAACAAGTCGCGGTTACATCAATTTATTTTCATATGATCATTATTACATGAGTCATAATTAAGTAGAATAACCTTTTAATATTTTTAAAATGATTAAATGCTTGAAACAATATCTAAGTTTAATATGATATATATAGCGTTAAGACAATGCTTCTCCAGCTTTTGCCTATATATCCCACTTTACCTTATGAATTTTTTTCTGCTCTCAAGATATTCATGACGCTACTGTGATCTCAATCCATGTCCATGCCTTTGTGATAGTCTCACATATGGACAAGCGTCCGTTAAAACAGTCCTTAAATCCCCATCAAACACCCTGTATGTGTCACAATATCTTGGGATCTGAAAAAGTTCAAGCAAAGTGGGACATACGTACAAAACTTAAGGCCATTTGTGCACCTTATCCCATACTAGATGTAGTCATGTAATTTGAATACATTAGCTTTTTTTTTTTTTCTTCTTTTTATACTTTTATTTTAATATTCGTTTCTAATTATCCTCAAATTTTATGAAATTTGAATATGATCAGTAAGCCTATCTAAAATTAGAACTCTTCATTATTTCATTTTTTCTCTAATAAATATCTTAGACCATACTCGAAGCTTTATACTTGAAATAAATTATTAAATTTAGAAACAAAAGAGGCTAAAAATTTTATTTAAATTAATTAATGTATTTATTTTTTTAAATAAATAATTAATTTATTTAGAGCTTCACAATTATTATATGTTTTTAAATTGCATAGTTATCTTATAAGTCCGAGCTGGGTATAATCATGAATTAATATTTGTTCAAATTTTCTTACTTTGCTTCATTTTTAAGGGTGAACCAACCATTAGAATAAGTTTTAATGTCATAACTATGCCTTAGTGCCTAGCATGTTATTTCTCGACTCCATATCATGTTACAATTAATTTTCAGCCTCAATCAATCCGCCTGAGAAGCAAGATCGATTTTATTGTGGGAATTAATGTGGGTGGGTATAGATTTTGAAAACTTGACAATTTTTTATTAGAAATTGTTTTTCCTTTTTTTTTTTTTGGTTGAGAAATCATGCTTTATAATTGATATCTTTGGAGGTAAAACAATTGGCACTTAATTTTCTATTTATTTCTTCTTCCCGATGATATAAACATGAAGATGATAGGAAGACCAATGCATTCAGCATCTCAGAAGCATCTATACATTTACTATAAATGTATAATTGTATGGTTCCATATTAACTTATCATTGCACAAAGATTAAAAAGATTTACTTTCTTTGGATAGGATTTAATACAAGTGAATGGATAAAGATGTTTGTTTTATGACTTTAATTTATTTGAAAAGGAGGGCATGCATCTAACTTTTTTTTTTGAAAAAAGAAGATGTTCGTTTATCGTTTTTGCAAACTGTTTTTTGTTTTGATAAACAAGAAGAACAAGGACAACGTTGAGAACACGTTTGGATTCCCATTTTTTATTTGTTTTGAAAAAACATGAAGAATGTGTCAAAACAATAAATTCGTAGAACAATAATTTTCATGTAACAACAAAATGATGTTGACGCAGATAGCGCGATTGATCAACAAGAATAAAATGTTCAATCCGTAGACCAATTCTCAATCCGTGAGAATAAAAGTAGAGCAAAACTCGAATTTATTGGAGTGTTGATAAAAGTGATATAAGTCCTAAAACAAACTCTAAACATTTATTTATACCCTAAATATAATTGGGTATTTGTCACGATCATAATAGTGTTATTCGCACTCTATGCAACCTCACAGCCTCCTTAAAGAATAGTTTGGTTGTAGAGGATGCATTTTCAGTCTTCTTACATGGCAAGAAATGCGCCATCTTAAAAAACCTGTCAACAACAACAAACATAGAATCCATACCTCGTTGAGTTCGTGGCACACCCAACACGAAGTCCATAGAAAGATTCTCCCATATAGCATTAGGAACGGGTAATGGCATGTATAACCCGGTGTTTTGAGTCTGACCCTTCGCCCTTTTACATACATAGTACATTGACACAATAGTTGTCACATCCCTTCTCAACTTGTATTAATAGTACCTATCCTTAATCTGATTCAATGATTTTATCTCTTCCAAGATGACCCACTAACCACCACACTACGTAAGTCTCTAATGATCTTCTCACAAAGAGATGTGTACAGGAAGACACAAAGTTGCACACTCTTCACAAGAAACCCATTTTGTATATACAAATCATCACAAGGTTGTTTAAGCACACAAGTAGCCCAAACCTTTTTGAAGTCATCATCGTTTGCATACAATTCTGTTAATGTCTCAAAACCTACTATCTCAAAAATTAAGGTTCTCATCAAAGCCACTCGTCTACTTAATGCATTCGCCACCTTATTTTGTTGTCCTGCTTTATGGACAAGCTTATAAGGTAATTTCTCTATGTAAGTTGACCACCTAGAATGCATATAAGTTCTAATTTGCTTCTGTGTACTTAAGTACTTCAAAGCCTGATGATTAGTATAGAGAATGAAATCCTTGGCTATGAGATAATGCTCCCAAGTTTTCAAAGCCCTCACAACAACATAAAATTCTTTGTCATAGGTGGCCCATTTACACCTTGATTCGCACAATTTTTTACTAAAGAAAGATACCAGCCTCTTCTCTTGGGATAAAACAACCCCTATACCAATTTCACTAGCATTGCACTCTACCTTAAATAACTTCTCAAAATCTGGTAATGACAGGTGTTGTGCTCAACTTCTCTTTAATCAAAGCAAAATTACTCTCTTGCTCCTCGGCCCAATGGAACCTTCCTTTCTTCAAACACTCAGTAATAAGTGCTATAATGCTACTGAAATGTTTAATGAACCTCCTATAAAAGGTTGCTAACCCTTGGAAGCTCCTTACATCATTGACATTATTTGGGGTAGGCCATTCTCTAATAGCCTTCAGTTTCTCCTCATCTACTTTAATTCCCTCACTACTCACCACATAGCCAAGAAATAGCAAACTATTTGTCATAAAAACACATTTTTTCAAATTTTCATATAATTTATTTTCCTCAAACCTCAACACTTCTATGTGTCCAACATGCTCCTCCTCGACTTACTATGAATCAAAATATCATCAAAATAAATAACACATTTTCCTAAGAAAGGCTGTATATTCATTCATGTTAATCGTGATAAAAGTATTAGGGGCATTTGTTAGCCCAAAAGGCATTACTAACCATTCGTACAACCCATCCCTTGTCTTGAATGTTGTCTTCCACTCATCGACTAGACATATTTTGATTTGATGATAGCCACTCCTCAAGTCAATCTTGTTAATCACAACCGTCGACTTCAACCGATCGAGCATAATATCCAACCTCGAATAGGAAATCTATATCCAATAGTAATTTTTGCTGACGCTCTCATCACACACATCCGCTCAACTCTCATCTTTTCTTAGGCGCAAGAACCGGAACTTCATTACTGATTCATAGTAGCCTGAATATGCCCCTTTCTTAGCAACTCTTCTACCTTCTCCCTTAAGATTTCATTCTCCTTAGGACTCATCCTATAATGAGGCAAATTAGGAAGAGAAGCACCTGGAGCCAAATCTATATGGTGTTGTATGTTACGCATAGGAGGTAATCCTACAGGTAGATTTTCAGTAATCACATCATCAAACTCCTTTAACAAAGTCTGCACCTCCACTGGAATTTGAGCCCCAACTAAATTACTACTTTCTACCTCTTCCTTCACAACCATCAAATGTAGACTTCTGTGCCTCCTTACACTCGCCCATGTTGAAGATGGGTCATGTACAAAAGTTAGAAAGTTCCTTCCCTCCACTTGTAAAGCCTTGGGTTGGTTCTTCCTTGTGAAAGGCACTAGTGTATATTTTATTCCCCCTCTCTCTAATTGATACAAGTTACTCCTGCTCGAGTGCTTAGCATCCACATCATACTGCCAAGGATGCCCAAATAAAATATGACAAGCATCCATATCGACCACATCACAGTACACCTTATCATTATACTTGCCAATATAGAAGGACACCTTACAACATTCATGCACCCGAATACCACCAACTTCTTTAATCAACCTAATGGTATATGGGTTGGGGTGATTTTCTACCTCTAACTGTAGCCTCTCCACAACATCTTTACTTATTATGTTCTCATGACTCCCACTATCAATAAGACCACATAAACTCCCTTGCATAGTACACCTAGTGCAAAAAAGCTTATGACGTTGAGTCACATCACTACACTTCGAAGATAACATGAGCTTCCTCACCACACAAGTGTACTCTTCCTACTCATATTCCTCATAATCATCATCCCTATCAGGTATGCACACCTCATTCTCTACAACCTCATCGTCCTTCTCCACTACATTCGCTACCTTCCGTTTAGGACATTCATTGGAATGGTGGCCAACCTCTCCACATATGTAGCACCTAACACTGAAAGGCTTTGCATAAGGTTACTATTTTTGGTAGGCACAAAAGTATTACCCTTATCTCATCTCCATCAAGCATAATTTTCCCTTTTCCTACACTAACATCGATTACTTCACAATTTCACACGACTACATGTGTTTTTCCTGGGTCACTGGTCTGTCACTCACCCCTCCATATCTTCTATAATTAGTACTCATGCTCTTTCTCAGAATGAGTAACTCAACTTTCATAGCCGTATTTCAGCCCTCTTGCAATAATCGAAAAACTATTTGCACCCCAATTTTATTCTAATAGTCTTTTCAATCCACTCAAATATCTCGCCGCTCACTGTTCTCCTCTTTGATAACCGATTCCTTCAACTCACACTCGAACCCGCCATCTCTCGATTAACCCCACCCCCCCTCCACCCCCAGCTTCTATTCTTCAATAAAAATGGGAGAAGAAAGAATGAAAAGGAAAGGAATAAATTTTGTGTAAAATTTTTTTATGTATTTCCTTCACAAAGTATGATCGGGATGTAAAAAAGGGGTAGACTATTAATGAATTGGCAATCTTCATCTCAAAGTGTCAAGTATCTCTTGTTTCTCTTCCTCAGTGCATTTTCTTGTTACATTCTTCAAGAGTTGTTTTTTCTGAAGACATAGCCAAAGAGGGATATTGTTAGGTTTAGAATTATCAATATATTTTATCCATTATTCTACAAGAAGATGGCTACTTCGAAGATAAAGTTTGATGAAGGTTTGATAGTTTAAACATGAAGTCCCTAGAAGAACCTGCAATAGGGCCTAGACTAAGGCAGCGCCTCACGTCTTAGGGACGTGCGCCTCGTAGAGTTAGGACTAAGGTCGAACCGATGTGACTTAATCGCCTGACCCTGGAGGCCAAGGTACTTAGGGAACAAGCTACCAATGGGCCTAGAACTCCTCTATCAAGGGGATAAGGTTTAAATCAAGAGGATCCTGTAGCGCCCCTTCTCCGATCCGACCCGATTGGCGGGTCCAACCGGTCCTGTGATGCTCGATATCGACTAATCGTGACACTTCAACCCGGCACTCCGTTGGGTAAGTCGCGAGGGTGTCACACTGATCCAGTCCTTTAACCTTTTCTTTCTCAGAGCTGACACCTATATCTGTTTTCTCATTCATATGCACAATATTTGTAAGAACAAAAATTCTTTTACATATACATTATAAGTACCACCGTAGTGGTATTCATGTTCTATACACTGAGTCCCATTACTTCTCAATATACAAAACTTATACCTATTCCAAAAATACAGAGATCATGGCAAAGGCGCCGAGCACCTATCTCCGAAATGGGCCTGGGTCACGATGTGGGATGTCCTGTCCTCTATCCTTGTCTTTTGCTTCTATACCTACACGGATTAAAAACCCGTGCTAAGCTTTACGCTTAGTGGGAATTAATACATATGGATGACCACACTTCTATACAAATGCATATACTTATCATTTATCATATTTCATATACTATTCATGTCATTCTATACTTTACTTTTGTTCTCAGAATCGTACTATCCTCGCATAGCAAAGTATGCTTCTCATATAATGTCATATTCTATAAATTTCATTTTCATATACTAGTCATTTTTCTTTTAGGTTTCTATGTCAAGAAATACCTTAGAAGCGGATACGGGAAATAATTGTATGTACCCGAAGGTACTATCACTGTACGAGACAAAGGATTCTATCTCAGATATACTGGAAGGTATCATCACTGCATTTTAGACAAAGTGACTTATGCCATAAAGAATATGTGACCCAAACGGGTCGTATATAATCAAGGTATCATCATTGTACGAGACAAAGGACTCCATGCCTATAATGATCCAATCGATCTATGTCATCGACCCAACCGGCCTCTCGATATTCAGAACTCAGATAGCCGCAAAGAATCGTGTCCCTATAGGCATGCCTATCCTTCTACTAGGTTCTAAGCAGACAATCCGTGTATATTTTATGTTAAGTACATATCTCATATTCCTGAATAATTATAGTCATCCGGCAATCATATGTGATATGTATACTCATTTATTCGAATCTTTTCATTTTTCATATCTCATTATATGCATGAATAACTATGGTTACTAGAAGGTCCTACCGTTCTTCGTAATTTTTGGACCTAATATGATTTCCGATTTTTATCAAGCTATATATGGATGGATTCTTGACTAAACGTGGTCATAGAGTCCAAGACCAATTCAATCGGGGTTCGCACGAAGAAGTTATGACCTTCCTAAGTCGATGTCCCCGGCTAGATTCATACCCACGGACCGATCTAGCCGGGATGGACCTAGTCGCGACCAAGCCAGTTCGACCAACCCACTGATGGACCTGGAATGACCAACCTAGCCGATCGATTCAAAGACGAATCTGATCGTCGATGACCAAATGACCACCCAAATTTACGTGACCAGCCGTGACTGACCTAACTGACTTAATCTAACCTGACCCACCTGTACCAGATGGATTCCACCGACCGATTCAAGCCGACTAACTCCAACCTGACTGACTCAACCGATCGCCTTCCATTTAAATCGTCAGTGGTAAACGGACCATAAATCAGCTACAGAGGTTCGAATTGAGAAATTCAAAAGCCTAACATCAACTACATTTATGTGGATACAATTTAATCAAGGACTCAATACCGCATTCCCTTTCTTATCCAAAAACTACTCTAAGACCCTATTAACGCATAGGATCCGGGGATAGGTAGCTTACCTAGTTCAAAATGCAACCAAACATTTCCCAAAACACATATATAGGAGTCTTAGAGTTCTTCTCAACTCAACCCTAAAAATAAATGAGTTTAGGAGTTTCCAAACCCAACCCATACACAAAATAGAGGGTTCCAAACCATGTATCCATACTTTCTATACCAAAACTAGACTATTCCATACTGAAATTCCATACTTGTGATCTTCTTTTTCCCTTCCTTCTTTCTTCTCTTCTCTTCTTCTTCCTCTCGTTTTCTTTTTCTCTTTCTCCAAGACTAAAATGAGATATTTCTTGGTCTTATCTAGATCTGGATCTTATCCTTCTTTTCATTTTTACTTTCAGTCCCTCCATTTCTCTTATTATTACTTTAACCTATGCATATTCCTACTTTACATATGACATTATTAAATTCATGACCTCGTCTTGATTTATAAATTATTAATTTACCCCTTGACTTTTATATTAATCTTGCTTGATTATATTATATTTATCTTTTATTTTATTTCCTAAAATATACTTTTGCTTTTATTATACCCTAAACATGTTATAAAACTGTTAGGGCATAATTTGGGGTGTTTCAACTCTCCCCCTTTTTACAAGAATTTCGTCCTCGAAATTCATACCTTATTTGAAGAGTTGTGGATACTGTGCTCTCATCGTTGCTTCTGGCTCCCAAGTGGCTTCCTCTCTGCCATGGTATTTCTAGAGCACTTTCTACTAATCCAGACTTGTTTATTTCAAGAATCGCTTCACCTCTCGAGCTACAATTGCCTCGCTCTCATCATATGACAAATCCTCCTCAGACTCAGATCTCTTTACACCGGTAGTATGTGCAACTCATCGCAGCGATATCTCCAAAGCATCGATTAATACCGAAACACATCAGGTAATTCGCCACTCCGAGGAGTGCCAACGATAAGCCATGTGGCCAACACGTTCCGTGACCTCATATGGCCTTATGAACCTTCGACTCAACTTACCTTTCTGACCAAACCGTAGAATTTTCCTCCATGGTGATACTTTTAAGAAAACCTTGTCTCCCACTTCATATTCAATATCTCTCCTTTTTAAATCGACATATGACTTTTGTCGATCATTAGCCACCTTTAACCTTTAACGATAACTGTGACTCTTCTGCATCTTTTACTATGTCCGGACCAATCAGCTTATGCTCATTCAATTATGTCCAACACATAGGAGTTCTACATCTTCCGCCATACAAAGCTTCATATGGTACATGCCATTTCAGGATCGATAATCTGTTACAAAGTAAAATTCCATGAGTGGAATATACCTATCCCAACTTCTAAAATTCCATGACACAACCTCGAAGCATATCTTCAAGTAATTTGAATTAACCTTTTCTGACCGCCCATCCGATCGCGGATGGAATGTCAGACAATTCAAATTACCTATGGGTCGACCGTAGTTCCTTCCGTAACTCGATGTAAAAACGTGGACTCATCCGACACAATGTGACAATGGCACACCACGCACGCACAATCTCATCTACATATAACTCACTAGTTGATCCATATAGAATAGTCAATCCCGGATCAGTATAAAATGTGCCGACTTTATGAGCCTATCAACAACCACCCGCATGCAGTCATGTTTTCACTGAGCGAGGGGAAAACTCGACACAAAATCCATGGTAATGTTATCCCACTTCCATTGAGAAATTGGAAGGGGATTCAACAAACCCGTTGGAACTTGGTGTTTAGCTTTAACTTGCTGACATATCAAACATTTAGACACGTATTCTGTCACATCTCTTTTCATTCCTTTCCACCAATAAAATTGTTTCAAGTCCTGGTACATCTTATTACCTTCAGGATGCATGGTAAAGACCGTATTATGAGCCTCATATAACAACTTTTTCTTTAGCTCTTTTTATCATCTCGGGCACACATAATTTATTCTCGAAGTACAAACTTCCAGCTCTTTCTCCTAAACTCTAGCCTGCCACCATCTCTAACCATCCGTGTCCTCCTTTTCACCTTCATCCTTTTCCGAACATCTATAATCATTTGCTTTAAAACTGTCAAGGTCTAGTCGAGCCAACATAGCTCCATCATCTACTAGTCTCCAATCACTATACTGTAGTGACATTGCTACCACTATCTTTTGGCTTAAAGCATCGGCTACTACATTAGCCTTTCTGGGGTGGTAATCTATGATGCAATCATAATCCTTGAATAGCTTTAACCACCTCCACTGTCTCAAATTTAACTCTTTCTGCGTTAGCAAGTACTTGAGACTCTTATGATCGGTATAAATTCTACACTTTTCCCCGTACAAGTAGTGTCGCCATATTTTCAAAGCAAACACTACCGCAGCTAACTCTAGGTCATGAGTGGGATAATTCTGTTCATGTGGCTTCAATTGTCTGGACGCATAAGCCACCACTTTCCCATCTTGCATTAACACGCATCCCAAACCAATGCCCTACATCATATAAGGTATACTCTTTCCGAAGTAGTCGCGCATTATTGGTGCTTCAACTACATCCTTTCAATTGTTCAAACTAGTTTGACATTTGTCCTGTCATCTGGAAACTTTATTCCTTTCCTAAGTAATCCAGAGCGGGAGAAGCTAAGTGATTGCATACAAGCCTCTCACAAATCTTCTATAATAACCCGTTGTGCCTAAGAAACTTCACTCGCATTCGAGGTGGTTTCCAATTCACAACGGCCTCAATCTTTCTAGGGTTAACTCTTATACCCTCAGCAGACACAATATGACCTAGGAATGACACTTCCTTTAGCCAAAAATCACATTTGTTGAGCTTAGCATATAACTTCTTTTCTCTTAACTTCTGCAGTACTAATTTCAGATGTTGTTCATGTTCCTGTGCATCCTTAGAATACACCAGGATGTCATCAATAAAGACCACTACAAACTGATCCACATAGGGTCGAAATACCCTATTCATTAAATCCATGAATGCTGCCGGTGCATTAGTTAACCCAAATGGCATTACCAAGAACTCATAATGGCCATATCGGGCTCTAAATGAGGTCTTCGGCACATCTACTTCCTTTACTCTCAACTGATAATATCCGGATCGCAGGTCAATCTTCGAAAAGACACCCGCTCCTTTCAACTAATTAAAAAGATCTTCGATTCTCGGCAATGGGTATTTGTTTTTCACTTTCACATTATTAATTTGCTGATAATCAATGCACATCCGTAGAGTGCCATCTTTCTTTTTCACGAACAAAACAGGTGCACCCCAGGGGGACACACTGGGTCGTACAAACCCTTTATCTAAAATCTCTTGTAGTTGTACCTTCAACTCCTTCAACTCTGCTGGAGCCATCCTATAAGGTGCCCTAGACATAGGGGTTATTCCTAGCACAATTTCTATGGATAAGTCCACCTCCTCTCGTGGGGGAACACCAGAATCCTTCGTGAATACCGTATCCCCTTACCACTGAATCTTTTCTAACTCAACTTGACCTATCTTGGAGTCAAGTATCAAGGCTAAGAATGCCTCATATCATTTTCTTATAAATCTCCTCGCCTGCATGGCTAAGATCACATTGACATTGGCTACCGGATCTAATGCCCTCGTGACATCACCTCTGACCGATCGAGGCATCTTAACACTCATCGGTTTTTGTCCACAATCAACTATGGCTCGGTGTTTAGTCAACCAATCCATTCCCAGAATCAAGTCAAACTCTCGGAATGGTAAAGTTATCAAATCAGCGATAAATTCTCTTGCTTGTATAACAATGGGCAATTTCTGTATACGCTATTCACACTAATGTTGTGCCCCAACGGACTAGTCACATGCATGTCATATGCTAATTTTCCCTCGTTGGCACATTGTCAAATACATGCTCCATGCACACATATGAATGAGTAGATCTAGGATTAATCAATGCATGCATCTCAATATAATATAAAGAAAATATACCATCTATAACCCCAAGAGCATTCTGATCCTCACGAGCCCTCATAGCATATGCTAGTGCTGGCGTTGTGGGCATAGGACGATCCACTGTCTCTGAAACTATGCCTCCCCGTCCTCTTTGCTGAGATGGGCCACTACGACCCCTACCTCGATCAAGAGTCGAAGGTGGTGCCGTAGATCTTCCTCTGCCACTTCCTTGTTGACTTTTATTATCCTCTAACTCTCGAGGACACTACATAAATGTTTCGTGGCTTCCACATCCGGCACTCCTCCCACAATAACCTGCAAACACCCAGATGCCTTCTATGGAAATGAGTACACTCAGGGATTTCTCCCTATCTAACTGAAGCACCTCTACCTGCACTAGATACTGCTACACTTCCTTGTCTTCTACCTCAGAAATTCGAACCCTCGTGATCGACTCGCTGAACACTTCTAGCTCTTTTACCGTAAGAGGAAGAGGCCTTTGAGAACTTCTTCTTGAGACTTTTCTTGCTTTTGGTTTCTAGTCTCTCCACTTTCATCAAGTAGCCTTTGACCAATTGATAAAGTTCACCTGTTGGAGAGAAGTAACAAGTGCTAAGTACCTCTCATGGAATCATGTAGTCCATCTTCAAATCTCCTACAATCGAAATGTGCTCTGAGGACCGCCTGCATATTTGCCGAGACAACCTAACTCTTTTCTCATATCAAATTACGCATAAGTTCCTTTACCATTCGGGAACTGCTTCCACTTAGACTCCCTATACATGTCGCAACATACTTTGCCCGAATCCTGGACAAAGAATTCCCATGTCGTGATGTGGGAATCCTCGGACTTTTGACTACCAGTTTCCACTCAATCATATGCCTCACCCGCAATAGTGAGATTCCGCACATGATGCTCTCTCTGACTTGAGGGCATCTAACTTCTTATAATACCGTCTAGCTTTTCTAACCGCACTGCTTTCTTTGACTCTTCCATGCTCGACCCATGGAATTCCTCTACCCATGTCTTCTTACTCGTGTCTACTGGAGCTTTAGGAGCTGGGCCAATCCATCCAATACCCGAGCCGTCCTACAATATCTCAACAAGGCGGGCTCATTAGGTACATTACTGAAGGCCTGTCGAGCACTCTTGTTCCTCGTTAACACTCTCAAACTTCAATGTGACAATCCATCTATACAAAACATAAGGACATCCACATTAGGCCAACACATTACTAAGTATATTCATCCATAATCTAAGACTCTTCCAGAAACGCCTAAACCTAGGCTCTGATACCACTAAACTGTAGCGCCCCTTCTCCGATTCGACCCGGACATGTCCAATGTAATCCGTGTCGCTTCCGATAATCGATTTAACTATGACACTCCCAACACCTGTCCCCGGTGGGGTGTGAAGCGAGGGTGTCACACTTCGGGACTGTGACTCTTTAACCTTTTCTTTCTCAGAGCTGACACTTGTATCTGTTTTCTCATTCATATGCACAATATCTGTAAGAACAAAAATTCTTTTACATATACATTATAAGTACCATCGTAGTGGTATTCATGTTCTATACACTGAGTCCCATTACTTCTCAATATACAAAACTTATACCTATTCCAAAAATACAGAGATTGAGGAAGCAATGCGGTGAGCACCTATCTCCGAGCCGCCCGTCCGCCGATGGATGTCCCGTCTCTCTCGCCAGACCTACACGGATTAAAACCCGTGCTGCTTTTTACGCTTTGTGGGAATTAATACATATGGATGACCATTACACTTCTATACAAATGCATATACTTATCATTTATCATTTCATATACTATTCATGTCATCTTGTACTTTACTGTTTCAGAATCATTATCCTCTCATACCAAAGGTTATGCTTCTCATATCATGTCATATATTCTATAAATTTTTATTTTCATATACTTGTCATTTTCTTTTAGGTTTCATGTTTGCAAATACCTTAGAAGCGGATACGGGAAATAATTGTATGTACCCGAAGGTACTATCACTGTACGAGACAGTGATCTCTATCTGTATATACCCGAAGGTATCATCACTGTACGAGACAGTGACCTATGCCATGTAATATGTGACCCAAACGGGCCGTATATACCCGGAAGTGGTATCACCGCACGGTACGCTGACCTATGCTGTAATGATCCAACCCGGATCGCGTCATCAATCAAACGCTCATGATCTGAATCAGAGCGTCAAGAAGAATCGCACCCCTATAGCATGCCTCTCTTATCTATCCTTCTACCAGTTCTGGGCGCATAATCCGTGTATATTTTATGTTCAAAGACGATCTCATATTTCCAAATAATTATAGTCATCCCAGAATCATGATATGTATACTCATTTATTCAAATCTTGCATTTTTCTTTATCTCATTATATGCATGAACTATGGTTACTAGAAGGTCCCACCGTTCGCAGAATTTCCGACCTAATATGATTTTCAATTTTTATCAAGCTATAGAGATGATTCTGACTCAATGGGCCGATAGAGTCTGGCAACATCCTAATCGGAGTTCAGACGAAGAAGTTGGAGGTCTCAATCAGGCCCATACCCACCCGGATCGGGATCAAATGAACGGACTCCACAATGACCAACCCAATGGATCTGACCCAAATTGGATCTGACCGTGCCAGACGGACCCGTTTTGTTTGACTAACTGATCGACTCCAGCCGATGGACCAGCCGGACCACCCAAATTGAACGGAATCGTTAGGACTAACCTGAATGACTGGACTCAAAATTTAATTAACTGCACGGACTTTTCCATTTTAAACCGCCAGTGGTAAACGGACCATAACTTACTAAAGATAATAATTGAGAAATTCAAAGTCAATATCAACTACAATTGATGTGGCTAAAATTTACCTGAAGGACTCACTACCTTATTCCCTTTCTTTCTTATCCAAAAACCGCTCCTAAGGATCAAAGCACGCATAGGATCCAGATATGTAGCCATCTAGTCTTAAAATGCAACAAACATTTCCCAAAAACACATATATATAGGAGTCTTAGAGTTCTTCTCACACTCAACCCTAACAAGAAATGAGTTTAGAGTTTCCAAACCCAATCATACACAAAATAGAGGGTTCCAAACCATGTATCCATACTTTCTATACCAAAATTCAGACTATTCCATACTCAAATTCCATAATTTCGTGGATCTTCTTTTCCCTTCTTTCTTCTTCTCTTCTTCTTCTTCCCTCTCGCTTTTTTTTCTTCTCTTTTTTCTTCCAAATAATCAAAAATGAGATATTTCTTTTGGTCTTATCTAGATTTGATCTTATCCTTCTTTTCATTTTTACTTTTAGGTCCCTCCATTTCTCTCTTATTCTTACTTTAACTTATGCATATTCCGCCTGGGTGTATATATTGGTTATTAAATTACGACCCTTTGGTCTTTTGATTTAGTAAATTATTAATTTACCCTTGACTTTTATATCAATTCAGTTTTTGATTATATTATTTATCTTTATTTTATTTTTCCAAAATATACTTTTACTTTTATTATACCCTAAACATGTTATAAAACTGTTAGGGCATAATTTGGGGTGTTACAGATCCAATCATCCAAGATATCAAACTAGAGTTCGAACCGAATTAGGTCACCAATCTATGATAGAACTGAAAGGCGTACCAAGTCTCCGGCATTCTCTTGGATAGCTTAAAGATAAGTTCAAGAAAAATAAGGTAATGCTTGGAATCATATTAGGATAATGATCTAGCTTTATCAAGAATTCCAAGACTGAATTGCAAGGGCTTTAAATTCAAGGCTTTGGAAGTTGCTCATCACATATTTCAAGAGCAAAGCTTGAAGAAGAATAAGTGAAGTTCGGAAGTGTTGAAGAGTATGGAGTGCAGATACTCATTGAGGTATTGCACGTTAACAGTCTTTCACCTTGTGTGAAAGTCGATGTTTTAGAATTCATTTTATGTCAAATTGATGTAATGTGTGCATGGTATATATGTGCGATGCTTTTGAGAGGGGAATGGAGGGAGTTAATTTTGAATTCCACTATGAGTGATTAGGTTTAAGAAGGGCCGTGGGAAAAGAGGGAGTCTCGCACTACAAGACTAATAGACCCTTGAACTAGATTAGTGGAAACTTTTGCATTATGGGCACAACTCCGCTGTGTAAGGCTGGAACTCGTAAACATATTGTGTGTGCTTTACTTTGATTGTACATATCTTGGTATTCTGTTTTCGCACACACTTGTGTCCTTACTGGGCAGAGTTCTGCACTTATCGTACTTAGGTCCGAACTAAAAGCCCTGATTCAGCCTTTAACATAAAAAAATTGTGTCCAAAAACACACTTATATTGGTCACTAAGCATTGATATAACGAAAATTTGTCCTACTCACATAGACGATGATTGTATGACTGCACATTTGAGTATATTAAGTCGGGAACAAATTTATCAGTTTTTTTTTTTCTTTTTTGTTTAACTAGGGTTTTGGACAAGTATGTGGAAAGATTAATAGAATCATAACAGGAATGGGATTGCGATTAGGGGTGAATCGTCCCAAACCCGCCCTATTGCCATTCCTAAGAGAAAAGGGTCCCTCATATATGGATTCATAATGGAACGGAAAGTGTCACTCCTCCAATGCCCAAATTCTATAATATTTTTCTACTTATTTTTACATTATTTACTTTATTTCTTCATTATTATTATTTTATTATAATTGAAAATTACATGTCTAATAGTTGTGCTAGAAAATATAATAAGCATAAATAATAAAAAATAAAATGGGAAAATTTGTGATTGAAAAGATAAATAATCATAAAAAATAGATATAGATGAAAACCCGCACGTAAAAAAAAAGGAAATTAAGAAAAACAAAATAAACAAAGGTTAAGTTTGTCTTGCTAGATAAACACAAAATCAAAATCATGTATCTCAAGTGATTTTCTAATTTCAGAAATGAATACAACTCTTCCCATACACGATATTAGAGCATACAAAACCACTAATAACAATAAGTTAAGGAAGACATGATACATACCTTGGCTTAAGGTTTGTAGAACCATTTTGAAGCAATCCAAGCCTTATGTTTTTAAGAAATCTTCCAAAAGAGTGACAATGAAGTCTTACCCATTCCATGGAGGCAAATACGCACACATGAACCCTAATCTCATCTCTCATTTTATAAATATTTGTCAGCAACTTGACTTAATAGGCCACTCAATCCAAGTGGAGTGAGCTCATAAGCTTTCAATATATAGTCAAGCCCATCATAAACCAAAAATAAAAAATTATGTAAAGTTCAAGTAATAAAATTATAACATTTCTCTTTACCATACACTTCTTACCACATCTAAAGATTTATATCTCTCACCTCATTTACATGGCATTGCAAAGTTGCAAACTCTACCTAATTCTCAAGCTATATAATTAATCACATATGCTGATAATGTATAGAATTGTTTCTAAGGGAAATTATGTTTGTAAATTAACCCTGCCCTTAAATTTATATTACCGGTTTCGCAAATTCTTTAAAACTTCCTCAGAATAAAGATAAAAGTTTGTAGGGATAAATACTCTTAAAAAAAGCTACATATATGAGATTTTTTAAATAAGGAACTTTTTGTGGCAAATGACGTAGAAAGTAAGAAGATCAAATTAAGAAAAACTCCAAAATGTGATTAAATGACATCCTCAAGTGAAATTATTCTTAATTATTTTAGATTTATTTTAATATATATATATATATATATATATATATATATATATATAGCAGAAGAATGATGTAAAAAAATATATTATTATGAATAATCATTTTTTTTAAATTCATTTTAAAATATAAAAGGGGGAGTTAAATTAATAAAATTTTAAACCGTGAAACAAATTTTTTTTTCAGCTGCCAAAACAATATTGTTTTAGAAATTTTTTAAAGATACTTTAAGCACAAAACCTTAATGTTTTCGATGATGCTTTTTTTTAACCTAACCGGGCCGGAGCGCAGGGCGCTGGTCGCACTGCCAAGGCTACTGTGGCCGGGCCGTAGGATGCCGGATCGCCGTAATGGGCGAGGATCGCCGTGAAGGTCGGGTTGGCGACTGGTTTGGAAGATATCAATTCCTCCAGCCAAAACAAGAAAGAAGGGTCGGGCGCAGTGGCCCGTGGTCGCTCCGATGCCTAAGTCAGAGAAAAGAGAGACTGCTTAGAGGGCGAGGAGGTTGCAGATAAGTTTATGGTATGAGTGTGCGTATCTTTCTCACCGACAGAGGTATCTTCAGATGCGAGTAGTAGATGTTCAAACTGGGCTTGATGGTGATTAGATTTGTTCCTACTGATGAGATATTTTGTTATTATTGATATCGTATTTTGTGATGGATATAGAAAGCGAGCAACGCTATTCGAGATAATCTTCCTTCCTTATTTGGGATCCGACGGTGATGATCTATTATTGTAATCCCAGAAAATTCCAATTTTCTAAAAGGCAAAATCGTAATTTCGCAAAATCCGAATTTTTCTAGATTCGATGACGAACCGACTTCTCACGCGGAAATCGCCTTCGCCGAATTTAGCTACCACGCCGAATTTCGCAGATTCCTGTGGTCGGGATTTCACGCTTCTTCGTAGACGTAAGGTCGATGACACATGGCAAGATAAGGGGATGCCACTTGGCACCATAAGAAAGTGACACTTGGCATTGAAAGGAATGGCTCACATTGAGCCACATGGAGGGCATGGATTCCATGGCTCACAATTAGCCATGTGTGGGAATTGAATCCCAGTGGCTCACATGAAGCTGTATGGTGGATGATGTCATAAATTTATTATCAATAAATAAAGAAAGAAAACTGAAAAGCATTCACACAATGGTGAGGAAAGGAGAGAACGCCTTCTCAATTTTCCACTGAAAGCTCAAATATAGAATATAAAAATAGAATATGGGAAATGATATAAATAAGAAAAAGAAACTATTAGAAAGAGAAAAAGAGTTAATAAAAATAAAAGAAAGTGGAAAACATGAGAGGAAGAAAGAAATGGAGTGCAAAAAAGCATTGCTTCTTCATTTTAGAGAGAATCGCCTTCTTTCTCTCTGACTGAAGTTATCCACCACAGATTCCCTTCCAGAGTTATGAAGTGGAAGTATTCACAATTTAGGTAAGATGCAATCGCTACACCTCGCTTTTCAGAGTTTCTTCAACTTCCAAGAGCAGAGGATATTCCTACTTGGTTTACTTTTAGCCTAAAGGCTTTATAATGGTAGGGGTTGCTTATGGGAGGCCATGAGAGGCCATGTGAATTAGTTCCAAGCCTTGGGACTAAGGGGATGGATTTCATGACCGGTTGTACACCGTGGAGTGGTTTTACTAGAAACTGAAAGTTTCTAGATGTTGTGATTTGTCGATGATGACAATGATCGGGAACAATATGGTTCATGTTTGTGAAGGCCAAGTGCACCTCTGAGCTGGTCCCAAGTTGAGACCTTGTTGTGTGTTATGGCTTGCTTGAATAACATGCTAAGTTTGGAAATGTGATATTGATGCATGCTTTTTGATGTATTAATATGTTTTGCATGGAAGTAAATTATATGTATAAATTATAATTATCCATGGTGTGTAAATGTTTCATGTAGCTCATTCATGCATGTAACATATAGGAAAATGCATTGGCATCATGCATTCTATATGCATGGTCACATCACACAGTCGGGTGTGGGTGCAGGGTAAGGTTTATTCATCGCTACAGAGTGGGTCGTGAACTCGGGAAAAAATGGGACAAAGTCCAAGGTAGATTCAATGTAGGGTGTAAATGATTAAAACATAAATATATGTTTTGGGCGGAGCAAGTTGGGGTAGGATCTCCCCAGTGGTGAAAGTCCCCATCACTTTTATTCACTTGTTAGATTATGAATCCCGACGATGCAAGTTCGTGAAAATGTTGAAAAGTATATGTCCCACGCCAGAACCCTAAATCATACTAATAAATAAAGGAAAAGAATAAAAAAACAAGATAAATAAATTGAGGGTTTTCCAATGGTTTAGCCTGGTGTGCATCATTAGTTTTATTTCACATTCGCATTCCAGTGCGAGGGAGCTTCACTGAGACTCGTGGTGAGTATGAGGGGTTGCATCTCATGCATGATATAGACATTTCATATAGAAAATAATTGTATGAAATGTGATTGATTGTTTATATATGCCATTGCATATGCATTTTAGGTGGGGAGTAACCCTTGTAGGAAAACTTTCTACCTGGTTTTCACACCCCGTCAGGACCCCTTTCAGGTGCTGTGGACTATCCGGTAGAGACTGCACAAGAGAGTGTATCTATTGAGAAGAAAGCCGAAATGTGGCTTTTAAGAAAATATTTTGTAAATATGTATAAATCTTTTGTAGAACAAACATGAAAACTATGAAAATATAGTCGAGATATGTGTTTTATGAGTATGGATATAACTCATGTGGTTGGCTTATTTATGTGTGCGCCCGTGAAAACGAGACATATAGAATTTCCGCAGTTGATTTGTAGGTCAAATCTGACACTCCATTAGCGCCACAATTATCTTTTCTTTCCTTATTGGTGAGGTTTGGCTGATTTTTGAATAATATATTATTAGTGGGATTATCTTATTTTTTGTACCTATTGAGACTTCCAGCACTCGAAGGTCTTTTGGGCCACCCTGCCGTACTCTTCATTCTCGGGCCGGGCACTAAAGGCTGCAGCTGGGAAGCAGAAGGCCTGAATGCTCCAACGGGCATGTCTCATATGGGGTTTACTGGATGGGCCTCAATGTTTCACAATATCACTTCTTCTCGAGCCCGGCGTGGGCCTATGTGCCTTATTTTTCGAACCCTATCGCTTGCCCTCACCCCTTGTGTACTAATGTGGGCAAGGGCTATAACGCGGTCTAGCTTCTCGATGTTTCCATGGTCCGGCCGAGGTCGGATTTCACTAGGCTCGGGTCGCCGCCATTTGTCTTATGATAATGGACGACTCTTCTGGCTACCACCCTCCCACTTCCCCTTTCTTCACTTTCCTTTACGCCTATGAGCTTCATTCATTGCAAGTAATTTTTCTCAAACATTATATGTCTGAGTTGTTTGTGAATTTTTCAATGTAATACAAGAATGGTCGAATCGTTAACTGAAAATCGGAGCAAATCTCCATTTAAGATTAAACCAAGGTTTAACATAAAACGTTTAAGATGTTCCATTCCAAGCATGTCAGAAAATTTTTCCCTCTCCTCTCGTTTGAGTCAGACTGCTCGGTCCGACGACTCGAGATATGATGTGGGGGGCCCTCCCACAGCCCACCTTCCATGGGCTAGATCTTCCCGCTGGCAAAAGAGCTTTTTAAGACCAAATCAACCCTACATGTAGCTCCCGGGTTTACTTTGGTTGTAGTACCTTGTCAGTCTTCCTTTGGTATCTTCCGTACTTTTAGAACTGCCCAAGCCATCTAAGAGATCCAAATTTGTGGACGGAGGAGCCCTCACACAGGCCCACCGCTAACCTCGATCCTCGTGGATTTTAAATCCCATCTCAACCAGGGCTATCGCTCAGGCCGGGCCGTGGCGAACGGCTCTCGTGGCCGACTTACATGTTGTCCCGTAAAGCTCATTAAAGCACCTCGGGATGCATTCTACCCACTCTCTCCTCGAGATCTCCACGTTGGTCTTCAAAGCGGCCTTAAGGGTTCCTCATGGCGATCGCCCACCATAGATCGTGGATTTCGAGACGAGTAGTAATTTTAATTCCGAGCCCGACGCAAATCTGAATTCATGTAGAATTGTTTTCTGTTGTCCGACTCCAAGGCTCTTGGGATACCAAACTTGCATATGATAGCTCGCCACACAAAATTGCGTATCTTCTGTCTCAGGATTACAAAGGGCTCTGCTTCTCTGCCCACTTTGGTGCTAATCTACCGGCAACGGGCGATATCAAGATCGCCCTTCCAAGGCAGAGGTCCCAAAAGATCCAAAACCTCATTGTTGGAAGGGCCAGGGGCTTGTGATTGACGTCAAGGGCTCCATGGTGCAGAGATCCGGGCGTCTCCGGCAGAGATCTAGATTTCGACCAGGTCGCCAGATCTCGAAGACAGCCGCAGATCCCCGTCTCAAGACCTTCCTGGCGCCCAGAGCCCGGCGTGAGTTTCCGCATATACCCTTGTGAATTTCCCTTTAGCACGTATTCAATGTTTTTCCTCAAGGAGCACTTTGAGGATTGGTGTGAAGAAACCCCGCCAGGCAAAGCTTCCTCATATTAGTGAACCTAGCGTACCGCCCTTATTTTAGCCGCCTTCGCCTGCCGTAGACGCCGTCTATTATAGTCCGCAAAATGGGGTCCATCCAACTCGGCTCGACCGACCGGGCAACCCACACCCCGTGAGATCGATAGAGTGGCTCGTGCATTCGACAGGTGTCGTCCCGCCGAGGCCTTCGTAAGGTCAAGCCGCTAGCTTTCACAAGGCGCCACTTGAGTTCTCACAACAGGGACATGTTTGGATCAAACATGTATGAATTTTTTTAATGGGTCTCACTTTGGAGATATAGGATCATCCTTCCACTTTTAGCCTCGTAGGGTGGTTTCTGGCTGGTCTTACTACCACCGGGAGTCGCTGCACTCCTAGCCGGTCAACTTCCAAAGGAATGAGCGAGGTTGACTCACATATGATGCCTCATACTCGGCTCATATATTTGAACTTAATCTGAGTGCGCATTTATGTCTATTCCTTCTGGGGAGGTCAAGATTAGACCTGCTCCGCTTCCTTGTGCGTTTGAGGCTTCATCTACAGAGAGAGAGTTTCCTGCACGGGAGGTCATTCGTTGTTCGAGCTGCTTCGAGTGTGTTCCGCCTGTGGTGAACTCCATGATGAAGCCCGCTTAAGACTCAGCCTTTATCGCGGTTTTTGGTTTGTATCTGATGTCGAACTCACTCATCTCTATGGCCCACTTCATCAACCTTCCGGAGACTTCTGGTTTATGTAACACTTGTTCATCGAGTATTCCGTTGGGACTTCTATGGTGTGAGCCTGGAAGTAAGGGTGGAGTTTCCGAGCTGCGGTTACCAAGGCCAAAATTAGTTTCTCCATCCTTGGGTATCTCTCCGCTCCTCTCAAAGCCTGCATAATAGTAAACCGGTAGTCGAGACATTCTTTGTCTCAAGAGACAAAGACCGGTCGAGAAGTTTGATACGGCCGTGCATAGGGGTGGAGTGGTTCTCATCAGACTACTAGAACGGGGAGGGGGGAACTTAAATATGTTTTCAAGGTCAAAATTGTTTCCCGCACTGATCCAGATGAAAAGCCTTCAGATCATGGAAGAAAGGCTGCATTTATCACTTGCCCCGGATACGAATCGCTTAAGGCAAGAATCCTTCGCTAAAGGCCAACTTCCTTTATACTTTGACGGCAAGGCATGTCGTAGTACAAATTTTTATCTTGCTCGATTTGCTTCCACCTCTACGACACTTATGAAACCCAGGAATTTCCCTGCTGATACTCCAAAGGCACACTTAGCCGATTCAGCCATGTTGTAGTTTCTCAAGATCCGAACGCTTCGCATGATGGGCTACGTGGAGCCCAAATTCGAGTGGATTTTGGCTAGCATGTCATCTATGTATACTTCCCATAGTCGCGTCTAACTGTCTCAAACATCCGACCACCAACCTCTCGATATGTAACTCCCGCGCTTTTAACGCATCACACGATAGCAATAGGCCCTTTGCGCCGCGGATTTAACGACGCCTTTTCGTCACCCGGGTCCACCGACCGTTGTAATGAGAACATCCATAAAATTGAGGAGTCAGAGCGGCCCGCTGGTGCATCTACGATGAGGTCGATTCGCGGCAGAGGGAAACTGTCCTTTGGGCACGCTTTGTTGATGTCAGTGAAGTCGATGCAGAGTCACCATTTGTCGTTTGCCTTTTTGACTAGTACGACATTGGCTAGCCATTCAAGGTATTCTACTTCCCGATCGCCTCCCGCCTATGTGGAGTTTGGTCGACTTCTTCATGATGGCTTTTGCCTTTCCTCGGGTTCCCTTTCGTTTAACTGGCTGAAGGACTGGCCGACGCTCAAACCATGGGGTGATTATCAGATCAATTCCTCCCATGTCTGCCCGCCCATGCGAAGACGCCTGCTTTTGTCTTAAAATGGATAAGGAAGTTTTTGAGGTCTTCCATATTAGAGCTACAGTGGGGCGAGATGTTCAGTGGTCGCCATCCAACAATACCGGCTCAGCTTCTTCGTATTCGTGTCGAGTGAGTACCCTGCCGCATGTCGAGCTCGCCCACGTATATGCTGTCGACCGCTTTTTGCTCCATGGATGTCGAAAGTAGCATTCCCTAGCCACCACGCCTCCTCGAACCATCTCTACCCCGCTTACTGTGAGGGAATTTGATCATCATGTGATACGCATGGGATGGCTTTTATCAGATTAGAGGAAGGTCTGCCCAAAGAACATGTTATAAGTAGACGGGCAGTGCCTACGACTTCAGGAATCTTGCCGTAGTCATCGCTGCATGGGGAATCCCCACCGTGAGTACCAATTGTATTGAGCCCAGAGGTAATACCTTTCCCGAGAACCCCAGAGAGGAGTATTGACGGTTCTAGCTTTTCCCTTCCGATGCCCATTTTATCAAAGGCCGACACGAAGATGATATCGGCGGAACTCCGGTTGTCAATCAGCACCCGATGAACTATTTTGTTAGCCACAACTGCGCGAACTACCAGCGGGTCGTCATGAGGGTGTTGGCATCCTCTAGATCTCGAGTCGTGAGAACGCACGGCGCCGCCGCGTAGTTAGACACGCTTGAATTTCCGATATCTCTCGCGACCTAATGTTGCGTAGATGGGCCTTCTCCGAAATGAGCTGGATTCCTCTCCTCGCTAAATCTCCCGAGACACCCGGATTTCACCTAGATTGCTGGTGCCAGTCGTCATCGTCGCAGGCGGTGGTCAGTCAGGCGGAGCCTCGACCTCCAGCTTGATTCTGGACCTGATTTTCAGGGGATATAAAGCGTCGGAGGTATCCGCGCCGTATCAAGTACTCTATTTCTCTCTTGAGTCAGATGTACAATCAGGCAGTCCGTCCTATGGAACTTTAATACTTGAGTTGTCTCTTGTTGTAGTCTGACTCATTCGGGTTGCCACCTCGTGAACCGCCGCTTCAGATCGCGCATAACCTATACACCGAGGCCGTTATGTAAAATGCTGAGGCGACAACGCTGCCGTTTTTCGGATGGCAGCGGACATATACGATCTCTGAGGTTTCCATGCCTTTTTGGAGATCGTTTCCATTTTTGGATATCCTTCCCGGGTCGGCTTTGGTTCCCCTGGGGCTTGGCCCTCGTCATTTGTCCGCCCACTCTTTCTCGTGAGTGCAAGAGCTCTCTTCGGATACGAGGGCCTCTTCACCGTTAATATATTTCTCTCGCTTTGCGAGCACCTCCACATGCTTGTTTGGGGGATTTTAGATGGAAAACATTAAGTCTTTCTGACCGAATCCCTGCCGCTAATGAACGCAGCGATCTTAATTTCTCGCCTGCATATCTTAGAGACTCTAAGATTGAATCGTTGGACATAAGACCTCAGGCTTTCTTACGAGCTCTGCTTGATGGTCAACAGATGATAACTTGGCTTTCTATACGTCCTGGCCCCAATGATGAGAGATTTAACAATGGATAACCCCTCGAACGAGACGATGACTGCAGTTCATTGAACCACGCCTAAGGTCGGGCCTTTAGTGGTGATAATAAAGCTTTCCGCAGATCGCACCTCGATCTTGATACCCATGCAGCTCCATTTGGTTTTTGTGGTTGAGATGATCGACGGGATCTCTAAGATCGCTTCTAACGCTTCCACCCGTGGGCATTCGAACTTACCGAAGGGGGAAGGGAGTGCTCCCGCTGTAGGGTGACTCGCCTTATCGTACTAAGGTAACCATAGTGTCGTGGAGCACGCCCTTCACCACCTCCTTCACAACGACCGAAGCTCTTGCCGGAGGCTCTCGAACCTCTCGTTCCCGCGATTGCCCCCGAAGCCCGCCGAGGATGGTGCAATTTCTCTCGTCCCCGACGCGGCTCTCCGCGTGTTGCTTCGCCTTCCTCCGCAGGGCTAGATGTGGCCTCGTGGCCCCGCTCGGGCCGATTCTACTTTAATTTCAGCCCTTCGGGGAGTATCGATATTGTGTTGTCCTTCTATGGGGAATTATCAGCGGCCTTCCCTGGAAGTTTGTCGCGCCTCCCGCGGCCGCCGACGGTCCGCAGTTTTTCTCATCCTTCCGTCGACGATTGGTGAGGCGGCGCCTCTACCTCGCCCGTGTCGGGCCTGTATTGTTTCTAACATGTCGGGAGTGTCGGCCGTCTCAGGCCGCCCGTTGATCTTGCATCCCGGGAGGATTGGGGCGCTTGCTCCCGCTTGTGTTTCGAGCTCACTACCACGCAACTCCAGAAATCTAATGAGATGCAAAGGGAAAATCACGCTCTGGGCTGCATAACGCCAACTGATGATGCTTTTTTAACTTAATCTGGCCGAGCGCAGTGGGCGTCGCTGGCTCCGACCAAGGCTACTAGTGGGTCGGGTCAGATTACTGGATCGTCGTATCGGGTTAGGATCACGCAGTTGGGTCGGGTTGGCGACGCTGAAGATATCACCTCTACCAAAAAAAGAAAGAAGGGAGTTTCAGCGAGGGCTTCGCCCATGGTCAAGCCCGCGATGCCTAAGTGACGCAGACAAAAATAATAACTTGATCTCGATCGCTATGGCCGTGATATCAAATTGATGTAGCTTGGCTACGAAAAATAATAAAATTAAGAAGAAAGCAAACAAATAAATGAAACGAAATTCTCAAATTTTTCAATATTATATCAAATCTATCAAAACAATAACATAAGGTGCTATTTATAAGCACAAATAAAAATCCTAATGGATAATCCCAAAATTATAAATGTATAAATCCAAAATCCAATAGATAAATCAAAAGTACTGAATTATAAATCCAAAATACAATTAAATAAATAATTAATAGTAATAAAATTCATCATTGACTCGGGGTTTCCTGACATCTGCTTAGGCCCATAAGGGCCTCTCCACCTATGCCCCATCATTCCTCTCGGTTGGAAGAACTGACGAAGAGTGAAAGGAAAGGTAGCAACTAACAATGAAAATCCAAATGACGAAGATCATCCTCTCCCGCATTCAAGTAGCATCAAAACTCGCAGACGACTCATGCCACGGACAAAGGAAACGACGAAACCCACCATCTCTAGAAGTCACGAACTCATCATCAAGGATATTATCCACCGTCTGCTTATAAAATTGTAATGAAGGCATAGTGGGTGCACCTTTGTTAGCTTCACCCGTTGAAGAATCTTTAGGATGCCTACACCCTGGGCCAGTACAAGTAAAGAGAACCAATCCAAAGGTGCAATTCAAGATGAGAGCAAATCTTGATCGTATTCCGGGTAAGAAACCAACAGTTGTAGTATATGTGAGAAATCAAATCTTGAAGAAAACCGTAAGTCTGTGTGAGATGGAGGGCCTGTGTTGTTGGGCTGCCTCCGTTCGTGGCAGTATCAGCAGCAGAACAGGTCGAAACTCGTTGAGGCGGGCTTGCAACATGGTCCTTGGATGGGGAGTTACTGCTGCAAAGGGATCCAAAGTTGCAGGCTTGTATGGTGGGAAATCGGCTAGATCGCGAATGATTGGTGTTTTACTCGGGCAATGCAGGACTAAATGGTGGCTTAGGTTCGTACTCGGAATCATGTATTTGTCAGATGAGGCTATATTTTGTTCTTTCCCTCACATGCAAAAAGTCAGGATTCAAGGGCTCAATGAAGAAGAATGGCCGTTAGAAAAAGAACTTGTTATTACAACCCAAACCCGTATGATGCTGATATGGGATTTTTTTGAATGAAGGCGGTCGAAGATTTGAAATAAACAAGAACAAGAACAGGAAATAAACGTAAATAACTGTTTCGATTCTTCGTAGCCGAGTATTGCGATGGCCTCGAAAAGCATTTCGCTAATCGCTGATTTCTCTTCCCGCCGCATCGTACTGAGATAATTTCTCGATGTCTCGCATTGCGGCTTTTAAGGTGGAATCTCACTTTAGCTTCTTGGGATGTAATTTTTGGCTTGAGATAGATCGTGTGGGTTTGGAGGGTTTGAGTTTGGAGGCTATTGGCTTGGGGGACTTGGAAGGGATTTGGGATTGGGTGTGAGGTGCAGATGGAAAGAGAGGGACGTGATCTGGAGGAAATTGGTGATTGTTGGTTCTAAGGCTTTTCCTTTTTTTTTTTTTGTTCGCAGAGGCAAGGGCTTTGTCAATGACTACTAAATAGAACAAACAAGAACCTAAAACTCTGATATCGGATCAAGAATGTGAAACAAAGAGAATAACTTGATCTCGGATCGAAGTTAGGCTATGATACCAAATTGACGCAGGAAAAAAATAATAACTTGATCTCGGATCGAAGTTATGCTGTGATATCAAATTGATGTAGCTCGGCTACGAAAAATAATAAAATTAAGAAGAAAGCAAACAAATAAATAAAACGAAATTCTCAAGCTTTTCAATATTATATCAAATCTATCAAAACAATAACATAAGGTGCTATTTATAAGCACAAATAAAAATCCTAATGGATAATCCCAAAAATTATAACGGATAAACCAAAACCATTATAAACTAAAAGTACTAATTGATAAATCAAAAATATAATTAAATAAATACTGATAGTAATAAAATCATCATTTGACTAGTTTCTATTCGCTTAAGCCCATATAAGGGCCTACTCCATGCCCCATCACTAAGCCGGCTTTCTTTCGAGAGAAAAGAGACTGCCAGAAAAAATATACGCGATGTCCTCAGACATGGCAAAGACCTTCATCGATGGGGTGGCCTGTATTATAGTAGATGTTCAAACTGCTTGATGGTGATTAGATTTGTTCCCATTGATGGGATATTTTTTACATATCATACTGATGGTGATGGATATAGAAAGAGCAAATTTTTATTTGACAATCTTTCATTCCTATTGGGGATTCGACGGATGCCGATCTATTATTGTCTTTCTTTTCTTATTGGTGAGGTTTGGTTGATTTGTGGAATAATATTTATTAGGGGATTATTATATTTTCTTCAGACCTACTGGAGACTTCCCATAATCGGCCTTGGGCCAATCTGGGTTTTGGCCTTCTGGCTCCTGGATCAAGTACCGTAGGCTTCGAATGTTGGCGCAGAAAGGCCTAAATGCTCCAATGGGCATGTCTCTCCTTTGGGGTTTAGCGGATGGACTTCACGTTTCATGGGCTGGCCTTTTCTTGACCCGGCAGTGGACCTATGTGTCTATTTTTCGAACCCTACGCTCAAAATTTATTATGAAATTATCACCTAACCTTGTTTGCTTTATGTTTTTAATTTATATATTTAATTGATTCCAAATTTTTTATATATTTAATTAATAATAGAAGCAATATAAATAAAATTATGTTATTGATTTATTAATGTCAAATTTTAATTAAAATACTTAGTTAAATATATTTTTCGAAAGTATCAATATTTTTTGTATTAATTTTCAAAATTTTGATAGTTTTTGAACCCGGTTTTTAAAAGTTATGTGGTTTATTTCTTAATTTTACATAATTCCAATAACCTTTTACAACATAATTTTCTTTCACTATAAGTAATATTAAATATAAAGTTGTTTGATTTTATATTATTTTTAATTTTTAAGTCCAAGTATGAATCCCTGCCCAAACAAAAAGTCTTAAGTGATGAATTTTTATTACTTATTTAAAAAATGTCTTAAGTATGGAATGCGATTCTCAAAAAAAAAGTATGAATGCGATTTCTTCAAAAAAAATAAGGTATGAATGGATTGTGAGTCACGTTGAGATCAGGATTGCAGAACTCCGCTTCATCGAATTTCTAGATCCTGCACGGTCGGGCGCATGATAACAACCATGGCTTTCCCTTGCGCGTTCCGTCAACAACGCTTTTATGTATAAAACATCTCCCTCCTCAAGATTTGCAGCCAGCAGCAGCCTCATGGTGGTCGGAGGATGACCGGAATTCTGACGCAATGGAGGCGAGGCGGAGGCTAACCGTAACCTTTTTCCGACCTGAACGAGCCTCGAGGCACCAGAGGCGTCGTCTGTGGTGGGGCTTCTGGGTCTGCAACTGGATGAATTTTCTGGTGATCTGCCATTAGCATGTCTTGGAAGGAAAGTGAAGTTCATCTGAAAGGATTTGGCAATGCGTCACGTGGAGACTATAGATACAAACCAGCTAACTTGCTTACTTTTTTTTTTTCTTTGGCTGGGTTTAACTTGTCCATAAAGATAAAGGTTTCTCACCTTCCTCACCTAACCAGGCAAAGTAAATGGGGGGTGGTTCAGCTAAGAGTGCCTTAAGAGGGATGTTCATTCAAAGTTTGACTTATGTTTTTGATCTTTTTTCTTTTTCGTATTGGTAAACACAGATGTTTAAGGGTTAGCTTACGTGCACCTCGAACTATCAATTTTCTTGCGATTTTGTGGCAGAATCACAGTAAGGATGGATTCCACAAGAGCCTCATCTTCTTCTTCTTCTTCAGCTTCGGTTCCTCGATGGAAATATGATGTTTTCTTGAGTTTCGCAGAGGTAAAGCACACTCCTCGGGGAACTTCGTGCCATCTCTCTATACTCGCTTAACGGAAAGAGGAATTCACACCTTTAGAGATGATGAAGAAATCGAACGAGGAAGTGAGATTGCGCCAAAACTCTTGAAAGCTATTGAAGAGTCAAGATTTTGCATAGTGGTTTTCTCAAAAGGCTATGCTCATTCAATATGGTGTTTAGATGAACTAGTGAAGATCATTGAGTGTGTGAAGGAAATAAGCGCAAACACTTATCCCACTTTCTACCATGTAGATCCATCCGGATGTGCTAAAACAGAGAGGAAGTTTTGAAGAAGTGTTTGTCAATCTTGAAAAGCAAAAGGAGGAAAAGGCAAAGAGGTGGAGAGCTGCCTTAAGGGAAGCAAGCAATATCTCTGGTTGGCATCTAGAGCATGGGTAATTATATATAATTCTCTTCATTTTCCATTTAAAGTTTTCTCCCTTTTATTCTTTACTTTAATTAACAATAATAACAATAGTAATATCCATGAGCTATCATACTCGTAAAAAATATAACAATTTCAAGAACTAATGCTGCTATCAAGCATTTTATGTATGTAATACAAACAATTATGGTATGTTTGCTTCTATTTTTTAAAATTGTTATTGAAAATGGTTTTTGAAAACATAAAAAACATAAAAAATGACGTTATCTTAAAATTATTAATTTTATTATCTAAATTTAGTGTTTTCTATGTTATGTTTTTTAGAATAAAAAAATATTAGGGACCAAACGGTGTTTTCCTTATACTCCTTGTTTTTCACGATAAGAAACTATTTTCAAAAACTGTAAACAAACAACCCGTTACAAAATATTGAAGTCAATCTCATGCTCTTTCCTCCTAAGGCCATATTATTATATTGGTCATTCTAAATTAATACATTTATAATGCTAGGATAGAACACATTAAAATAGTAGATGTGATAGAATGTTCATTTTAATTTTCACTTACATCCATTTTTTTTTATTTACTATCTTGCTTTTGCATTATAGTATATTGAGTATATTTGCTTAATGTTTATAGGAAAATTACATAGAAATAATCTTAATCTCCACCATTCTTTCTTAAATAATCTCACTTTGATCAACTCGAGATTAATCCCAAATTTATGGTGTCTTCTCAAAATGGTCCTAAGAGAAATGTAATTGGTTAAGTAGGGTACAAAATTGCATATATCATTATCTAATCAGTCTCGATTCGCCATTTCTCTTCTCCTCCGGCAACGTGTTACTATGTAATCGACCCCCAAAAATTTTCATTAAAAAAACAAGCTTTATCCCCGCCACTCTCCTCCTCCACCTCCACCTTCAACCCATCTCTCTCCCCTTTTAGTTTGCCTACGACAATCTCGGAGGCAACCTGAGCACTATCCCATTTCTAGAAACATCGTCTTTGAGAGCGGTGAAGAGCTCTGATAAGTAGCTATGGAAGACCAGAATGAAGTTATGGTGTTGAGCTGCAAGGGAAGACATGAACAAGCGTTTGAGAAGCTTGTGGTTAGGCTTTGAGGGGTCGAGATCGCACAAAACGCGTGAGTCAGGCTTGCAAGGTGCGATGGAAGGCATGTACGTGCCATCGAGGATGTTTCTCTTTTCAACCTTGGAGGTGTCGAAAAGGACGGGAAAGCTAACGGCATCAAGGAGAATGATGATGATAGGGTTGGAAGTAGAGCTGGTAATTTAAGCTTGACTCATTGGGCTAGTCTCCATCAACTCCTGAATTGGGTTAGGCTAGCCTCAATTTGATCGTGAAAAACAAACTGAATTTAGCCTGTACTGATTAACTCGCCGGGTCAATCCGGTAGGGCTATATTTGGCCCGGTTTTTCAAGCTGGCCTGGTTGCCAATTAAAAAGAAAATATACCCCTTGCTTATCCAAACCCTAATTTACTTATCCAAAATGATTATCTTCTCCACACTGTCGTATGCCCGACTGCCCTAGTTCGTCCTCCTCTCCTCTTCTGAGAAAGAGAAATCAAACAGGCGAAGTAGAGACTCGAAGACGATAAAGATCACCGCAGCGGTGGAGACAAGCATAGAAGCGAAAATCTATCTATTCTTCTTGCTCTTTCATTGTATTTTAGTCTGCTTAAAAGCCTAAATCCCCTTGTTTTTTGAATTTTTTTGGGGCTTTTTAAAGTCTCCGTTACCTCTCCCTTTTTTTTTTGTCCTACCCATATGGAAAAAGCTTCCAAAGGCGAAGATTAGCAACCTTTTCTCTCTTTCAAGGTGCTTTTCCATTTTTCTATATATATTTCATTTCCGGGTTTTGTTTTTTCACAATTGTTTCCTCGGGCTCTTTTCCCCTTCGGTCTGCAACGTTTTTGTGCTGAGAGCATACTCTAGCAAGATTGAATGGTGAACCCTGCTTGATTCATGAATTATTGTCTCGTTGTAATTGCTTTCTTCAAGGTTTTAAAGCTTTCACTACTTTCTAGTCCTCTTTCTCATTTTCTGCTCTCCCTCTTTCGAAGAGAAACAAAGGTATAGATTTAGTTTTTGTTCTCTTCAAGACTAGATCAGATGGATTTTGTGAACTGGCTCTAGTGCTTGGGGGTGTTTGGTCACTCGGGTATCTTTCTCCCCATTGAGAACCTGCAACAATTTAGACTAAGATAACCTTAATGCTTCAAACCACACGATTTTCCCTCTAGCTATACCACTCGCTAAACCCTCCCACATGTGTTTTGTTTCTTTCTTAAAAGTTAAAAGCCTACACCCCCTCACCCATGTCCATATCTTCAAATTAGAAACATGAAAAAGAAATTTGAAGTTTTTTTTTTTTTTTTTAATGGAAAAAATAATATTCTTCAAAGTTAATTAGGCGTTGCTGCCTGATGTGTCAAAGCTTTGAAGGCCCCAATGTTTGTTTCCAAATGATTATAAGAACTATCGCCATAGAGGAGCTGTGTTGAAGTGGGATCATAAAGGCCGAATGAAGAACAAGAAAGCCATGTAATGCGTTTACTTTTGGTAATCGAGAAGCTCAATGCCTGCACCCGTTGTTTTGGTGTGAACTCCAGACCTTCACCCAAGTCAAGAGAGTTCTTGCCCATTTGTATTGCGTGAACTACTTGTTTTGGTTGGAATTTTGAGATTGTAAATGAAATTATCTTTGGGAAAATATAATTTTGGTTATCTTATTTGAAGTCTAAATTTGGCATTGTTATAAGTTTTTAACATTTTTTTACACATAGAGCTGGGCTGGGCCATCAAAATGGCAGCTCGGTATAAATTAGGCCTAGTCCAGTCTAGCCCGATTTTTACCTTGGCCCAATCTATGCCTGGTTCGGCCCGATCAACCTGCCCGAATTGCCGGCTCTAGCTGGAAAGCCGCAGTGCTGACAGATGGGCATTTTGGCCTGGAAGAACATGACTGATATTTCTGCATGAGTCCCCGAAGAAGTGGTTCGGGCCTCGATACACGACTAGAAATGATACGAGGATAGAACAAATTCCCCACTTTGAAGATAAGAAACACTACTCCAAAGATAAGAATTTATTTAGCTTCACTCACTAAAAGATATCCACCTTAGATAAAACGCTAAGAGAGACAATCACAAAGATTGAAATCTTAAATTTGATTAATGGTCAACAAACAAAAGATGTTTCATAAAATTGCTTGTTCTGATGTCTTTATAATGCAAGATCCCTCTCCAGTAATAGGAAAATGCAGAAATAGAGTTCCAAGAAAGCACATACACCAAAACAAACCATAATGAATGCATTTAAGCTAGGTTGACTACTAAAAATGAAGATATGACTAGATTTAAATGTCTGTAATTAAGTACATGGCTAGAAGAAACATTAAAATAAATAGTGGGTTGGTAAAAACTATGTTTTGCGCCTTGAGTACTTCATGGACCATCAATCCAAAATTAGACTCTATTGAGCTCTTATTGACTAAATTCATATTGGGCTTGGGTTGGTCAAGTACATCAGCCTTCACGGTAGAAATAGTCGAAACGATCCTTAATGGCTCGAAAACAGGTAAGCCATAGTCACCCGGAATTGATAGTAGTGGAAGTTCCGTGATTATGTGAAGAAGATAAAAAAGGTGGAAGATGGCGAGGATACATATTACAGAGGAAAAGTGATTCATCAGAGACTGAATCATGGACGCATCTGAATAATCGATTTGCGAGTCTATTATGTGGGTTACGAAGCGTGAGATGCAGGTGTAGCACCATCACCTGCAATCGAGTCTAGAAGCTTCTTAGCAGGCCCCTCCAAGCTGAAGCTGCCCTTCAAGCTGAACGAGGAGCAAGTCCAAGTTCAGCTTGGAGCACAAAGAAAAAAATTATCAACGGGAAGAGACTTGGTGAAAAGATCTACAGGGTGATGGAGGGTGGAGATGTAGCGCACTTCCATTTTATTGGAAGAAATTAAGTCCCTAATGAAATGAATATTAATTTCAATATGTTTAGTTCGGGCGTGGTGAACAGGGTTAGAGGCAAGAGCTTGAGCACTAAGGTTGTCACACCAGAGAATTGGTGGTGACATATGAAAGGGAATTCGAAGTTCAGCAAGCAGTTGTTGGATCCAAAAAAATTCAGTAGCTGCGGACGCTAAAGCTCAATATTCTAATTCAGTGCTAGAGTGGGCCATGATATTTTGCTTCTTGGAATTCCAATTGACCAGATTGCTACCCAAGAATGCACACATGCCGCTCATTGACTTTCGATCATCAATGTTGCTCGCCCAATCCACATTAGCAAAACATTCTAGGTTGAGAACTGTGGCTAGCCGAAAGGATAAACCAAATGTGAGGGTACCTTTGATGTACCTCAGAACACGTATGCATGCTAACCATTGAGCTGTAGTAGGGGCGTGAAGGTACTGACCGAGCTTGCTAATAGAAAAAGACAGATCAGGCCTGGTGTTAGTGAGATATTGGTTGGCTATCTCTTAAGGACATCTTGCTGCTGAGACAAATAGGAGTGGGTCTTGGTTTGAAATCAGCCATGTTAGCCCATGCTAAGAGATAGATCTGTAGCATATTTAGTATGCTTGAGATGTAGAGTAGAGGTAGTTCGTTCAAGTTCAAAGCCAAAGAAGTATCTGATCTGGCCAAGGATTTTAAGTGCAAAGGAGAGGTATTGAGATCATGAATAAGATACACATGACAATAGATCATCACTAGTAAAACAAGATGTCATCTACGTATACAAAGAGAAACAGAGAGGAACCAGCTATGCAACGTAGAAGAGTGATGAATCTGAAATAGAATTTTGAAAACCCCACTGGTATATGCAAGCTTGATTAGGTCAGTAGAACTAATAAAAGTCAGTCAGCCATGTAAACCTGCTTTCATGTAAGTCACCATTGAGAAAAGTGTTATTCACATCTGTGTTGAATTTCCCAATTCCTTGTTACGACCAAAGTGAATGTGATATGAATGGTGGATGGTTTGATAATCAAGCAAGGTATAAAAAAAATCATCACCTGTTTGAGCTGAAACCCCTCGCCACCAAGCCGCGTTTTGCAATGGCATCAAGAGCAATACCAACATTATACTTAAAACATATCCATTTACATTGACTTAAAGGTCGATTAGGTTAAGGGGGAACCACCCCATGTTGTTTGAGTAAGGGGGTTACATATTCCACCCATAGCGTTTCCAATGTGGGAGCCAAGAGAGCAAACAGAGATGGTGCCTGGTTTTTAATGACAAAGTTGAATTACATGTCTTTTGGTTTAAAGATACCGCACTTCTAGCCCACGTCCAGATTGGCTGAACCAACACAAAGGTGGCTAAGGCAGCAGACAGCTGTAATAGGTAAGGGAGAAGAAAGATAAAGGAAAGAGAAGATGAAAGATTGTTAGAAGCAATTAATCAGGTGAGGGAGTAAAAGAGAAGAAAGGCAGAAGTAAATGTTGAGGAAAGGAATTGTATGGAGGTGGAGTGCGGCAAGACATCATTTTGAAAAGGATGCAAACTTGAAAATGTAGGAGAAGAGAAAGTTGGAGAAGCAAGAGAGCAATGTGCGGTAAACCTGGATTCATCAAAGTCGATCAATATGCTTATACTGACACTGTCAGAAAAATATACATGTACTGTATCCTCGTGCATAATTATAACCTAAAAATATGCAAAGAGACGTTGGATGGTGCAACTTATGCTTATTGTACTGACCGAGGTGGTGGTGGCATGCACACCTAAAGCTGACAAAACCGATATAATCCTGAAGTCGGGAAGATCTATTTACCGCACGCAAACACCAATGAATGCCATTGAAACTTCAAGTCCATAGACGTAATGGCAAGAAGCGTAAGTCCAAGGTCACTATATGGCGAAGTTCTCGTTTTGTCTCTACCGCTGTCGGCGTGCACATGACATGGATGGATGGATCTCACCTAAGATTGGCAAGAAAGCAGAAACAATTTTCTCCGTTATCACCGCCAAAACTGCGCTCTGACGCATAGTAACTTATGTCTAATTATCGCCACCCATTCCAATGAAAGTAATAACTTGAGTTGCTGCACGACTCTACATGCAGGAAGGATGCTGAATGTAAATCTTGTAAAATCATCAACAAACAAATATAGTAACATGAACTGAGAGGTATAAGGAGTTCAATTCCCACTTTATTAGAACAAAATGTTGTAATTGTTTAGAAGTCTTTAATGTGAAATAGAAGTGAAAGTGACGGATATAACCTTCCAAGTTGATAAGGTCTACAAATGCACTGTAATGCTGCAGGTGATGCACAGACATACAGATGGTGTAACACCTTGTAATACCGAAGAATGAGAATTGACCCCAGCTCTTCGTGGCAGAGAATTAGTCCTCAGCTAAGTTTAGTCACGATAAGGAAGTCTTGCACTGCGAGGATGTAGTAGAAAATGGAGCTGTTGAAACATGAGGGGTAGCAATTGGTGGAGACACAACAACACTTGCAATCTTGATAATTGAGGTATTATTTAGAGCTGGATGAGAGATGTCCAACTGATACACATCGTTATGTAGTTTGCCTTGAACTAGAGTTGTCTTGGTGTGTTTTTCCTTGACATAACAACAGGATGCATCAAACTCCACAATAACATTGTTGTGTAGAGTAAATCGTGAGATGCTAATGAGGTTTTACTTAATTGATGGTACTAGTAGGATATTACGCAGATGTAAGAGTTTAAATGCTGATATGATCAAATGACTAACATGTGTGATAGGAAGGGCAAATCCATTACCAGCGATAAGTTTGCTAGAGCCGTGATATGCTGATTTGGACTCAACTAGATCTTAGTTTGGAGTAGTATGATTTGTTGCCCCACTGTCAATATACCAAGCATTGTAGGGTAGTAATATGCTTGAGAACCACCGCTCAGGATGCCGTACAAGATTCTCACAAACTAGGTGCGCGATACAGCTTGAGAGGCTCGTGGAGTTGCTTCCCATGAAATCGCAGGGAAGGCAGGAGTGTGTGGTGCTAAAGTTAGGTGCCCATGAAGCCGAGATCAAAGCGATGATAACACTTAATTGCTAAATGACCAGTTCTTCCATGAATTTGGCATAAAGTCTGAGTGTCGAGCCTTGTGAGCCTCGACCTCTATAGCTTGAGCGACCATGAGTACCACAGCCACAAAACCTAAACGAAAATTTTCCTACTGGGGAGAAAAACGGGGGTTGTATTATACGCTCGGAATTAATAGTATAAGTTTTTATAGAAAGGTTTGATGTCATTTTATGATAGTTCCATGATCGAGGATAAAAGGAATTTTCCATTTAGAGTTCATGGCAGTTACGCGCTGCCAGCTTGTGAATGATCAGTCCTGCCCGTGGAGATTGAATAAATACAATCAGCATTCAAACAACCCTCATGATACGAAGATCTATTTATAAACACTATAAGAAACACAAAAAAAAAATCTGAATCCTTAAATCTTACTGGACCATCATAGTTCATCAAAACGAAAACCAAGAGTTCAAAAATGATATACCTTTGTATATCTACTCTTAGAGGGTATTTGCAGCTTGACTAACCACGTCCTTCGTTTGTCTCTAACGGTATCCATCAAGACGTAGACCGAGAACTCCAAGGAGACCGAAGCAAATAAGCTCTGCAAAGCAGCTGCTTGGTTTCAATTAGGGATGAAGAAGATGCTCTCAACCTTCTTCTTCTTCTTGGTTCTTCTCAAGAACAAGAGATAAAACATCACTTATCTCTCAAACAAAGGAGATTAAGGTTTGATGCATCAACCATTAGGGTTAGGGTTTGTCCCATAACCACATATTTATAAGAGAAACCCACCTTATGAAAGGACCAAAAAGCCCTGACTCAAAGATGGAATATGCTACATGCATCTCCATGCATGGTAAGAGGCTCTCTCTCATGTGGCCTTAGTCGAAGAAAGCTTTTCCTACTCACTCTCTAAATGAGTCCCTCTACCCTCGATTCTTCTAATCTCAGGCCAGTATAACCCCCAATGAAGTCCCACATAATTGGATCACATCCAAGTCCGTTTTATATCAAGTCTCCATCTTCTAAGTGTGTGACCCATTACGTTCTCGGTTATATTGGGTACTTTATTAAACCATTGAATCAAGCAAGTCATGAGCGGTATTTAGCAACACATCATTGCCCTTAATTGACCGAAGAGTCAGTATTCTAACTGGAAACCCTTCCATAGACAAATATTGCGCAATTCGTCCTTTCACCATTCTATACACCACTACGTTCAGAGCATGGAGAATGTGTAGCTCCCACTAAACTGGCTATGCCACATCTAGCTCAAGTGATATCAAATCTATCCTTGGACTCATTACTCATCAGTTATGCACCTAAAGATACTCTTCGTGGAATTTCCACTATGGCTAGAGATTTCCGAGTAATGATCTTAACAAGAGGCCATTGGTATACTCTTTCTCTATTGGGAGTGGCAAATCCTTTGTAGGCTACTCAATTTCCTTTGAATAACTCAAGTTGTACCCAATCATCACCCTGGTGAATCACCGGAAGGTGCAACAAGGAATAAGGTCGCGCACATAATCAACATTCACAATATCCTTGAGCACCTCAAGTCTAAGAATACTTGCACCATTGCTATGATGAGACTATCATCTACATTTAAATAGATAATCCATATGATTGTCTCATGGCAAGTCTCCAATGTACTTAGCTACTCTTAGCAAGCATCCACATGTCAACTCTAATCATCTCATGATCACAGTTTATAAGATCCATTGATTGATCCAATCAAGGGGTATGACATGTGCTAGTCTATTCGGGTTTACAATGTCCAGTTTCATTAATACTATGATTAGGGATAATTTAGATACTAACATAATTGCACATGATATGAATCTTATTATCATGATTTCCTTCATGCTATGTTATGTATCATGGACTTCATTAATTCGATTAAAGATCTATATCAATTCATATTAAACAATGTGTAGTGAGTATAATAAGTGCTAAGGGCGATTGCCTTTAGATCACTTCTCTAACAAACTCCCACTTGCACTAAAGCCAATCGCCTTTGTATCTCATACCATAGGCGAGCACATGAGAATCAAACTTCTTATAGGGAAGTGGCTTAGTTAGATGATCAATAATATTATGATCAATTGGCACTTTCTCTATGATTACATCATGTCTACCAATGATTTCTCTAATCAAATGGTATCTTTTGAGTACGTGTTTGGATCTTTGATGAGACTGTGGTTCCTTTGCTTACGCAATGGCTCCATTGTTGTCATGATACAAAGGTATCAGATTCACAATGCTAGACACCACTCCTTGTGACGCCCCAAATCCCGGGGTGTCTTGTTGACAACCCGTTAACCTGCAGAATATCAGTGTCTCATATCATGAGACATGTACATGAGTAAAAACGACCACTTGGGCCCATACATCAATACTCATCAAGAATATATCAACTATATAACCATAGTTCAAGAGTTATTACATTACTCTTATCCAAAACATATATCAAAATTAAAAGTTTTAATACATGTTATACAAAATGAATACCAAAGCCACAATCCGGTTTTCTTCTAAAACGTAGCCTCTAGTGAGCGCCGTCCTCCTGTACACTCCCTGAATCTGAAATAATGATCCCTCGACAGGGTGAGCAATGCCCAGTAGTGATAATCTCCTACACGGGTTACTCCCCACCTAAGTGCACATGTCATGGCAACCAATCACACTCAAGCAAATACATGATCCTACTTGAATGTCTACATGCCCAATCTCATGTCTCGAGTCCTCACCGAAAGCCAAATGCGAGCAAAATACAGTTTTCAAAACAAAAGCTTTTTGTTCTCGAAAACTTACTACCAAGTTTCGGTAAATACATTGGACAACCCTCCGAGGTAAATTGCTGGATCATTTTTCTGAACAGTCATGGGTCCGCCTCCGTGATGAACTGTTGGACCACTCTCCATGGCAATTCTTTGGAAAATCTTCCTTGAAATTCCTTTCACAACCGTTTTCATTTTTTTTTTTCATTTTCTTTCATGTCATGCACTCACACCTACCATCTAGGGTGCCCGGTGCATATGGAATGCATTATGTCATTTCCACACAATTCATGCTAATATATTTTACATGTATATATTAACAAAATTTAATTCACATAGACTATGTTATTCGAATTCACGATCAATAACACCAAAATTAGCTTACATGGGCTAATAACAATCCAGTAATTCATTTTGAATCACTGACAACACAAAAATCAAACAACCAATCACGTGAGCAATTGAAACCACCGGGTCGGCCTTTGTTCACGGCCTACAATGAGATTTCTTCACTCGGTTCAATTTGGGACGGATAACACGGCCTTCAAGGCCTCGACAAATCCCCATCATAAAATGGCTCGCCTTGAAGAATAAACCAAGTGAGGAAAGATCCCAACCTCTTGGAGTTGTCGAAACTCCACAAAATCGGTGCCACGCATGAAACCTTGACACAGCTGCTTATGCATCGAGAATCGGTCTGAGCATTTGGGAAATCTAGAGAGAAGTCACTATTTCTCTCTCTAAAATCTGAAACACGCCCTCACTGCACGTTTTCTCTTGTTTGGAGAAGAAGAAGACTATTTCTTCTTGTCTTATTCATTTAAACTTTTCAATAATTCCGTTTATGTTCTTAAGTTTTGGATATTTGACACATGAAAAGCCCCAATCAAGCCATTCATCTCCTATCATCTCACTAATCATGCAACATGTGTCCACATGGGTACATGTAGTAGTGACTTTTGTCACATCACATGTCTTTCTCAAGCCGTTTTAAGGCACCCGACACCCGGTGCCTCGAAAAACATGAAACACGTGGTAGCTAGATTTCGCCAGACGATTCCAACTGTGAAGTCCCTTTTGTCATCCGAGATTTAGAAAAATTTCGGATTTTGGCCGAATTTTCCAGAAAATTAGAATTTTCTCGGGTTTTACACTACTAGTTCAATAATGAACTTCATTATCCAAACTACTTCCTTAGCTGCTTCAGAAGCTGCAATGTACTCTGATTCAGTTGTGGAATCCACAGTCGTATCCTATTTGGAACTCTTCCAATTGATTGCGCCACCATTCAATGTAAACATAGCTTGATTGAGACTTAAAATCATCTCTATCAATTTGGAAGCTAACATCCATATACCCGCTTACAATAAGATCACTATTTCCATAAATCAAGAAGAAATCCTTAGTCCTTCTCTAGTATTTAAGGATATTCTTAACAACTACCTAATGGCCTTCTGAGTCGAGGCTAGTATCTGCTCATGACACTTTCAGGCATATGATATCGAATTTTGTACATAACATAGCGTACATGATTAACCCTATAGCCGAAGCATATGGGATCATACTCATGTGCGTCCTCTCATCTTGTGTCTTTGGACACATATATTTCGAGAGGGTTACTTTATGTGTCATGGGAATGTATCCTCTCTTGGACTGCTCCATGCTAAACCTCTTTAGCATCTTGTCTATGTTGTGGAGCTAAGAATAAGCAACCTTTTATGATCCATCTCCTGATCTTAATCCCCAATATGTGAGTCTCATCTCAAGGTCTTTCATGGAGAAAATTCTTGAATGCTTGATTTTACAGAAAGGTGTAATACAGAGACCTTATTGTTTCCTACTCCCGAGAGTATGTCATCCGCCACAACACTAAGGAAAACAGCGCACATAAGGCTCATCCAAAATTTTGTGAGAAACCAAACTCTTTGATTGTCTCATCAAAATAGATATTCCAACTTCTAGATGATTGCTTCAATCCATAAATGGATCTATGAAGTTTGCATACTCTACTACCATTTTCAGATATGAAGCCTTTAGGTTGTGTCATGTACACTTTGTCAGAAAGGTTTCCATTTAGGAAAGTTGTCTTCACATCCACTTGTCATATCTCATAATCATGATGAGCAACCAATGCTGGAGAATCATATGGATTTAAACATGGCCATGGACTAAAAAGTCTCATCATAATTGATTCCTTGTATTTGATGATAACCGTAGCCTGGCTTCTTTATCGGTAATGGCATTACCTTCCAAGTATGTTTTCTTTTTGGAGATCCACTTGCACCTAATGGGTTTTATCCCTTTGGATGGATCAACCAAAGTCCATACTTGGTTTGTATACATGGAATCCATCTCTGACTTCATGGTTTGTCATTTTAACGAAACTCTAAGCTATTCGAGAATTCTTAGTAGGTAATTAAACTCATCATTTTCTATGAGCAATAGGTCATTTTGTTTGTTGATGAGAAATCTATATCTCTTTGGAACAATACGTATCCTACTTGTCCTACACAACATTTGTGTTTTAAATTATTGTTAATTCATCACCACAATTACATCTTGAGTTCGGTCGGATGAGATCCTTTGTTAGAGCATCTTAAACTTCACCAAGCTCAACTTTGCTCCCACTGTCTTCTCTTAGGATAAATTATTTCTCCAAGAAGACATCATGCTTTGAAACAAACAACCTTTGTTCCAAAGTGTTGTAAAATTGATATCCAATTGTTTCTTTAGGATATCCTACAAACAGGCACTTGTCAGACTTAGCTTCACATAGGTGACATAGATGCTAACATGATACATGGTGCAATCACATTGTCATCTAACTGCTTATGATATGCATTATGATCTTCATCAAATGCATCAATAGTAGGAGATTCAGGGAGTGGGCCATCAAGGACATAGGCTATTCTTTCTACCTTGAGAACAATTCTAAGTTCGCCAACGATCCACATGAAGTTATGCCGTCGACTTATTGACATCAATATTGATGTAAAGTTCACTATTGATGACATGGTTTGATTCTATCAACCTAGATGTAAAAGAGATCATGTTAGATTGTATTTAAGAATGCATAATTGTTACGGCTTGATAATTACACATTATGTCTCCTACTATATTTATTACGAATCCATAGCCCTCACTATTGATTCGAGAGAACCTATATGGAGGTTCTACAGAGTGAGTCGATATCGATATCACGAGAATGACCTTGGGTTTTGCCCGACTAAATAGCATCTTGGGTCAAAGGTGGTATCTTGTCCATACCCGATTGCGATCGGTAATGCAATTGCATAGTCAATATCACTAGGGGTGACCTTAGGTTTTACACAACAAGCCATCTTGGATCAATAGGTAGGTATCTTATACGGTGCGACCCCGATGCAGCTGTCAGATCGGTGCTATCAACTTGTTTGATTTGTGCACTATCATTGGCTATTAGCTCATGATACATTGTACATCTTATGTCTAACTGGCGATTCGCGTCTCTATCGGCGTAACCTTGGCTTTGCCAACTGAGCTAATGAGCACAGTTAAGGCGGCCACTAATCAGGAAAATTCATTTCCATGGATAGAACATATTTGTATGGAGAAGGCTTGGGTTTACCTAACAACCCTGATTATAGAAGAATTCTGGTTCACACCATATTAGTGGAAACATTAGCCTTAATATGTTAATAATTGAAGGGTTTCTTTAGATAAGTCTCATCATTTCATTACCATGCTTTTCCATTCATCTCATGAAATTATAAAGATAGTTACTCTAACTATATGGCATGATTATGAACATTCTAAAATCAATTCCATGAGCCAAATGGAATTAACACAAAGTCAAACCTAGAGACATGCGTGATTATCACGACCATGAAATCAAATCACATTTACATTTCAAGGTCTTCTTTCTTAGTCCTCGACACACTCCCTTTCTCCTTCGTATCTCCACATCGCTAATCCTAATCCTATGTAATCTAATTACATACATTCAAAGAAGAATCTCAAGTTACATTTGAGAGAGTTTAGATGAGAAGAGAAATACATCGAAAATAAAAGAAACGGGGGCCTTGTACCTTATTTATAGAAAAAATATGTCGGATCTGTATATGCTAAATCCTTTGTTGGGTAAAGTCCATAATCATCCATCATGCCAACACCTGCATAAGCATTCTCTAATGCAATCCATTGAGAATTTAAAGATAATGGCTGTGATTTCAAAAGCACACGAAAGGTTTCACACTTGAAAAATGATCCATTTTTGTTTTGTTCAACACTTGAACTAAACTAATTCAACAACTTGAACCATGAACCCGATTCAACTCTTGAATCACAAGCCCAATTCAACCCTCAAATATTTAATTGATTCAACTCCTTGAATCATAAAAGCCGATTGAAGTTTTAAATCTCCAATTTGTTCAACTCCTTAAACCATAATCCGATTCCACTCCTTGAATTGAGTTTCCCGAAAAGAGCATTTATATCCAAAAGTTCTCTAAGTAGGTAATTTCAACATGGTTTATGAAGCCCGTGATTCTAGAAATTTTTAAAGTTAGTGATTCAGTTTAACTTGCACATCTACATTTCAAATATACTAGAGTAGCGTGTTCGAAATTTGTGCAAAACTATAAGAGAAAGGAAACAAACAAAGCACTAGCAACGCCTTATGTCGCAATGTGCTCACGTCGCTAAGTTGCTACGTCATGACGTTGTAGGGTTCAAAACCCCGCTTGTAAGTCCTCACATTGCGACGTTGGCACGTGTCGCGATGTTGGGAATGAATGTTGCGACGTTACTGGGTTCTGATGAACAACGTCTCAATGTTGGGAACGAACGTTGCGACGTTGTTGTGTTCTATAGCTACAAGAAACATGTAAAAATCCCAACTTTGTGACTTTTAATCTCATCCAAGCTGTTTCTCCTTCATAATAACCATCCTTGATCATGTCATGACCAGATTACATGTAGAGTAACGTGGATCTATACTTTTCACAAAAATCTCATTTTTGAACCTTGCAGAAAAACATGGATACCAAAAGCGAAAACTCTCAACGATATCGATTTGATGAAACTAAGTAGATCACGATGCCTTGTAGAGATTCCTAGAAGTGCATGAGAGCCTTTGTTGCCTGATGGAAATAACAAATAAAAATCGGAATCTCACCCATTGGACCATCATAGTTCATCAAAACGAACTAAAACAAGACAAGAGTTCAAGGTGATCATTTGCAGGTCTACTCTTGGAGGGTGTTTGCAGCTTGACTAGAAATGAACCACGTCCTTGGTTCATCTTTAATGGTAACCACATGAAGATGAGACCCAAGAACCTCTAAGGAGATTGAGTTAAAAACAAGCTCAATGCTAGCCAAGCTTGGTTTCAATGAGGGATGAAAAAGATGCTCTCAACCTTCTGTTTCTTATTGGTTCTTCTCTAGAACAAGAAAGAAAACATCACTTCTCTCTCAAACAAAGGAGATTAGGGTTTGGTGCATCAACCATTAGGGTTACGGAGTTTCTCCCATAACACATATTTATAGAAAACCACCTTGTGAAAGGACAAAAAAGCCCTCTCTCAAAGATGGAATATGCCATGCATCTCCATGCATGGTAGTATGCTCTCATGGGCCTTAAGCTGTAGGCAAGCTTTTCTATCCCACTCTCTAAATGGAGTCCTCTTGGTCTAAGTTTTCAAATCCAGAGATGGTATAACCCACACAATGAAGTCCCTCATGATTAGATCACAGCCAAGTCCGTTTTATATCAAGTCTCCATCTTAAGTGTGTGACCCCATTTAAGTTTTTGATTATGTTGTACTTGATTAAACCATTTAATCAAGCAAGTCTATCAAGCGGTATCTAGAAACACATCAAGACCTCATTGACTAGAGTGATGAGTTTAATTACGAGCCCTTAAGTGAAAAATCACAGCACGATTCGCCCTTTCATAATTATACCCACTCGGTTTAGAGCTGTGGACCATGTGTAGCTCCCTTTAGACCCCAGCCCCACGCCACATCTAGCCTAAGTGATATCAGATATTTTCCGTAGACTCATTACTCATCAGTTGTGCACCTGAAGACTCTCTTCATGTCATTTCCATTATGGCTAGAGATTTTCGAGTAATGATCCTGACAAGAGGCCATAGGTATACTCTCACTATTGGGGTGTGAATCCTTTGTAGGCTGCTCAATTACCTTGAATACCTCGGCCTGGCACCCAATCATCACCTGTAGGCGAACTGCGGAAGGTAACAAGAAATGAAGTCAAAGTACATAATCAACATTCACGATATCCTTGAGCACCTCAAGTCTAAGGATACTTGCACCATTGCTATAATGAGACTATCATATACATTTAAATAAATAATCCATATGATTGTCTCATGGCAGGTCTCAGATGTACTTAGCTACTCTTAGCAAGCATCAATGTGAACTCCTGGCATCTCATGAATCCACCGAGTTTATAAGATCCACTACTTGATCCAATCAAGGGGTATGACATGTGCTAGTCTGTTCGGGTTAACAATGTTCAGTCTCGTTAATCCTATGACTGGAGATAATTTAGATACTAACATAATTGCACATGATAGGAATCTTGTTATCATGATCTCATCATGATTTCCTTCATGCTATGTTATGTATCATGGACTTCATTAATTCAATTAAAGATCTATATCAATTCAACATATGAACATCAAATTAATGAAGAAGCCTTTCAAATTAAACAATATGTAGTGCGTACAATAAGTGCTAAGGGTGATTGCCTTTAGAGCAATTCTCTAACATATATATTGCACCAATGTGCATATAAAAACTAGTTGATTGATTTGTCTAGCACTCATCAATTTATGTGCAAATGATTTCATTTTGAGGACATAATCTTCACTTGGCATGGAACCTTTTTTGGTGGTTTGAAGAAGAAATTGAATATGTAGGAAACGTGCTTTGGATTTGGTAGAGAATAGTTGTAAGAGAATTTTCCAAACTTCAGAGAACGTTGTGCAATGAATCACATGATCCAACATATTTTCAGAAACTGAAGAAAGAAGCCAACTAAGAAGAAATTGGTCTAATCAATTTCAGCAAAGAAATTCTAGACTTGTAGTAAGATATGAAGAAGTCGTGTCATTGAAAATTTGTTTTGGTTTAGATCTAGTTCCAAAGAGGGAATCGTCAAGTACACACGCTAGAGGAGTGAGAATAACTTGAGATTTCCATAAAATATAGTTCAAACATGATAGGTCCTAACACCGTTAATACAGGAATAAGCTTCTCTTCGAGTGAGAAAGTACCGCAAGTTTTGAATAACAAATAATTTTTTCCCTCCTTTTATTAACAATTGCTGTCTGTTTAAATAAGCAAGGCCACACAAACAAACAAACCGAAATGAATGGAAGCTAGAATTGAATAACTGAACATAAACCCACGTAAAACAACATATGCACATACAGGTAAAAGCCAAACCTAAGAAAAGTGACATAAAACTCGTAACCAACTGAAGACCCTGTCACACATAAAACTCTCAACTGCACTACCCAGTTTGCAACCATACCCATTGGTAACTGAAGACCCATTCTCATGTAAAATTCTCAACTGCAAATGGCTCCTCTATAATTATTTTAAATTGCAAGAACCCTACTCATTTACATTGCATGATCTCTGTATAATAACCAGATGCGGGTTGAAACATAGCTCCTTGCAGAATGCCTTGGCCTATCAATACCTCCCCCATCGAGTGGATCCTTGTCCTTAAGGTCCATATTTGGGAACGTCTCCCGGAGGTTGTGTAATGATTCCCACGTTGCTTCCTCGGCTAGAAGATGCTTCCAGCGCACCAAGCCTTCTTCAACAAGCTGGGTTCCTTGCTTGATCCAGCGATAGTCTAAAACAGCTTGAGGCTCTAATAGAACTACTCCTTCATCGGTGAAAGGTGGAAAATCGGCCGGTTTGGTCTTAGCAAGGCTTCCGTTGTCTTGGTATCGCTTTAGTAGTGACACATGGAACACCGGATGAACGCGGGCCCCTACTGGGATCTGTAATTTGTATGCGACTGGTCCGATCTTCTCTAAAATTTGGTAAGGTCCATAAAAACGGCTAGCTAGTTTCTGATGGACCCGTTTGAAGACTGTTTAATGGCGGTATGGGTGTAACTTCAAAAGTACCTTTTTACCGACCTCGAACGAAACGTCCCTTCTCTTCCTATCTGCCAGCTATTTCATTCTATTCACTGATCGTTCTAAGTTGGCCTTTAGTTGCCATAACAGTTCATCTCTATTTTGGAGTTGCTAATCAACTTCATGGACCGGTGAAAGTCCGTCTTTGTATGGCGGAATGGGGGGTGGCAATCTTCCATACAACGCCTAAAAGGGTCATCCCTGTCGAAATATGGTAGGTCGTATTATACCAATATTCCGCCCAAGGTAAATAGCCGCTCCATCTCCTGTGGCCACTGATGAACAAAGCTCCGAAGATATTGTTCGACGCAGCGATTAATGACTTCCGTCTGACCATCCGTCTGCAGGTGGTATGCGGAGCTGAGCTATAGTTTAGAGCCCGACATCGTGAAAAATTCCTTCAAGAAGTTACTGATGAAGATTGGTCTCGATCACTGATAATTGTTTTGGGCATGCCATGAAGCTTGATAACGCCGTCAACAAATTTTTCGGCTACAGTTCGGGCAATAAAAGGATGACTTAAAGTAAGGAAATGAGAGGACTTACTAAGTCTGTCGACCACTACCATGATGGTGTCTTTTCCTTGCGAAACCGGTAGGCCCTCAATAAAGTCTAAGGTGATGTCGTCCCATACTTGGCACGGGATTGGCAGCGGTTGAAGAAGCCCAGCTGGAGCTAGAGTCTCGGCTTTTATTTTTTAGCAGATCGCGCATCCCTTGACGTAGTCTTGCACTGACTTATGCATTCCAGGCCAATAAAACTGTTGCCCCAACTTCTTGAACGTACGTAGGACGCCCGAATGACCCCCCACCTTGGTGTCATGCATTTCGTGTAACAGTTTGGCCCGTAAGGCTGCATCATTCGGAACAATGACCCTTCCTTTGTATAGTAATAGCCCTTTACACCATGTATATGATCCTCCAGGTTGTTCCGTGGGCATACGGACCTTCGACTGAATGTACTGATCTTCATATGCAGCCTTTTTTATTTCCTCCCACAAGCTAACCTGAGGAAAGAAAATATGGTGGAGTATGGGACTGCCCTGTTTCCGAGATAGAGTATCAGCTATGGAGTTCTCACGGCCTGGTCTATATTTAATCTCATAATCATAGCCCAAAAGCTTAGCAACCCATTCTTGTTGCTCAGGAGTTGCTATTCGTTGCTCTAGAAGATATTTGAGGCTACGTTGATCTGTTTGGATATAGAATTTTTGGCCTAGAAGGTAAGGCCGCCAGGTGCGTATGGCTTTAACGATAGCCAACATCTCTTTGGCATACGTCGACCAGGATTTCTTGGTCACTCCGAGGGCGCGACTCATGTAGGCCACTGGTTTGCCTTGCTGAGACAAGACCACTCCAATTCTGTCCCTAGATGCGTCCGTTTCAATAGTGAAAGCATTGTTGAAGTTTGGCATGGCTAATATAGGAGTGGTCGTCATTGCCTGTTTGAGAGTAAGAAAGGCGGTTTCAGCTTCTTTTGGCCATCCGAATTGGCCTTTTTTGAGAAGATTGGTGAGAGGCCGAGCTATAATGACGTAATCTTTGACGAACTTCCGGTAATACCCTGTTAAACCTAAAAAACCACGTAGTTATGAAATGTTAGTAGGTCGAGGCCATGCTATCATAGCAGCAATTTTATTTTTATCCACCTTCACGCCCTGACTAGTGATGATATGCCCCAAGTACTCTAATTCTTGCTGTCCAAATGCACACTTGCTAGCTTTAACAAAGAATTTGTGCTGCCTCAATATCTCGAAGGTCTACCTTACATGCACTAAATGTTGATCCCAATCTAGACTATAGACTAAAATATCATTAAAGAAAACTAATATGAATTTTCTAAGATGACGACGAAAGATGGAGTTCATAATAGCTTGGAATGTGGAAGGTGCGTTACATAAGCCGAATGGCATAACCAAGTATTCATAATGTCCATTATGTGTTTGGAAAGCAGTTTTATGGATATCACTTGGTTTAACCCGTACCTAATGGTATCCCGCCCGTAAATCAAGCTTGGTAAAATAAGAAGCACCATAGAGCATCAACATATCATCCCGCAGGTGGGAATCGCCGTCGGTCTTTAATGGTTGCGGCGTTGAAGCACGATGTCTGTGAAGCACCAATCCCCGTCTTTCTTTTTACTAATACGGTGATGAAAGGGCTAGTCTTTGGGTCACACAAGCCCGGTGCAACATATCTTGGACACAGCTACCGATCTCGTTCTTCGATAATGCATACACGCTAAGGCGATTGAACATTAATTGGTTCGGTGCCCTCCTTAAGGGTAATGCCATGGTCAACCTCTCGTGTTGGTGGTAAGCTAGAGGGCTCTATGAACAAATATGAGAATTCCTGCAATATCTCCTACATGCTTGAAGGAATATTTTCTTGTGGTTCCATAAGGGCAACCTGTAAGCATAGAGCAAGTTGAGCATGGCTAGGACGAAGTTCCTTAGTTAACTCTTCTATTGATGCCGCTTGAACATGTTTCCCATTAATGCCTACCAATTTCTTGGTCTGGTTTTTCCACATGAATTCCATGGTTAACTTCCTCCAGTCACACACCACAGAACCAAGTAGCTCAAGCCATTGAATTCCCAAAACTACATCCAAACCTGTGAGAGGTAAGGAATAAAGGGTTAAAGAAAAAAATATGCCCTGCAAATCGTTTTGTACCTCTTCAAACCTTCCTTGGCATCTTAGATTTTCTCCATTAGCCACTCGGATTGTGAAGCTTTCCGTAGGCACCACTGGTAGATGTAGCAGATTGATCACACGCTCACTAATGAAATTGTGAGTTGATCCACTATCGATTAAAACAACAACGTTGTGGGCATAGATTCTGGTAGCCATCCGCATGGTTTTGGGCACGATCCATCCTATTAGTGCATGTAGTGTAATTTTGGGTCCAGGAGGTCCTTCGTGATTCTCTCCAACTGGATGTTCTTCAGAGACATCATCGCACAACAGGTCGCTATTATCCTCGTAACCTTCCAACAGGAGTATCTGTGGTCCCTGACATTTGTGTCCTGCAGTAAAACGGTCATTACAATTGAAACATAAGTTTTGGGCTCGTCTCCGCTGCATTTCCTCCTAAGAGAGTCGCAGCACAGGAGCGACAGGGGCTGGTGTTGCTGCTCGTTGAGTAGGGGGAAGACCTAGAGGAGCTCGCATCGGTGGTGTAAGCCTTCCAAGCCTCCTTTTCCTAGCAAGTTGATCATCCTTCATTCTTGCTAAACTGATGACTTCTTTTAATGTCTGGGGATTAAACATCCGTATACCATCCGAGATGTTCGGCCTTAAGCCGCCCATAAAAGTTCCTACAATAGCTCTTTGCGTCCATCCTTGTACTCGATTGCCCAAGCGCTCAAATTCCCTCTGGTAATCACGTAAAGAACCCACCTACCTTATCTGCGAAAGGGCTTCATCAAAATCTTTACACTCCGAAGGCTCAAAACAAGCCCAGAGTTCCTCTTCAAAATTCATCCATGAGAGAACTCGTCCTTCTTCTTGGAATGTTCTACGAATCCATTGCCACCATTGGTTGGCCTCTCCTTCCAAGTGATAAGAGGCCAAAGAGACTTTTTGGGCTTCAAGAGTATTTTGGAACTCAAAAAATTGGTTCACACGATTGAACCACTGTGTCGGATCATCTCCTGAAAATCGAGGAAATTCAAGCTTTGCCGTTTTGGAAGATACCACCAATCGTTCCCCGTCGTTGCCTTCTCGGTTGGTGATGCTGTCCAAGATGGGATTCCCCGGTTTGCCAGCAAGACATCGGAGAGGCGATTGAGGTTTTCCTCCACCTGACGAAGCCTATCGGCCATGTTGAGCTCCATCCTGTGTAGCCCATCTTCCAACTGCTCAATACGTTCTTTATTCGTTCCCATAAATAACCTGGCTCTGATACCAATGATAGGTCCCACCGTTAATATAGGAATAAGCTTCTCTTCGGGTGGGAAAGTACCGCAAGTTTTGAATAACAAATAAATTTTTCCTCCTTTTATTAGCAACTGCTGGTTGCTTAAATAAGCAAGGCCACACAAACAAACAAACCTAAATGAATGGAAGCTAGAATTGAATAACTGAACATAAACCCACGTAAAACAACATCTGCACATACAGGTAAAAGGCAACCCTAAGAAAAGTGACATAAAACTCGTAACCAACTGAAGACCCATTCACACATAAAATTCTCAACTGCACGACCAAGCTCCTCCTCCGTTATTTTTCAACGTGCAAGACCCCTGCCTACGTTGCATGCACGATTTCTTACATATAAGCTCATCCCAAATACTTAGGATTTGGCTTATAGCTCCTTGCAGAACACCTTGGCCTATCAAAACAATCCAGTCATAGGATGATGGGAGGCAACACCGATGGGAGGATGACTTACTGATGTTGAGAGGTGTTAAATGAGGGAGGAGGAAGTAGAGAAGATGCATTGGAAGCCATGGATGCTTCATGGAGCTTTGATACCATGTTAAAATATGGTTGAAGACTTAATAGTTTGAAAGAAATGAAGGTCTCTATATATTTTTCATTATATTAAAGAAGATGACAGAGGGTACATATTTATAGTAGAGGAAGAAGATTCTAAACTACTCGAGAGACTAGAGTCATGCGATAAGTGTGACTTGATGCATCGAGTTGAAGCTGATGTTGAGTTTGTTATGTGGGGTTCAGCTAGCGTGGTCTAATGTACTTTCCATCAGCTGCACTTGAGTTTGGAAGCTTTTCAAAACTAGAAAGTAAGTATTAATTGGTAGGGAAATAGTGTGAAGATTGCTGTTAAATAAAGGAGAGGGAGAGGTCCACCATTACTGATAGAAACAAACTAGTAACTTGCAAGTGATATTAACAATTACCACGGCTAGCAACAACAACGCTTCTCCTCCTCTCCACCCACCTTCGGCACTGCCGCAAACTCAATCTTTCTCCAAGCCCATCATTGGAATCCACAACCTCATCTGCCCACTCCCCCACCGCTATCTCCACGAGCTCTCCCAAAAGTAGGACCCCATCATGCATCTCTGCTTCGACTCCTTCCCCATCGTCGTCGACTTCTTCACCGCCATGGCCAAGCTCGCCTTAAAATCGTCATCAGAAAATACACCACCTATAAGCACTTTGACATCCTATAAAGCAAGCATTGGTTGCTTGTCAGACAAGTAACCCTATAAAGTTAGCATTTGGAGTGCCCTTTATGACTTTTACACATTCTCCTAGAGACTAGCTACATACATACGCAAGTGTTATATACCTTTCTGCGGAAATTAGGCATGCCCACACTTAGATTTGCCATGACTAGAATCACTTGGATGGTCCTACCCCAAGAGGTTAGTAAACCCTAAGGATGATGACATTAGTTAATCACACATCTTGTTTAATCATGATCAACTTATTGTATATTGTTTCTCGATCGTGATGTCAAGGTTCAAGAAGATGCTCAGCAAAATTATTCTTCTTGAGCAGAGGGTTGCTAACATCAGGACTCCATTCCTTGGTTCGATTTCTTGGATTTGCAAGGTACATGAAGAGGATGAAGGTTTTAGGAAAGAAAGCGTTGAAGAGAGAGTGGGTGGGGATAAAATTGCTTTCTTAAAAAAAAAAAAAAATTGGGGGCAAATTAGATAGTGACATGTGGCAAAAGAGAAAAGAAGGGGTGGGGATTAAACTGATTTTTTTTTAAATAAAATAAAAAATTTGAGGCCCGATTAGATAATATTATGACATTTTTTTAGCTGAACTAGCCCGATTACACATGCTCTCTTAGGACCATTTAGGGAAGGCACTGCATAAATTTGGGATTATTCATAGTTGATAAAAATGTGAGAGTGTTTAAAGAAGAAAAGTGAAAGTTGGGATTATTTATGTCAATTTTCCCTTATTTATATTATAAATGATTCAGCTCATGTGTTCTTTACAAGTTGATAAGTTTCCCAAAAAATTGTTGTATAGTACCTCATAATTAACGGAATGATTTGTCTCTATCATAAATGAGTTTTCCATGATGAGTATACTTAGTTTCCATAGAGTCATGACTAATGTCTATTGGATTGTCTAGGAAATTACCAGATTTCTCAACCTTGAGAGAATATGCACTAGTGCTAACATTGTTAATTATTGGACTAATTACATAAATGGTGTTTCAATTTTTTGATTTTTTTCTGTTTTGATGTCTCAACTTTAATTTTATTCAATTAAGTGCCTAAATTCTTAATTGAGTTGTCTGATACATTAAACTTAATCTTTAGGCCCATAAATGTATTATTCTAGGAAGATCTTTGTCTTTTTAACCTTAATTCTAGTTTCATAATAAATGAACTAACTTGTGCAACTTCCCTCTTAGTTATACTCACCTCTCTAATACCAAGATTAGGTAACATGTGTAAAACTTACACTGTAATTGTTAAGTTGATAAATTGTTGAGACAACAAAATTGAAAAGGGAATCATACAATAACTTGTTTTTGAGAAAAATAGTGAAAAGCTAAGTTCAAACAATAAAATAATAAAAATGCATCTGGATTCCACCAAAGACATGGAGGAAAGCGGGTAGCTTGAAATAAGGCGATGTGGTTCTTATTTGAACCTTTGAATAGTTGAGTAACATAAATTAATACATATCATATTTTAACTTTCTATTTACTTTTCTTATAACATGCATATGATGATATTTGCACCTCAATTTATAATTTAATCATACCATTTTATATTTTAATTTTATATTAGTTTCCTCCTATTTAGCAATGGAACAATTAACACTTTAGCTATTTTTCTTTTGTGGCTCAAATTAACCCCACATATACATTGTATAATATTGCGGTATGAATCCATGTTTGTTAAGAAAATTGCTAATGACATTAAATGGCAATAAATTGTAAGATTCTACATGTGGGGTGAGAACATTGTTGGAATGGATTTTCATTTGGATAAACTTAAATCACTTATAAACATTAAGTTGAAGGAAGTTCGCATGATTGGGATCCTCACGGTATTGGTGGCATTGAGTAAAATTCTCATTGCAAGCTATTTGTAATAGTATCTCATACCAATTTGATGGTTGGAGCTTTCTTGAGAATATAAGAGAAACCAAAAATTGTTCTAGTCTACTTCAACTACAACAAAAACTTCTTAATGATATCCTTAAAGGAAGAGATATGAAATTTCATAATATCGATGAAGGAATCAATGTAATAAAGGACAGACTACATTCAAAAAGGGTTCTAATTGTTGTTGATCATGTGGATAGTTTATGCCAATTAGAATGCATAGTTGGAAGCCGTGATTGGTTTTGTCCAGGGAGTTATAATAACAACCAGAGATAAACATCTGCTAGATGTTCATGGAGTGGACGAAACATATGAAGCTAAGGAATTAAATTATGAAGACTCTATTGAGCTTTTTAGTCGGTATGCCTTTAAGCAAAGTTCTCTTGAGGATGAGTACAAGAATCTCTTGAATCATGCTATAGAGGATATGCTAAGGGCTTCCATTAGCACTCAAAGTTTAGGTGTCTTTCTTTATAGCAGGCAGTACTGAATGGGAAAGTTCATTAAATGGCTAAGAAAAAACTTCCTAGGTGAAAGTGTCCTTAAAATAAGTTTTGATGGACTAGATGATATGGAGAAGGACATATTTCTAGATATAGCATGTTTTTTTAAAGGGAAAGACAAAGATTTTGTTTCAAGAATTTTAGATGGCTGCAATTTCTATGCGGAGAGTGGAATTAGAGTTCTTGTTGATAAAGGTCTCTTAACTATTTCAAACAATAAATTGGATATGCATGGTTTGTTACAACATATGGGTTGGGAAATCGTTCGGAAACAATGCTTGAAAGAACCTGGGAGGAGGACCAGGCTAGGGAAGGTGAGGATGTCTATCATGTGTTGACCAAAAATCTTGTAGAGTGTTATAACTCATACATATTGTTTTAATATCTTATTAATTAGTCAAATACTATCTCAATTATTTTAACTTTTTTGTTTTAGGGGTCGAGAAACAATTGAAGGGTTATCACTAGACTTGTCTATGTCGAAACAAATTGAATTCTCTACGAGAGCTTTTAAATGGATGAAAGAGACTTAGGTGCTCAAATCCATCAAGATGCTATATGACTCAATGGTGAAATATTGCAAGATGTGCACATTCCTGAAAGTAGCCTTGCTAGAGCTTTAGATTTCCTTCCCTACGAGTTAAGATATCTCCATTGGGATGAATGCCACAAAAATCGCATATCGGGGTTTCATGTAGAGAACCTAGTTGAACTCAGCTTGCAAAGTAGTTGCATTAAAAAGCTTTGTGATAGTAAGGTACAATTACTAATTTGAGTACTATATTTAAGCTTTATGTAGATTTTATGTCCATGAAATCTTATTTCCGAATACAGGCTTTATTTTGTTACAGGTTTTTGAAAACTTAAAGGTCTTAAATGTCAGTTATTCGTTATATCTTATTGAAATTCCGGACTTCTCAAGTAGCCTGCCCAAGAAACTTGGAGATACTAATTGTCAGTGATGAAATTTGATTAAGGTCATGTCATTTATTGGAGCTATTTATTTACCGATTATTAATTTAGTTATTTTTGTTTGAATTGGATAGGTTGCCAAAAGCTTAGGGATCTTCCAAGAGGCATCTACAAATTGAAACGTCTTAAAACTCTTTGTTGCACTGGCTGTTTTAAAACGCAAAGAGTTTTTCCAGAAATTATAGGTTGATGGAAAATTTAAAGAGGCTTTATTTGGATAGAACAGGTATAAAGTTTACCATGGTCAATTGAGCATTTAAAGGGATTCAGTATTTGGTTGGCGCATTGTGAAAACGAGTGCCAGAGCATTTGTAATTTGAGATCTCTTAAAACTCTCATTGTCCATAACTGTTCAAAACTCTACAAATTTCCCAGTATGCTGAGGCTATGTGATGACGTTGAGAGCTTTTTGAGCCAAGAAGCTGAATCCCCTGTAATTGCGATTCCCATACCTGGTAATTCACAACATTGGAACCTAGAACCTGAGTTCATACAACGTGGGAGCCCACAACCTGAGAGCCCATCGAAGAGATCACGTTGGGAGGATGATCAAATGACGGAAGTTATCCTGACTGATGATTGCAGTTTGTACTGGTTGGAAGAATTAGATTTGAGTTACTGTAACCTAGAGGAAGGAGGAATCACCAGTGAAGTTTTCCATCTACCATCACTACAAGTGTTAAATCTAAGTGGGAATAATTTTTGGAAGATACCTCCAAACATCAGTAATCTCTCTAAGCTCAGAATTCTTAAAATGAGTCACTGCAAGTTGCTTCTAGAAATTCAAGAGCTTCCATCAAGTATACGAGAAATAGATGCACACGGTTGTCCATATTTGTTGCCGCTGCGGTGGCATTCCCAATTATTCCACTCTCTCCTCAATTGCTTGAAATCGGATATTCAGGTACAATTTTTGCTGCATATATAGAACTCAATCTTAATTATAGACATGGGGCTTACATGCATGTTACTTTTGGTGCAGGATTTTGAACGTGGGTTTGGTTCATCTAATCTATTTATTCCAGGTTCTTTATATGATGGCAAGGGGATTAGTCTTTTCATTGATGGAAGTAGCGGAGATCCAGGCTGGATAAGGCATCAAAATATGGGAAACGAAGTAACAATACTTCCTCTCAATTGGTACGAGGATAATGGATTTACTTGGATTTTCCTTGTTCTCCTTTCACGTTCCATTCAATGGATTAATTAGGGAGAAACTAGGGTGAAGGGTGAGGTATCCATCTCCTTGTAGTTTAAAATGTGAACTGAGTTTCCTTGATGATGAGCAATTCGGAATTGTGGATGATCTCTTTTGGACTCCTTTTCTTGGATCTACAATAAGAGTGGCGTATCAGATACAGTGTGGATTACTTATTATCCTAAGGTTGCTGTGAGGGAGATGTATCATTCAAATAACTATAGATTGTTGAAGGCTTCATTTCCATTTCGGGGGACATCGATCAAGGTGGAAAAGTGTGGGATTGGTCTTATATATGCCGTGGATTGGCAGAAGATCCAAATAATTCATAATACCAGAGCCAGTATGATGCTGAATGGAAGAACTCAGTAGAGGAGCAATATCCAAGCAAAAAATTGAAAGGACTAAACACTGATCTCAATCTTTAGACTCGAACAACCACAGCTACATCTGCAGCAACGCCATTGTTTGTTAGTGGTCTGTCCCTTCCTTATTTTCACGGGAATGATATTTCAAATTAAGTGTTTGTATTTGTTTTTCATTTTTAAGTGTTTGCATGTTTAGATATAGCGCCTGTGACATATTGTTCAAAAAAGTAAAATTATATATTTCTTCAAAGTATATATCTTGAATATTTAAAATTTGATATCTGCCTCTAGAATCTGCCACGTGGCGTCCTCCCATTTGTAAGTCAAACCGATTGTCAAATAGAAAAGCTTTCAAGGGTTCTTGGATCCTGGATTTTTATGATTAACGTTGTAAGTGGGTTGGCTGGCTTCAACCATGGGTAGTGAAATGGACCATACCAGGCAGAGAAAGGTCTCTTCATCCAATTCATAATGGGCCCAGCTCTGTCATTCATCCAATTCCCAGCTTGAACTTAGACCCTTTTTGGACCCATTATGTTCTACTTAATCTTTTTTTTTTTTCATTATTACTATTATTATTATTATAATTGTTAAAAAAAATCTATGTGGTGCTAGAAAAGTGGAAATGTAAAATTTCCAAGCAGATATTGAATTTTGGTTTAAGATGAGAATCAACTTGTGTTTGGTAAAAGCTAGTATAAACAAAAATCGATTTTAATTGTCTTATTCTATGTTTATATTATCCACTAGACTAATATGAATTTTTTTCTTTGAATACATGGTGTAGTAAACTTTGTTCATCTTGAATTGAAAATCTTAAGAATTATTTGTTTCATCTTGTTTATTTCAAAATTTACCAAAATTGAACATAAAAAGTCATAGAAGGGAATGCGACTAAAGCCGGTAAAAGAATAAGTCATTACAATAGATACCCAACTTATTTAACTGAAAATCATAATGTCCAGGTTCAAAAAAGACATCTAAACCGTAAAGACTTGGTTATATAACTATGAGGATTTTTCCTTGTTCGTGAAGAAATAGTGATGCTCATAAAGAAAATGTTAAGCTATGTTTTAATGATCCCTATAAAATGAAAAGTGAATAAAGGGTAATATGAGTTAACTCTTAATTAGGAGATCACTATGTAAGAGTAAAGTGAGGTTGCTTTAAAGGGAGTTGAATATGACACAATTCCTATTCAAAAAGGTGTTTTTATCCTGAACTTAAATAAGAAAATAAAAGTGTAAAGAATATATGTTAGCATGATTTAGTCTTATTTTAATTTAAGGAAATTAGTGATAATATTGTCCACTCACAAGGATATTATTATTATTATTATATTAATATTAATATAATAAATAATATAAATATATAACAAATATAAATAAAAAATTTGTGTTGGGTATGAGCTTAAAGTCCCATATCAGTTAGGAATAGAAAGGTTTATGAGTTGATAAGCATGGACAACATTCAATTGGTATGAGGTTTTTTTTTTTGGGAGGCTTCAAAAACAAAATGTCGAGGCTCAAAGTGGATAATATCATATAAATGTGGAGGGAATGGTCCATTAGGATTCTCAAAATGTGGTATGAAAGTCGAGTTCAAGCTTAACCATATGGGTGGATGCCGAACAAAATAGTATAGTGAACCCTTGACAGGTGGTGCTTCACGTAAGGCGTGTGCCCGAATATAGTGAAAGAAAGAAAATCCTAGTTTGATGGGAGGGTCGGTGGAACTTTGTTCCATGTGAGGATTGTTGGGTGTGCGGCCAAAAACCCACATCGGTTAGGAATGAAAAGTATTATGAGTTGATAAATATAAGCAACATCCAATTGGTATGGGGCGTTTTGGGGAGAAGTCCAAAAATAAAATCATGAGAGCCTCAAGCCCAAAATGAACAATATCGTACCAATAGGAAAGGGTCATTAGGTTTCCCAATAATTTGGTTGATTCCTAACAATACTATGAAAGGGGAAACATAAAAAAAAAATTATGGAAATGGTAGAGACAATTGAAATCATTTTTTATCTAATGAAACTAGCAAGGTTTTTGGCGAAAACAGAATATCCTTCGGGAATTACATGAAATCATAGCCTAATGAGTAAAAAAAAAAATCCTTATGAATATAAAAAACACAAAATTAATGTACAAATTTTATTGGAAGTCCGGTGGCTACTTCTATGGTTGATTGGAAGGCAATGGCCGGGCCTTGGTACAGTGCTTTGGGTTTTTTCGTCCTCAGCAGCTTAAATGTTATTCTAGACCTACCGAAAATTCAAGGGATGACAATTTGATAAACTCTTAATTTCCTTGCAGTTTCGTAGCAGAAGCAACCCAACAATGGCTCCCACAACCATTGAAAGAGTCTCTTCTTCTTTAACTTCAATTCCTCGACGGAACTATGATGTTTTCTTGAGTTTTAGGGGTTGGGAAAATTTCACTGATCATCTCCATACAGCGTTAATTGAGAGAGGAACTCACACTTTCAGAGATGCAGAAGAAATTGAAAAAGGAAGTGAGATTGCACCAAAGCTCTTGAAAGCTATTCAGGAGTCAAGATTTTGTTTAGTCGTTTTCTCAAAAGGTTATGCTCATTCAAGATGGTGTTTGAATGAACTTGTCAGGATTACTGAGTGTGTGAATGTGAAAGAAAATGGGCAGACAATCATCCCGATTTTCTATCATGTAGATCCATCGGATATACGAAAACAAACAGGAAGTTTTTAAGAGGCGTTTGTCAATCATGAAAAGCAAAATGAGGGAGAAACAAAGAGATGGAGAGCAGCCTTCAGGAAAGTGAGTAATATCTCCGGATGACATCTCCACCATGGGTAATTATAATTCTCTTCATTTCCATTTATGAGTTTTGTCCTTAATTTATTGGTTATTAAATCTTCACTTTAATTAACAATAATTAGGATAGAAACCTTACAAGTAATGGTGTTGTAATACCCCTAAATTAAAAACAAAAAACAAAAACAAAATTTCCAAAATAAGAAGGGCTAAAATGAAAAATTTCAAAGTTGGAAGGGGCTCTTAACAAAAAAAATAGAAATGTTTTAGCTAAAAGAAGAACAAAGTTTTTACATAATCCTAACCTTCATTTTTCTCTCAAGGAGAGGATATGTGAGTTAGGGTTTCAAAATGAAGATTTTAAGCTTGAAGAAACATCCATTCAAAGTAAGTATTTCTTTTTCTTTCTCTACTTTGAAGCATGTCATATGTTTAGGAGTGAAGAAAATCTTTGAGAGAAGAAAGGTAAGTGAAAATGTTTTTTTACTGTTTTAGGAGATTTATGACATCTTCTTATGTAACCGTTGGATTGATTTATAATTTAGAAATGTTTGAGATAAGAGAATGATCTACAATCCAAACGGTGGAGATCGTGTTTTAGGGTTTGAGTTGAGAGTTATTCTTGTTTGAAGAAAAAAGTTTTGGAAATTAGTTTTAGTTTCAGTAAGATCAGTGTAAGCTCTCATTCTCCTTATTCAACTGTTGGATTGCTTTTAAGTTTTGATATATTTGAGATAGGACAATTATCTATGATCTGAACGGTTCAAATCATGTTTAGATAATTCAGATGAGAGTTATACTCATTTAGAACAAGAAGTTTTTGAAATCGGTTCTAGTTTTTGTAAGTTTAGTGTAAGCCTTTGTTCTCCTTATTCAACTGTTGGATTCCGTTGAAATTTGGATATTTTATATAAGAATTTGATCTAAATTATGAACGGTGAAGATTGAAATTTATGACTTGAGGAAGGAGATAATTGAGCAAAACCGTGACAGTGATCAAACTACATTTAAATTAGTTTGGAAAATAAAGTAATAATTGAGGGCAAATTATTCAAAGAGTAATAATAATAATAATAATAATAATAATAATAATAATAATAATAATAATAATAGTAAGTTTAAAATAATAAATAAGCAAATTAAAATAACATTGAAGAAAAAGAAATAATAGTTCGGATAATTAATAAGTTTTTTTTCGCTTTTATTTGTTTAGGTGACGTAGGCTCTGTGAGTAATATGGCCTTTAGGCTGTTCCTTCTCAATAAACCAACTGGCTCGTCTCGTGAAGCGACCGGGACAACCTGAGTATTAAAACCATCTGGGACTAACCAAGCGGTAAGTCTAGCTTGTGCGGGATCCCGAAGTCTCGTAGGCCCATCCTCTTAGCATATGAGAAGTTTGTTATGGATAAATATATTAAGAAGGAAATTACACACAGGATATTTATCCACAAATCTCCTAGTACCCAAATCTCTCATACGTCTCAAAACATAAATCCTTAATAAGGAAGAATTAGTCCTTTATAAGGAAAGAGAGATCTTATCACCAAAATCACGGGATTATCTTCCCTATAATTAATGATAAATTCGAGTATAAAACAAAAAGACTCCCCACGAGGAAAGGGTATGCAACTCCAACTGCGCTAACTCCTTTCTTTCTCTTCTCCACCCCTTTTTCAAACTTAATCATCGAGCGGCCGACCACACCTTGTGGACCCACACATGGTTCATCCTTTCTACGTCCCCCTTTTGTGGAATGAGCAAAGAGTCATCGATGACGTCGCAGAGCTTGGCTCGGCGGCACCGAGTAGCCCTTCACCACTAGTAGCTCCAACGGTTCCCCTTTCCACATCTGATTCGTTTGACACAGTCACAATGACCAGCAACTCGATGATCCTGTCACCCGAAAATCAATTTCTTCATTGTTGTCAAGACATGGAAAAGCAAAGAGGAGGAGCTGAGGCGGGGATGGAGTGCATGATCAGCGTGAACATCTACGACGTAAGCGGTCGTTGCATTTGAGTAGAAAAAGGCGCTATATTAGTAGAGGCGTGAGGCGGGGGTCGAGCAAGGCACCAGGCGCTGCGATAAAGGAAAGGAGTCCATCGTCATGGCCCGATGTAGATATGACGGATGACTAGTTGTCCTCGAGCGGCTCACTAGCGTCTCCCAGTAGTAGTAGGGCCAAGTCTGACGGAGACCTCAATTTGGCCGCATTTAAGCGAAATGCCGATAATGGCACATTCTGCCGGGAAAGAAGAGAAATAAGGCGAGGGCAGAACTAGCCAAATGAAGTGCCTGGAAACGCGTCTTCATTACCCACGGCCGTAGTGCCACTCATGCCGCCAGTATACCTCGCCTTCGGTACAGGACCTATACTCTACATACCACGAGTAATGATGGGTGTCGACGACATGTCTCTCTCGCCTGAGTGAGGCATTTCGACTACGAGCCGTCACGTGGGTTTGTCATACCAACTTTCACTATGTTTGACGGCTCTACTGACCCTTATGATCATATGCTCCATTAAAATCAGGCGATGACTTTCAATGCCGACAATGACCTTCTACTATGCAAAGTTTTCCTGCTAGTTTGCGAGGCCTTGCACTAGCCTGGTTTCACAAGCTCCCGTGAAACTCAATAAATACGTTTTATGAACTTTGGGGCGTTGTCACCAACACCTATGTAGTGTATCGGAATATTAGTTCCTTACAAACTATTTTGAAACACAAAGAAAAATCCATATGGGACTTCATAAGAAGGTTTGGGTAAGCCATCCAACAAATAGAATTTTACAGCATGGATGCAGTCCTTTATAACTTTAAGAGAAGCTTCGAGCCGTCGACTCCTTTCTTCTACTTACTGTCCCTAGACTGTAGCAACAATGGAAGGAGTTATACATGCGAACTTGAAAAATACTCATATTTGGAGGACAATATCAAGGCAACAACGAGCAGTCATGATAACAAATCGGCTAGGTGAAAAAATAATATACAGAAAGATAAGTTGTGAGAAAGAATCCCATCGACATCTAAGGAAGGTCGGGTAGAGGCGAAGCGACCTCGGGGCAGTCTCATAAAGGAAGGAAATTTACTTAATTCACCCCCTTTGAATATCTCGTACGAAGGTTGTTGCCCCTCGTTGTGACTGCAGTTTCAAGTGTTTGCGCCCCATCAGACGAGATCACGCAGAGAAACAAATCCTTGCGTCTGATTATCATTAGGGACCATGGATTGTACGAAAGCAGAAGCGGTGCGAAGTCTAAAGTTCTATGAAAAGTTGATCAAGGCAAGACACCTGGGAGTACCTGGGAAGTGGGTGGGGGCGGTCGGGGCAGCACGGGTAGAATTACAGCCGGTTTGGCGGCCCTCCGGAGACCCGAGGGCCCCGTAATAAACTATAGCACTGGCGGCCGGTGACGAGTGTCAGTAGCGCCAGCCAAAGAGCTTGTCGAGGCGGCTACGATTAGGCCCCGGGGTGAATCTGATCCGCCTGAGAGGCGACCGGGGCGGGGCGGAATGGATGGCCTATATCCTTTCTTTCGGTTAATCAGAATAGAGGTCGTGTATACCATTTATGATGCCTTGGTACTCACCCTCTATATTAGTGGTTTTGATGTGTATAGGGTGTTGGTGGATCCGGGTAGTCAGAAGCCAGTTTATTGCAACTTCGGCCTTCATCTGAAGTAAGGCTTTCTTTTGACATACTAAATTCAGCGGGAAAGTACCCTGGTTTTGATGGAGCGTCTGTGAAAGCAGGAGATGTCACACTTCTTGTGAAACTCGGGCCGGTCACTCAGCGGGTTTTGTTCACAGTCGTCGAGGACTTGGGGCCCCTTCTGATGCCATAATTAATTGAACTGGCTGCACTCCATGAAGGTTGTGCCTTCAACATACCACCAAATGGTAAGCTATTTGACAAACATTGGGCGGGTTGACCTTTTAAAGCGACCCGGTGTTTCTTGTGTGATGCTTATCAGCTGTCCGTGCGAGGTGAAGAGGAGTGCAATTCCGAGCGGCCTCCCTAGGCGATTAGACTCATGCCAAGCGATCACGGTATCTTGCTTTAGATCGGCGGAAGAAGTAGAAGTTAGACGGACGAAGAGTTCACTACGTGGCTCCTTCTATCGATGAAGAAAGAAGCCCAGTGCGACTGCCATTCTTTGTGCAACATAAATGTATTCGCCTGGAGACACTCTTATTTGGTTAGGATAAATCAATGGTGGCTTCTGGCAAAACGTCCTCCCCTTGCTAAGCTAATAAAGAGCGGAGTGGCGATTCCATCAGGATAGATATTAGATCATTCGAGACAGTAGACAATCTTGGGTACTTGAGATTTATAAGGATTAAAGTAGCGAATGGCTAGCTAATGTGGTGTTGGTAACAAAAGGCGGTAAGTGGCGTGTATGTGTAAGCTTCCTGATGACCTCGATGAAGCATGCGGGATGACTGCACTCTGATATAGATCAAATTGTGGATCTGCAGCCAGTCGGGCATGGTATCTTTGTCATTTATGGGCGCCTTCTACGGATATTATCAAATTCTTATGCATCCCACGACGTGTAGAAAAGAGCCATTACACCACAGGTGTACATTTACAACGTAATGTCGTTTGGCAGAAAACCTGAGAGCTGACTTATCAAAGGATGGTGACGAGATATTCAACCAACGATAAGGCCATGGAGGTTTATATCAGATGATATGCTCGTAGATCTAAAGAACGCCTCGATCACAAAGGCATCTACAAAGAAACCGGTATTGTAAAGACACATCATGAAACTAACCCCTTGAGTTCGCGTTGATTGTCATTTCGGGAAAATTCTTAACTATGGTAACACGAGAGGGGATAGAAGCCAATCTCATCCGGCTCAGGCTATAATGGACTCTCGGACTCCCGCCTCTAGAAAGGTGTAACAATTAATTGTTTGGTTGTAGCCCTTGGGCTGTTCATATCTCGCTTCATAGATCGTTTGAAGCCGTTCTTTGCCACCCTAAAGGGAGCCTAACAGGCCGGCTGGAATCAAGAATATGACTAGGCTCTTACAACAATCAAACAATATCTCATCAAACCACCAGTTCTTGTTAGCCTTGAAGTAGGGGACACACTCTATCTTTACTTGTAGTCTCTGAAATCTCAGTGAGTGCAACATTGTTCAAAGAAGATCAAGCTGGACGAGACCTATATATTATTTGTAAGCGAATCCACATTTGAGTAGAAACTAGATATACCCTTCTCGACGGGCCTTGGCACTACGGTAGGCGCTAAAAAACTTAAATCCCTACTTCTAGGCCACCCTATCATTGTACTCACTGACCTCCTTTAAGGAAGCACTATACATAAGCAGATACGTGGGTGGATGGCTTGGTGGGAAGTGAAGTGAGTAGGTTCGGTATTCAATATAAACCTCGCTTAGCGTTAAAGGGGCAGATATTAGTAGGCTTCTTGAGAAGTGTAATAGGAAACAAAATCAGATAGCTCCGGCTGGTAGATTCTGAATGTAGATGGCGGTTCGTGACAGACAGGAGACGAACTGGGATTGCAACTTAAAGCCCCGACCGGGGAAATAATAGAGCAAGCCATACGCTTAGATTTCCCGGCTTCCAATAACAAGGCCTAAAATGAAGCAATCATAGTCGGGACCAACATCGCAATCTTTGTATCCTAAAAAAAAAATCATCATAAGAAGTGACTCTCAATTGGTTGTAGAGGCGGAGTAAATGGAGAGTAAACGAGACCGTATGACCCAGTATGTAAGTCTCTGGTCAACCTACGGCTTAGAAGCTTAGTAACCCAGTAGACACGTTCAAGATATTCAAGCGGCGGACACTTTGGCGAGTTGTGGTGCATCCACATAATAAAAAGAAATGATGCTCCTCCCCAAATACACTACCCAGATTGTGAGTCACAACCTAAATACATTTTTAATCAATTTTTCGACATATTTTAGCGGTTTCAATCTATTTAATGCCAAAATGTGAATATTCACCAACTTTTGTGTTTTGCGAGGTTTCAATTGAAAAATGAGATAATTCGGCGAGAAAAAGAAAAAAAAGTAGTAAATCTGGCGTTACATCTTAGTGACATAGTTTTTGTGTGTATGACAAGGAATTTCAAATGAACTAAGAAGAACTATGTCGCCAGCTTGTGGTATGTGTCGCAACAAAGTCGAGTGCCAGACTTAAGGTAGAAATAGAATCTCTGTCGACAAAGAGTTTTATGTGCGACATTCAAAGAAGAAGAATGTACGGAAAGGCGTGCGTGACACTCTTGCTTCTGTCATGACAATGATCAAGGTAAATGACAAAGGAACTTTGTCGCGACAATCCTAACTCTGTCGCAACATAAAAGTATGAAGATTAGCAGATGAAATCTGTCGTGATAGAAAATGGAAAGGATATAACACAAGTTAGATGTAAAAAGTGTTGTTTTGTTGCGACAAAGTTTTGACATGGGTTGCCGTTCGAGAGAGTGTGTTTTATGTGCGACGAAAATTACGTCGCGACGTAACATTCAAAGTTCACAACGAGAGCAGCGAGAACTTTGTGTGACAAAGATTATTTTTATCGCGGCAAACAAATCAAACGAGTTGAGATGGAACTACGTCGCGACAAGATGTTGAAAATCTGAGAGGAATAGTGAAAAGAAATTCATGTTGCGACATAATTAAATTGGCGAGATCTTTGTCGCGACAACAAAGTTTTCTATCACGACAATAAAAGCTGTAGAGTGATAGAATTCTGTCGTGATAGAAAATTAATTAGGCGAGATTAGCAAGGCAAAGTGTGTGCGACAAAGGATTTCTATGTCGCAATAGCGATTCAACCGGCTTTAAGACGAGAGAAGAAAAGTATGTCGTGACAAAGAAAAATTCTATCGAGAGCCGAGTAGAATAAGTTGAAGAAGAAAATGCTTGTAAGCGACAAAAGTATGTGTGACAATTTCTAAAATGAGAAGTGTATAAAATTTGGTCACGACAAAAATTTTGTGTCCACACGACCACGAAAGACATTCTTATCCTTGACAAGGAACATCGTTTCGTTGCATCAAAACTCAATCGTGACATTATCATAGTCTGTAGCGACAGAATCCAAGACAAAGCTCAGAAAATCTGTCACGACAGAAAAATGCATGTTGCGACAAAAGTCGGTGACAAAGACTAAAGACTCTTTGTGACAAACACTATGTCGCGTGACGACGGAGTGGGCGAATTTGGGGATCCACAGCACCGATTTTGAAATGCGGCCCAACATTTGAGAAAGATCTATAAATAGACGCGACTAGGGCCTTTAATGCGCGGCCTTCTAGCAAAAACCGAGTTCACGGGTAGCTAAAGACTCGTTTGTATATTATTTTCTTTTAATTTTCTTTTTATTTCCTTTTTAATTAGATTGTTTTAGAATAGTTTTAGTCGGTTTACGTTTATTTTCTAAGTTGTTAATGGTGAGTGACAGTGAGTGTCAGTTTTATATATCTAAATTCTTTGTTGGGTTGGTAGTTTGAGAATTTAAGAGTTGTTTATTTTGGTTCATTACAATTTCGGTGAATTTTCTGATCGATTTAGTCAGTATGAGTGAACCTGATTTTGAAAGATTTGAGCTCCTACGGGAATAGATTATAGTGATTGTTATTTTTACCTGAGTGGAAGAACACCATAGTTAGAATTCTTGAATTTATTTGATTGGTATTATTCTTGAACTTAACTCTTCTAAGTACTAGTACCGTGTACCCAAAAACCAGCGGACTGTATCTTGCTCTGATTTCCATGAGGCCCTCTGCGTGACACAGAGATGGAGAATCCTGAGGGTATAGAGCAGTTCTTTGTGGGTATGTTAGACTAATACTTCGGAACTAATGAACTCTGAATGATCACTCGGATAGATCACTAACTTATGATGTGAGGATAGTTGGATGAAGTATCAGTTTAATCACTCAGAGGTTTCTCCTCTTTACGGCCCAGAAAAGGATTATGATCCGATCGTTGGGATCCCCAATCGAGGAGATGGAGAGTTTAAATCGACGGTGAAGGATGAGGTGCCAACGAGTTGGAGAAGGCTGCGATATCACATCTATAGGGACCAGGGAATTCTTCGATCCTAAGATTTGGGTGCCAAATCTTGAAAAGATAAAAAGACCCGATGTAGAAGAGGATTATATATTAGTAACTAAAATTAGACCCATGATTTCTAAAGAAACATGAATTTCTAACTAGTGAAATGTATGGTTAAGGGAGAAACCCAAGCTATACTACAGTGCATATTTGACAAATTCAGCTTTCCAACTAATGGCTTAGCTATGAACTAAATGATGCAGAAATTGACAATTCTTTATTGGTCTATTTCCCAGTGTTGTCTCACTCAACGAATTCTCAATTCCACTTTTATTAAATTCTTTATGTACACTATTTAATATTTACTTTATTAGTTCTCCCACCATTTTAACAATGGAGTTAAAATAGTAAGGATCTTAAGTAGTTGGGGTAGTTAATCTTTTGATTTATCATCAATCGTGGGAACGATATCTTGGACTTAAAATCCTTTTATTACTTATATGACCTGTGCACTTGCAATGAATTAGACCGAAACACATTTAAACATAGACCCATTTAAGAAAAGGGGTACACATCAAGTTTGGTCCATAACAAGTTTTTGGCGCTGTTGTTGCCGACTTTAGTTAGTCTTTGGCCGCAGTGAGTCTTAACAAGTTTTTGGCGTCTTTGATTGATTGATGAATGGAAAATTGATATTCTAACCAAAAAGGGAATTACTAATTTGGACATTTTTCTTTATGTTATCATAAATTTCAAAAAATCACAAAAACAGTTTTAATGGCAATAGCTAATGATGCTATTGAAATTTGTCTATGAGCTTAAATGGAGATACTTTGTTTCCCTGCATATTTAATTTGATCTTAGTGTGTTTCTATTTTTGGATGATAGTAAATGCACAAAAAACCAAAAGTAGATCTGCTGCCTTTGGATACAGAAATTGAGAGAACACTGAGGAATCTGAGGAAGAGTACTAGTATTGAATCTAAAAGTATGACAAATAAAAGAGAAAGACTGCAACCTATGCCAAAAGTAGCAGAAACAGAGAAACCTCAAAGGAAAATGACTATGGAAGAATTTTGAAGGTTTGTTATTCAAAATGAATATTCACAGAGACAATTTCCGCCATAGAAGCCAACAATTTGAATCGGGAAGCCGCCTTTGATCACTATGTGTACATCACCAGCTTTATCGTCATCCTTTTGAAGACCCTAATGATCATATGGGAAGATTCATGAGGATGGCCAATATAGTCAAGTTAAATGGAGTGAGACCATATGATCAGCCGCAGCCTCTTTCCTTTCATCAGAGATGTGGCAAAGAATCCTCGCCTGGAGTCACCATCTACGGATCGACAAATCGGGAAGAGTTGGTGGAGGCTTATATAGGCAGATTCTTCCTCCGGAAAAATTCGACATTTAAAATAAAGAGGAGAAATTATAGTCTTCTGTGGGAGGATGAAAGTCTCACAATCGACGAGAGAGATACAAAAGACTACTCAAAAGATTCCCTACTTGATGGATGACTTGACCACCGGGGATGGACATTTTTTACCATTCCATGAATTATGCCTCAAAAGGTATAATCAGATGTAAATTACGTTGGCTTTCAAAAGAAGAAGTGTAGAAGAGGCAGTTAATGATTGAAGACCTTGCCAAATGCAATCAAGGCTCCATCCGCTTCGTGAGTTAACAGCGTACTGGGTGGGGAGCACTGAAGCTTAATCGAATGATCGCCATCGGGGCTAAAAGTCGATGCATTAATGAGCAAGCTTGGAAATACTGAGAGAAGAATGCATACTGCACTTGAAGTGGGGGTAATGGATGAAGGAGAAAGAAGAAATAATGCTGAAGAGGGATTAGCCCATGAGGGTCCCTACCAAGTTGAGGAGGCACAGTACCTCAATGCCAATAGGAGCTACACTTTCAAGCCTAACCTCAACTTGCCTACTCACTATACACCAGCACTTCAGAACCATGAGAACTTCTCATATGGAGGAGGGGCACAACAAGGTTAGAGACCTGGATAGAATTTGCAGCAATATCATGCCTCCTCAGGGTTCCAACAACAACAACAACAGCTAGCAGGACAGAGAGCAGAAAATCAAGGGTAGAGGAGATCTAATTCCTTTAAGGACCAGATGCTTTCTTTCATGGGAGAAAATAAGAGGCTACTAAACATTCATGAGCGTGGTTGTTGTTAAGAAGATTCCAAAGTAAACACAATTGTGTTTTAGGCCAATACCAATGCCTCTTTGAAGAATCTAGAGACTTAGGTAAGGAAGCTGGCCCTAGCCATGCAGAATCAGTCCAAGGATTCATTCCCGATTAACACAAGGAAGAATCCAAAGCACTGCATGGTTGTAACTCTAAGAAGTGGCAGAAAACTGGAAGAGATGAGAGTTGAAAAGAAGGACACTGAGGAAAATAAACATACAGAAATTGGAGAAGAATTTAAGCAACACAGTTCAGAAATTGCTGAAGAAGATAAAACAACAAAAATACAACAAGAGCAGCAAGTGGAAAAGGGAAATCTATTGAAAAGGGGAAGAGGTTAAAACTTACAATCCTCAAGTTCCATTCCCTCAGAGGCTGTAGAAGGTGAAGCTTGAAGAGCAATTTTCTAGATTCTTAAACATGTTCAAGAAGATAGAAATCAACATCCCTTTCTCGGAGGCATTGACTCAAATGCCTCACTATACAAAATTCATGAAGGATATATTGAGCAGAAAGAGAAAGATTGCTGAAGAAGGGATAGTGAGCCTGACAACAACCTGCAGTGCAGTGATCTAGAAGTCTTTATCAGAGAAAATGCAGGGTCCAGGCAGCTTCACTATATCCTGTAGAATTGGGAAAAACATTATGTGATTCTGGTTCTGGAGCCAACATCAAATTGATGCCTTTGTCTGTGGTTAAAAGACTAAGTTTTGGGGAGCTTACTCCCACAACCATGACCTTGCAAATGGAAGACAAAACATTGGCCCATCCTAAGGGCATTTTAGAAGATGTGTTGATTAAAGTGGGAAAATTCATTTTCCCAATGGATTTTGTAGTTATTGATATAGAAGAAGACAAACAAGTCCCACTGCTGTTAGGAAGACCTTTCTTAGGAGTAGGAGCAGCTTTGATCGATGTGAAGAAAGGAGAATTGACTCTCAGAGTTGGAGATGAAGCAGTCCCAAATCTCTCATACGTCTCAAAAACATAAATCCCATTAAGGAAGAATTAACCTGATATGGAGAGACCTATCACCAAAATCACGGTAGTGATTATCTTCCCGCAATCAAGACAATTCGGTATAAAACAAAAGACTCCCACGAGAAAAAGGTGTTAACCCAACTACGCTTAACTCTCTTCTTTCTCTTCTCCACCCCTTTTGCTGAATTAATCATCGGAGAGGCAACCAACACACCGCCGCCGGACCCCATTTTCGTGAGGGTTTATATCAAGCACACATGCCCCGAGGTTAGACGATCTCAGAATGGCGCACTCTTAATCGAGTTTAATCAGGAGGATATCACCTCAAGACTTTTTGAGTTGCTTTCTGAAAAGGGAAGACGTAGCTTTTCCTATAAAAAAAAATTAATTTTTTATTATATGTTATTATGAGTTTTGAGAATTTGTATTTGTATAAATTATATGCATGGATCAAATAAAAGTTTTGTTTGGAAAATGGATTTGAAAATTTCATAGGATTGAAAGTTAGGAGGTTATATTTTGTATTTTATGAATTTGGAAACATGAAGGGAATATTTGACTTTGATTTGCGGCCCTCACAATGGGTATAAACTTCTGACAACATGGCCCATGTCAATGGGTATAAACTTGACAAATACGACCCCTGTCAATGGGTATAAACTTGACAAATAAGACCCCTATCAATGAGTATAAACTTGACAAATATAGTCCTGGTCAATGGGTATAAACTTGACAAATCCGACCCTAGTCATGACAAAATGTCCCTTGTCAACGGGTTATAATAATTGACATCATATTTGAAAGAAAGATTTCAAGAACTAAGATAAGTATTTTGAACAAATTTTTGTCAACTGGTTAGAATAGTTGACATTTATTTGAAACAAATCTTTTGAGAACCATGAGTATATGTGTTTTAAAACATTTGTGACGTATATTATGATATGAATTGTTTGAGAAACATGAAATATGATGAACATCATTGAAATATATTTACATCTTTATTGGTTTGTACTCAAGGATTTTATGGAGATTTACGAGGAAAAGAAAATATGTTATATCTCTAATTTTGTGAATTTAAAATATTTTAATCCATAAAATGTATTAACATTCCTTTTTGGGCTTTTTAGCTCACTATTATTGATAATTTTCAAAAACAAACCTTGGCTAAAAGTGATTTTCAGGCGGTGGGATGAAAGTTGATAACTATTTTTGAGTTAGTATTTGTTGGAAATACTTAAGGTTGTTGGATTAATTTAATGATTTGAGAATTAATGTTTTCAAACTTTCATTGGAAGGATTTTATGTTTCTAGAATGTTACATTTTAGATTATCAGCTTTTGAAAATTTTATCATGTTGGAAGCATGTTGTCTAACATTTTGTTATACTTTATGCCTTTGGGAGATTTGATTTAGTAATTAGCTTTAATTCTTCTTGTGAGCATATTCGGGGCAAACAAGATTCATAAATAGAAATTTTGAAAGTACGGTTAAAGGTGGGATTTTAGAGTCCTATATGTGAATAACAAAGAATGCCCTTGCCTGAGTGAAAAGGCAGAATGGGTATCAGAGCATGGATATGGTCCTTTAGACTTTTGTATAGATGTGGCTCTGCTAGATTAAGTGATGATAATTAATTGTTATTATTATCTTTATGCACAATAAAGTTTCATTTAAGAATTAGTTTACTCCATTGTTCATTCGACATGTCTTGAAATGATAGGTTGCTATGCCTCCAAGGAAAACCATTTCTTCTCTCGATAGTAAGGTATCAAGGGATAATGCACCTTCTAAAACTGTTGAAAATCCGAATATCCATCCTAGGGTCACTGGACAAGTGGAGGCACCTCCTCTAACATTTGTTTAATATCTCGCATAAGTAATAGTGAGAGATGATAAGGGATGTATTGAAGATATTCAAGTAGTAAGAGATTTTCTAGCTGTATTTCCTGAAGAATTACCTAGACTACCACCAAAAAGAGAAGTTGAATTCACCATCGAAAGAAAAGTCGTGATGGCCTTGTCTTCAAAAGCATCTTACCAAATGGCTCTTATCATGAGATAAAACACAATTGCAAGAAATGCTTGATAGATGTTTTATTAGACCTCGTGTATTTGTTAAGAAGAAGGATGGGACTCTAAGATTATGTATTGATTACAAGGAGTTAAATAAGGTGACAGTTAAGAACAAATATCCATTCCCTAGGATTGATGACTCGTTTTGATCACATAAGAATCTGAAGTCAAGATAACTAGGCCTGGGTATTATCAGCTTAAGGTGAAGGATGAAGATGTATTAAAGACTGCTTTTGTACTAGATATGGGCATTATGAGTTTTTAGCACAATTGTCAATTAATGCCTCCGCAGCCTTTTATGGATTTGGGCTGAATAGGGTTTTTAAACCTTATCTGGATCAATTTGTGGTGGTCTTCATAGATGGTATCTAGTGTATTCAAAGAATAAAGAAGAACATATAAAGCATTATATGTTATTCTTCAAACCTAAGTGGAGAACCAACTTGCTAAAGTTTAATAAATGTGAGTTCTGGCTTGATCAATTTTTTTTTCTTGGCCATGTAGTTACCAAGGAAGGAATTTCAGTAGACCAAAGCAAAGTAGAAGAAGTGCTGAGTTGGAAGAGGCCTACTATAGTGTCGATTAAACATTTCATGGCTAGACATTATAGACGCCATTGGAGGTTTTCTAAATTTCCTACCACTTACAGACTCAATAAAAGAATGCCAAGTTTGTGTGGGAGCAAGGAGTGTCAGAGAAGGGAGGAATTGAAGAAGAAGTTGGGTATCAGCTCCAGTTGACTATTCCGTTTGGTTCCTGAGGATTTGTTGTTTATAGTGATGCATCAAGCATTCAAGGTTTGGGCTAGCTCATGCAACATGGAAAGTGGTCTGATATGCCTAGGCAATTGAAATTGTCACCCCCCACCCCCTCCTCTCTCCCACCCGCCTAAGTAGATGGAGGGGCGCGGAACTATACTAGGACTCTTTACCTGTTTTTTCAAACATAGGTGGTCCCAAGTCTTATAACTGAATCAAAATGAGATATGCATGCAGAGTATGTAAAATAAACTACCACCAGAAGGGCGTTTGATGTTGTCAACACATACGCCTGAGTCCCATTGATATATACATATACAAAACCAGACATTTACATTTACATAATCGGTTAAAACCTGGCGGTGATGGACCACAAGTGTGTCAGCCCAGCCAGACGTTAAGATCACCGGGGTCCCTCCTCTCTGCACTATTGACCGATGAAACCCATGCTAAGCTTATAGCGAGTGGAACTTATGACTTATACATGTACACATGCATTTACACTCACTTACAAGACATATAAACAAAGAATGGTGATATACAAAGAGCGTATACTTAATTTTCATGAATCACATAACAACTCTATACCATTTAGATTTCTATGGAAGAAACTTATACTGCTTAGATCTTAGAGTTGGCGTAGCTTATACTCTTGTATGGAGGTACCTCAAGTACTATAGAGCTTATACTTGTACAAGAGCTGACCCGTAGGGTACTACAGCTTTTATACTTGTACGAGGTACCCTGTAGGTACTACAGAGCTTTATACTTATACATAGTACCATAGTACTACAAAGTTTATATCAGACAGAGGTACCCATAGGTATCCAGAGTAGATGACGTGGCATTACTTTACTATTATTCGTTATTTAGACTTTATCATATAATTGCCGAATTACCTAGACCAAGAATAAGAAATTACTGTGACACAAGACAATAAATACCTCAAGGTACAGACAAGACTATGTGTATCATAAAGACAAAGGTATGTCGTACACCTTCAATGGTGAGTAAGCCGCATTCAATCAGAGAGCATCGAACTAATGCTAAATGTCTGCTAATGGTTAGAGAGGTCGCCACACTTAATCAGAGTACCTAAGTACTTAAATGTGATGAAGCTGTTGTCGAGAGTACCGCTTGCACTACAATCGTGAGTACTGAAGGACATGTACTTGTCGCCACATACGAGGTGTCGTATGTTTGGCCCAATATCCTGCCCTAGGCGGCCCTACAATTATATGTGTTCAGAACTACTATATTATCACAGGGCATTAAGTTTGCTTCAATGACAAACTCGCTTCACCGAGGCGTGCAGGTACCATGCATTTTTCACTTAGTTTCATTCTTATTCAACCCCCATTAGTAATTTATTAGGTTCCTATACTATGTGTATGAATCGGGAGCTTAACAATGCAAGTGGTACAAAAATTAGGTTACTAGAAGCATCTGCGATCAGATCGCCCTTTCTGGTAGTGGGTACCGGTACATTTATCGAGCACCGCACCACTTGCCTCTCGTCTATCGGCACCTGCACTTTCATCCCTCGGTACCTGATACCGACTATGGAGTTCATTTAATGGCAATTTTTGCCATCTTTACCTACAATTTTTCTTCAATAAACCTCCGACACCTCCATCCTACACTAAACCCACCATGGAATCCACCAAACAACTCCAAAATGGTTCATAACCCAAACATAAACTCAAGAGGGGAAATTAAGAGGATTCCTAACTCCCAACAAATATTCATACACCCGAATCAAATAACCTACATGATTCTCCACAAATCCATAGAAATCCTTACTTCCAAACTTATCTATACATATTCCTACAAGTTCCAACCCAACAACTTCCACAAACTCTTGTAATGGTGGGCTAGAACTTCTCATAGTAAAACCCTAGACAAAGAATCAGCTGAATCCACACAAAAGTTCACAAATCCGCATAAAACCATATAATCCATACTAAACCATGTAAATCCATACCTTTTCCTTCTTCTTCTTTCTTCTTCTTTCTTCTTCTTCCTCTTCTTCTTCTTCTTTTTCTCCTTTCTCTTCAACAAATGCCCCCAAAAAAATGCCCAAAATGAGAGACCCTAATTAGTCTTATCCCAATTTGGTCTAATTTTCCTTTTATTTACAATTTGGTCCTCAAACTCTCTTCTATTTGCACCACAAACTCTATAGTTTCTTATAGTAACATCTCATCTTCTTATCTTATGACTTTTATATCCTGTTTTGACAAATTCTAATTTTTACCCTTGTATCTTATACAATTCGGGTTTCAAATTTTCTCACTTCACAAAATAATACCACGGAAAATTTCAAAATTCACTAATAATATACCCTAATTATGTTTAAAAATGACTAAGGTGTATTTCAAGGTGTTACAGAAACCATATGAGAAAAATTACCCCACTCATGACTTAGAGCTGGCAGCTATGGTTTTTGCCCTTAAGATTTGGAAACATTACTTGTATGGTGAGACATGTGAGATTTATACAGACCAAAAAGTTCGACTATTTATTCTCCTAAAAGGAGTTAAATATGAGATAGAGAAGATGACGAACTCCTTAAAGACTATGATAGTAGAATTCTTATATCATCCTTAGTAAGGCAACAAGCTAAGTAATGCCTTACAGAAAGTCATGGATTTGCTCTAATTTTGAGACCAAAGTAGACTCACTGTTTTAAGGATTTAAAGGCCCTATAAGCTCAATTTCAAGTTTTGGAACCTAGAATTTTGTTGGCTAATTTTACTATGCAACCAAACTTAATTTGGAGAATTAAATCTTTACCAAATGATGATCCAGAGTTAGTAGCCATCATGGATAAGGTGAGAAAGGGGGTCAATTCTGATTTTGTGTTGATGGATGAAGATACTTTGAAGTTCAAGGATAGGGCTATATTCTTTAGCTGGGATTGAGGAAAGAACTCTTAGAAGAATTCTATAACTCTAGATTTACAGTTCATCTTAGAGGAACGAAGATGTATAGTGATATGAAACAATTGTATTGGTGGCCTGGATTCAAACGTGAAATTGTAGAGTTTATAGCACAATGTTTAGTTTTCTAGCAAGTGAAAGCTGAAAATCAACGACCTGGGGGAAAACTGCAGCCCCTTTGTATTCTTAAATGGAAGTGGGAGAATATTACCATGGATTTTGTTTTAGGGTTGCCTAAATCCATGGAGGTAAATGGTTTTAGTGTCAGGATTGTTGATAGATTGGACAAAGTCAACTCACTTCTTACCAATCCGAACTACCTTTACATTGGATAAATTAGCTTCCTTATATGTTAAAGAGATTGTTAGACTACATGGAGTACCCGTATCCATTGTTTTAGATAGGGACACTCGTTTTACTTCCAAGTTTTGGAAGAGCCTACAACATGCTCTTGGTACCCAACTAAACTTTAGTACTGCATTTCACCCACAGACAGATGGTCAGTCAGAAAGAGTAATTCAGATTTTCAAGAATATGTTGCGAACATGTATATTGGATTTTGGAGGTAGTTGGGAAGATCATATGCCCTTGGTGGAATTTGATTATAATAATAACTTTCAAACAAGTATTGGGATGGCACCATATGAGGCTCTTTATGGAAGGGAATGTCGATCCCCAATTTATTAATATTATGGGTGAGAGGAAACTCTTGCCTGATTTGGTTCAAGTAACTACGCAAAGATTCCTACTTCATATAGAAAGTTGAAAACAGCACAAAGTCGACAAAAAAAAAGCTATGCAGACAACAAGAGGCGAGAATTGGAATTTCAAGTGGGTGATCATGTTTTCCTAAAGGTGTCTCCGATGAAAAATGTAATGAGATTTGGGAAGAAAGGAAAGCTCAGTCCCAGGTATGTGGGACCATTTGAAGTGCTTGAGAAGGTTGGAAAATAGCATACAGAGTGGCATTGCCCCAAAGTTAGAAAATCCACTGTATTTCATGTGTCATCACTAAGGAAATATGTTTATGATGCATCTCATGTGGTAGAGATTGAGCCAATTCAATTGAATGACAATTTGGCTTATGAGGAATATCCTATTCGGATTGTTGATGCTATGGACAAGGTCATTTGTAAAGCAATTGTTAAACTAGTAAAAGTCTAATGGAGTAATCATGAAGAACGAGAAGCAACATGAGAGTTAGAAAGGAGTTAAAGGAGAAGTACCCAAACATGTTTTATAACCAAGGTATGTCATGTTTAGAGGACTAAACTTCTTTTAAGGAGGGGAGAATGTAATACCCCTAAATTAAAAAAAAAAAACAAAAACAAAATTTCCAAAATAAGAAGGGCTAAAATGAAAATTTTCAAAGTTGGAAGGGGCTCTTAACAAAAAAATAAAATAAATGTTTTGCTAAAAAGAAACAACAAAAGTTTCCTACACAATCCTAACCTTCTTCATTTTTCTCTCAAGGAGAGGATAGGTGAGATAGGGTTTCAAAAGGGGGAAGCTTGAAGAAACATCCACCCCAAGCAAGTATTTCTTTTTCCCTCTCTAGTTTGAAGCATATGATATGTTTATGAGTGAAGAAAATCTTTGAGAGAAGAAAGGTAAGTAAAAAGGTTTTGTACTGTTTTGGGAGATTTATGATATCTCCTTATGTAACCATTGGATTTCTTTAGAATTTGGATATGTTTGAGATAAGAGAATTATCTCCAATCCGAATGGTGAAGATCGTGTTTTATGTTTTGAGTTTATAGTTATTCTTGTTTGAAGCAAACAGTTTCGGAAATTAGTTTTAGTTTCTATAAGATTAGTGTAAGCCTTCATTCTCCTTATTCAACCGTTGGATTGCTTTTAATGTTTGATATATTTGAGATAGGAAAATTGTATACGATCTGAACGGTTCAGATCATGTTTATGGGTTTCAGATGAGAGTTATACTCATTTAGAACAAGCAGTTTTAGAAATCTGTTTCAATTTTTGTAAGTTTAGTGTAAACCTTTGTTCTCCTTATTCAACCGTTGGATTGTGTTGAAATTTGGATATGTTTTATATAAGACTTTGATCTAAATTATGAAAGGTGAAGATCAGAATTTATGACTTGAGGAAGGAGATATTGGAGAAAACCGTGAGAGTGATCAAACTAAATTTAAATTAGTTGGGAAAAGGGAGTAATAATTGAGGGAAAATTATTCAAAGAGTAATAATAATAATAATAGTAAGTATAAAATAATAAATAAGTAAATTAAAATAACATTGAAGAAAAAGATATAATAGTTCGGATAATTAATGAGTTTTTTTTTCGTTTTTATTTGTTTAGGTGACATAGACTCTTAATTGAGTTTAATTATCATTCAAGACTTTTAAGTTGCTTTGAGGTAAGGAAGATTAATGCAGCTTTTCCTATAAAATAAAATATTTTTCTATTATATGTGATTATGAGTTTTGAGAATTTGTATTTGTTAAATATATAATGATCAAATACAAGTTTTGTTTGAAAAAATGGATTTGAAAATGTTCATGGTAGGGATTGAAAGTTATGGAGATATATTTTTGTATTTTTATGAATTTGGAAACATGAAGGGAATATTTGACTTTGGTTTTTATGGCCCTCATCAATGGGTATAAACTTGACAAATATAGCCCTTGTCAATTGGTATAAACTTGACAAATACGATCCCTGTCAATAGGTATAAACTTGACAAATATGGCCCCAGTCAATGCGTATAAACTTGACAAATATGGCCCCGGTCAATGCGTATAAACATGGCAAATCCGGCCTTAGAAGGTCAATAGGGCAGGTTATAGTTAGCAAATGACCCTTATCAATCCAAGTTATAATAGTTGACATTTATTTGAAACAAATTCCTTGAGAACCATGATTATATTGTGTTTTAAAATATTTGTGGATTTGATTATGATATGGAATTTTTGAGAAATAGGAAATATGATGAACACTTCTCAGTTTGAAATATATTTATATCTTATTTATTTGTACTCAAGGATTTTATAAGATTTATGAGGAAAAGAAAAATATGTTATATCTCCAATTTTGTAAATTTAAAATATTTGATCCATGAAAATATATTAACATTCCTTATTGGGCTTTTAGCTCACTTCTTATTGTTGATCATTTTCAAAGTCTCTAAACCTTGACGAAGAGCAATTTTAGGTAGGTAGGGACAGTTGAGAACTATTTTTGAGTTGGTATTTGTTGAAAAAACTCAGGATTGTTGGATTACTTAATGTTTGCAAACTTTCATTTGGAGGATTTTATGTTGCTAGAATGTTACATTTTAAGATTATTAGTTTTGAAAAATTTTATCATGTTGGAAGATGTTGGTTCAATGACATTTTGTTATACTTTTGAAGGTTTTATGCCTTTGAGAGATTTTGATTTTATGAAATTAGTTTAATTTTTCTTGTGAGCATATTTAGGACAAACAAGATTCATAACATAAATTTTGAAAGTGTGGTTTAAAGGTGGGATTTTAGAGCCCTACATGTGAATGAACAGTAATGCCCTTGGTTCGGAATTGGGGTGTTACAGGTGTGATATATAAAATTGATTTAATCTTTCACACACCGGTTTTCCATTTATTATCTTGCTATGCATTATATTAAATTTGAGCATAGCCTTGATAACTTAATTGTATATGACTTGTGTTAGGAGTTGCATGAAAAATTGAAGTTATGTGTTCTTTACAACTTGATAAATTTGTTCATGGTTAATTAATGGATATCAAAGTTGCCATGTACTATCTCATCATAATTAGTGAAACAATATATCTTTGTCATAAGAATAAGTTCCCGTGGTAAGTGTATTTCTTTTCATATAGTTATTAATAATGAATAGAATTTACCAAGAGTCATGACCACAACCATTAAATTGTCATGACTTCTCCATGTTGGTAAATTGCTCGATTTTCAACCTTGAAACAATATTGCACTAGTGTAAAAGCCATTGGTTGCTTTTAGTCTATGGGTGATGCCACACCCCATTGTTTAGAACAGTGGTTTAAAATATTAACAAGAATCAACCCAGGTTCTTAGAAATTGAGGTGTGAATTAAAGAAGAAATGTTAATGTTTGAGGCCAAAATTTCATTTAAAATCTTTTGAATCAAAGCCATGTGTTGAATAACTTCAAGTAAGTCTTTTCCTACCTGTTTTATTTATTTATTTTTTAAAACAATTTGCTTTCAGAATTCAAATTGTTTGTTTGTTTTTTTGTTTTTTTGTTTTTTTACTTTTTCATGATTTCTTATTAAAATTTTGAAAATTTTGACTTAGTAGAAAAGGTCAAAATATTTGACTTTTTTTTAATGTTTTTTCTATTCAGAAAAAACTAGATTTTTAGACTTTTTAAAACAAGAGCATGAAAAAAGCATACTCTATGATATGATTGAAAATCATATGATTCGTTCTCATGCTAATTAAATAAAATCTAATATATTTTAAAATTTATATTTAAATGTTATTTTTCAAAATTTAGATAAAAAAATTAAAATATTGATTTCTTTTTTTTCTTCATTGGTAGATATAGTTGTTTTTATTTAAAAATTAATTTTCAATTTTTGATAAAATTCTTAATTTTCATAGATTATATATGAATTTAATGACGACTTATTTTTTTTGGTATTTTATTTTTTTTATCATAATAATTTTTAATCTTTTATTTTCAAACGTTATATAAATATTTTCATTTTATCATAATGATAAAGTTAAATTTATCATCATAAAACTATATTATTAAATTAAACTATATTTTATACATTAAGATGTTGAGATGGTGATTTTTATCCTATAAAAATAAATAGCTTAATACTTAATAGAAATAAAATATTAGAAAAATAAACAGCTAAATACTTAATACTATTAGACATTATTCAGAAAAAACAAAGTTCTATTCACGCAACCTAAATTCTTAGCTTAATTGCTATGCCTCATAGCACCTTAAACTGAAATTTACTAACTTTTTGAAAATTACAATCTAAGCAAAGATACCAAAAAAATCATTAACTAAGTTAACTGGTCACTATAAAAGTTCAACAAAGAAGGCATCCTAATCCATAGATTTACTCAAAATAAAGCATGATGAGAGCCTACTCAATTTCTTGATTTTTCTCCCCAACAACATCAGTTCTAAAATTTATGAAACTCTTAAGATATATTATATGATAACTTCATAAAATTTTTAAAGTAATTTATAAAACTGGAACAAATTACTTGGTACATGAACTCAAGAATCCAAAGTTGTCTCAGCATACATAGCTGGAAAAAAAACCTATTGATACCTATAGATGAATTCAAAATCTATGGATAATAGACACCTTTATTTCATTTTTGAGTCAACTAATAAATAAAAATAACTAAGAATCAAGATTCTAATTAGATTAATCCTAGAATTTTGAGAAATATAAGTGGTTCAAAACTATCTTAGTTGAATCATTATGTTTTTTCTATCCATTTTTCTATAATATTTTTTTTTGTATAAAACTATTATGTTTCTTATGATATGAATGGTTATTTCTACAGCTTTTGCAATTTTATAAAAATAACTATGAGTTCATATACTTATTAAAAAATCTCACATCAAATATTCAAACCATTACAAATCCTGAAAATAACATATTTTCCTTTATGAGAAATTTATTCCTTCCATTCGTATAAACTAATTCATTATGTATTAAAAGAGATGATTGAGCTGCAAGTTTGCCCTTTCCCATGTTGCAATAACTTGTAGCTTAGGTATTGTAGGTTGAGAAGACATAACCAATCCCCTTAAGCAATAAGAGTTTCTTCTACAATTTCCAACAACTAGATATGAATTCAAGCTTAGAACATCCAACTACTTACGAAGCTACCAAACAACCTATAACATGCCATTACGCTCTTATTCTGAACAATGTATAAGAATACTCACAACAAGCACATGCATTTGAACATTGAAAGTGATTTCTACATTGAATTACCATTTTACTTCAACTTATCATTAACTAAATAAGCTGGAAAGAAAAAGAAAAAGAATAAAACTAATTATAAAACTTCTATTACGAGCAACAAACTAATATTCTAATAACACCTACTCCATACCTAACCAAAAATTCAAATTGATACATTGAAACTAATCAAGCCTTAAAGATATTATTCTAATAAGATTTGTTTTCTCCTTAACCTTGATTCTAGTTTAATGACGAATAAACTAATTAGTTGTGCAACTTGCCTAATAGTTGAACTCATTACTTTGGGAAAATAGGGATATATATTAACATGGTTTGAAACTAACATTATAAATGTTAAGTTGATAGAATTATTGAGACAAAGAAAATTGAAAAGGAGTCATACAACAACTTGTTTATTAAAAAAATAGAGAAAAGAAGCCGAGCTCAACAATAGAGAGGTCCTTCATTTTAAACTTTTGAAATAGGTGATTAATGAATTAGCACTGTAGTACATATCATATTTTAATTTTTTGTTTTACTTTCTTCTATAACATGCATACTTGATATGTGCACCTTAATGAATATTATAATTCATAAAGCTTGATACTTTTAATTTTATACTGAATTTTCCCTAACTTAGCTTCAGTGAACGACGAGAAAGTCGTTTATCTTTTGCAAATCACTCTAATCTCACATGTAGATTGTCTGTTACAATTGGCAGTTATGAATCTATGCTTATCAAGAAAATCACCAATGATATTTGTAAGCAATTGAGTTGTAAGATTCTACATGTGGTGAGAACATAGTTGAAATGGATTTTCATTGGATAAACACAAATCACTTATAAACATTAATTTGAATGTTGTTCCATGATTGGGAGCTATGGAATGATGGAGTTGGTAAGACTACCATCGCCAAAACTATTTGTACTGGTATCTCATCAATTTTATGGTAGTAGCTTTCTTGAAAATATTAGAGAAACTGGAAATTGTTGTGGTGTACTTCAATTACAACAAAAACTTCTCCATGATATTCTAAAAGGAAGAAATATAAAATTACAAAAATTGATGAAGGAATAAATGTAATAAAGGAGAGACTACATGCAAAAGGGTTTTGATTGTCAGTTTTGATGTGGATAACTTAGGGCCAATTGAAAACATGCTTGAAAGCATCATTGGTTTTGTCCAAGGAGTAGAATCATCATAACAACTAGAGATAAACATTTGCTAGATGTCCATGGAGTGGATGAAACATATGAAGCTAAGGAGTTAAATCATGAAGAATCAATTGAGCTTTTTAGCCGATATGCCTTTAAGCAAAGTCTTCCTAAGGATGATTACAAGAATCTCTTGGAATATCGTGATATAGAATATGCTAAAGGGCTTCCCTAGCACCCTAGTTCGAGGTATATTTCTTATGGAAAGACATTATTTGAATGGGAAAGCTCATTATGCAAACTAGAAAGAAAACTTCCTATGGAAATCCAAAGTGTCCTTAAAATAAGCTTTGATAGACTAGACGATGTGGAAAAGGAAATATTTCTTGATATAGTATATTTTTTTAAGGGGAAAGACAAGGATTTTGTTTCAAGAATTTTAAATGGCTGCTACTTCTATGCGGACCGTGGAATTTGAGGTCTTGTTGGATGTCTCTAACGATTGCAACAACAAACTAGATATGCATGATTTATTATAGCTATGGGTCAAATGTTTGAAAGCAATGATTGAGAACTCAAGAAGAAGCACGGTGGGAAGGCGAGGATGTCCACTGCAGTTGACAAGAACACAAGAAGCACTAAAAACTCATACATATTACATACAATCTTATTTATAAATTAGGTCTTGTTTAAATCTATCCTTAATCAACTTTTAAGTTTTTAGGGACATAAGCAATCATGGATTGCACTCAGACATGTCAACAAGGAAACAAATACAATCCACTACTAAGGCTTTCAGAAGAATGAAGAGACTTAGATTGCTTGAAGTCCATCAAGATGATCAATATGGCTCTATGGTGAAATACTGCAAAGATGGGCACATTCCCAAAGGGCACCTTCCTGGGGACTTTACATTTCCTTCCTATGATTTAAGATATCTCTATTAAGATGGATACCCACTGAAATCCTTGCCGTCAAGTTTTCATGCAGAGAACCTAGTTGAACTCAGCTTGCAAAGTAGTGGCATCGAAGAACTTTGGGATAAAAAGGTATGATTGCTAATATGGTTGTCTTAACTTTACATTAATGTTAATGTCCATGAAAACTTATTAAAAAAAACTTAATTTTTTTTTAAGGTGTTTATGAAGTTAAAGGTCTTAAATGTCGCTTATTCACAAAATCTCATTAAAATCCCAGACTTCTCAAGTATGCCGAACATGGAGATACTTAATGTTAAAGGTAATATAAATTTGATTAAGCTTGGTTTAGTCACTTATTGAAAGCTATTAATTTACCCATTACTAATTTAGTTATTCCTTCTTTTGTTTGAATTGGATAGGTTGTGAAAACCTTATGGATCTCCCAAAAGACATTTATAAATTGAAACATCTTAAAACTCTTTGTTGCACTGGTTGTTCAAAACTAAAGAGTTTCATTAAAATCATGGATGTAATGGAAAATTTAAGAGAGCTTATTTATATAGAACAGTATAAGAAATCACCATCACACTTAAGTTTAAAAGGGTTCAGTACTTGGATTTAGCACATTGTGAAAAACCTTGAGAGTCTTCCTAAGAGTATCTGTGAAGTTGAGATCTCTGAAAACTCTTCTTGTCCACAACCGTTTCAAAACTCTGCCAAATTTCCCAAAGGTGCCGACTCTAGGATAGAAAAATTGGTCGGAAAAGCAACATTGCAAGCGATTTAGTCTCTCACCGCTCTGCCTTTACTTTGGGGAACCTAAAACCCTGAATTCTCAAAATTAGAGCCTGAACCGAAGCTCTCAGCAACTCATGCCTGTAACTCGGGAACCTGCAATCGGAGAGTTCGAAACCTGGAGAGCACACAACACAGAGTCCCACATTCGAGCCCAACAAATGATCACCTACTAAGAGATATTTGGGAGAATCAAATGAAGTAGCGATCCTACGCCATAGCGCGCTGTACTTGCTGGAAGAATTAGATTTGAGCTATTGCAACCCAAAGGAAGGAGTAATTCACCATTGAAACTTTCCACCAATCGTCACCGTGAAGTTTTAAATCTGGGCGGAACAATTTTGTTGCCTCCTAACATCAGCAACTTCTCTAAGCTTCGAATTTTTAAGACGAAAGGATAAGCATGAGTAGGCCCATATCTAGGCCTAAACGAGATAGGAAGCCTAAGTCCAATGATGAATTTTATTACTATTAGTTATTTATTTAATTGTATTTTTGGATTTATCCGTTAGGACTTTTGGATTTGTCTATTAGGATATTTGGGATTTATCCGTTAGGATTTTCTATTAATGCCTATGTCAAAGACCTTATGTTATTGTTTTGGTAGACTTGATTATATTATTGAAAACTTGAGAATTTCTGCTTCTATTTATTTTATTCTTTCTTCTTAATTCCCATTGTTCTCGAGCCAAGTTACATCAATTTCAGAATGTAGCATAACTTCGATCCAGGATAAAGTTATTAATCTTGTCCCATTTCTTTCAAATTGTTTGCTGCCTTCATTCGCGGAAATCAAGATCCCAAGCCTTCCTTCAATTTGTTTCGTTCGTCGTACTGTGCCCAGAAGCTCTAAGAAATCATCCACGGAAAGCAACGCCGTATGAACAACAAACCGCTTTGCCTCCAAAAGCAAGTCTCCTGTACGGCGGCCCTTTAGCAAATGACAACCCTCTTTTAGTAAGTGAGTGGAGATGCCCTTCCAAGCCTCCCGTACTGTTGTCAAGGTTTGCTTTTGGTGGAATACCTTTGGGTGGCATGTTTTCAAGAATTGAATCTTGACTAGAATTTCCAAATGACCCGTGACTTGAGAATTGATTTTGGAATCTACAATTGGAAGCTCGATTAATATTGAGCCGAGACTCGGTACTTTTGAAGCGTTTCCATCGTGGCTATACACTTTATTTGACTCCTTGTAACCACGCTAAGGAATTCAGACGCCTCAAGGTTTTTCAACAAAGGTACATCTTTCTTACTTTGAAAACTTAGATAATATTCGTGATATTTAAGCATATTTTATTTGATTGTTTTAGGTTCTAGTTTCTTTGATAGAGCATAAAGAGTATTAAAAAAAAATACTTTTGTTTTTTTTTTGTTATTATTTCTTGACTCGTGCAATCTGTGATATATAATCGCATTACATTTTTTTAGATTTGTGTTTGTTGCATTAGCATATAGTTTATGAATTTACTCAGTGAAATTTTAGATTCTATCTCAACATGTCAGCCACCAAAAGTTATATGCATCTTCTTCTTCACCTAACACAAATGATCCAACTGAGAGACTTAATAATTTTGACTTTAAGACTACAAGCTTTATCTCAAGATCTAAATGATACTCTAGTCTGTATTACCCGTCACCATGATGCAAATAAAGCCAAATTATCTACCATTGCACTCTGCAAAGTAATTTAAATTCGATGTGTGGTCAATTGACTCAATGTCAATCTGCCCTCGAACAACAAACTCATGCAATAAATAAAAAAAAAATGGACCTACTTTTAAAACAGGTGGGTAAACATGAGATGGGTGAATATGTTGATGAAACTGTTAGAACACACATTAGGTCACCACACATTAGGGGTTCAAGTCCTTCTGGTGGTTCACATCAATCTAATGAACTCACAAATGGTTTGCATGACAATTGGGGTAAAATGAACTCTGGGTAGTAATTCATTTGCCCAACCTCACGAGGTTACCTACCGACAGAGACCTTCGCCTGCCAACTCCAGGGTGATCGGTTTCAACCTGCTAATGTTAACTTCTCATTAGATTACGAACCACCAAGACACAATTACCCACCAAATCAAGTGAGAGAAGATGTCGCTCCTCAGCGATACTAGCCTAGGGTTACTGGTAATTAGGGTAGAGATCAGGATAGACAGGTTAGACAACCTCAAAGGGACATCACAAAAAAAAAGTTAAGGTTAGTGCTCCTGAATTTTATGGTAGAATGGATCCTAATGTTTTCTCTGATTGGTTAGTTGCTATTGAGGAATATTTTGATTGGTATGAAATGATTGATAGTGAACGGGTTTGGTTTGCTAAAATGAAATTAACCAATTCAGCTAAGATGTACTGGCAGAATGTGTTGCAAGACATGCTTCGTCTGGGTGAACCACCCATCACCTAGTGGGCCGAGCTGTTATGAAAGCAAAGTTGCAAGAAAAGTACATTTCTCCATCATATAAGAGTCAATTGTTTTCCACCATGGTTAATCTAAAACAAATAACTCTTAGTGTAGCTGAATATTCTGCTAAATTTGAGGAAGCTAGACTTAGGTGTAGTGAGTTCCATGCGGAGGACCAATTTTCTATATGCACTCGCTTTGTTAATGGTCTTAGGTTCAACATTTAAAGAATGGTAAGATTGCATGCTCTACACACTATATAGAATGCATACCAAAAAGCCTTAGAAGTCGAGAAGTTCAATAGACCCTCCTTTTTTGCACACACAGGCCAGTCGAAGTCACAATCCATGTCATCAGACGGTAAAACTATGCCTAATAACATTAGGAGCAAAGAGTCTAGTTTGCGTAACACTCTTCTCGTTGCTTCTCCTATTGAGTCTAAGGCTAGTAATTCATCGATTGTCTATCAAGGTGTCATCATATGTCATATTGCATCCTCGTTGTCCCCAACTTGCATTGGCATTAGATGTTGAACATAGTATTTTGGAGAATGAGGAAGACCAAATTATTGATCCTTTAGATTATTCTGGTGATGAAGATGATCTTCATGAAGATTATGATGAAGATGTGTGTGTTGGTGTGGTTCGATGTGTGCTATCCACAACTGTAGATAATGATCATTGGAAGACCACTAGTATTTTTCACACAGTCATACAGAGTGGAGATAAGAAATGTGTTAAGATCGACAAGTAGTTCACGAATGTGGTTTCTAAGGATGCTGTTAAATTGTTAAACCTGAGTAGAACCACATCCAAATCCATTTAGAGTAGCTTAGGTGAATGACCATATTTCCTTTTCTCTCGTCACTCCAAAGGTGTCTAGTCTCTATTCAACGGGGGATTATAAGGATGAAATCTATCGCGAGGTTCTACCCATGGATGTCGCCCATGTTCTTTAGGCTGCCCTTTGGCTTTATGATCTTAATGTTACCAATTTTGCAAAGACATTTATTCCTTTAAGTACAAGGGTAAGAACATTATTTTAAGACCTGCTAAGCCTAAAGATTGCAATGGTAAACGTGACATCTCTAAACTTCCTGAAAGGAATTTGCATATTTTAAAATGTAAGAAGTTTGAGAGAGAGAGATTTGAGACTGGTTTGTGCTTAGCATTAGTGGCAAAAGAAGTTCCCTCTGATTCTTCGATTGTCGATGTTCCTTTGGAAGAGAAGAATTTGCTAGATTATTTTGTTGATATTGTGCCCAATGAGTTGCCTAGTGAACTACCACCTTTAAGAGACATCCAACATGCTATAGATTTAGTTCCAGGTTCTCAACTGCCTAACCTTCCACATTATAAGATGAATCCTTAATAGAGAGAGGAGCTAAATAGGCAAGTAGGAGGACTTTTAGAAAGAGGATTTGTTAGGCATAGCCTTAGTCCTTGTGCGCTGCGCCTTGTTGGACACCTAAGAAAGACGGATTCGGGAGAATGTGTGTGGATAGTGTAGTCATCAATAAGATCACAATCAAATATAGATTTCCATCCCTTGCCTTGAGGATATGTTGGAACTATTAGCTGGTTTTAGTTGGTTCTCTAAGATAGATTTGTGTAGTGGTTATCATCAAATTCATGTTAGGCCAAGAGATGAGTGGAAAACTGCATTTAAAACACAAGATGGTTTGTTTGAGTGGTTAGTCATGCCTTTTGGTTTGTCTAATGCTCCTAGTACTTTCATGAGAGTTATGACCCATGTCTTGTAGCCTCTCATTGGTAAATTTCTGGTGGTCTACTTTGATGACATATTGATCTATAGTCAATCCAAAGAAGAGCATTTAGCACACCTAAGACAGGTTTTTCTCACTCTTCGCGAGGCCAAGCTTTATGTTAACCTTAAGAAGTGTTCTTTTATGCAACCACATGTGCTTTTCTTAGGCTTTATTGTGTCTGAACATGGCATTTCAGCTGATCCCGAAAAGGTTAGAGTTATTAGGAGGTCTAACCACAATCTAATGAGACTGTGAGTTTTCATGGTTTAGCTTTTTTTTTTTATAGGAGATTTATAAGGGGATTTAGCACTATTATGGCTCCTATCACTGAATGCTTAAAAAATAAGGAGTTTCAATGGTCTAATGCTACTAGCCAGACATTTAGAGAAATCAAGTTCAGAATGACTAAGGCACTAATTTTGAGATATTCGATTTTAGCAAAGTTTTTGAGGTTGTCAGGATGCAATGTGTAGGTATTGGTGGTGTCTTAAGTCAAGAAGGTCAACCTATAGCTTTTTTTAGTGAAAAACTCAATGATGCTAAAAGACGATATTCTACATATGATAAAGAGGTTTATGCTATAGTGCAGAGTCTTCGTTTTTGGAGGTTTTATTTGTTGCCTACTGAATTTGTGTTGTTTTCTGACCACCAAGCTTTAAGATATTTAAACTCACAAAAGAAATTGAATGCTTGACATGCTAAGTGGGTTGAATTTTTGAATGAATATTCTTTTGTGATTAATCATCGTTATGATATTGAAAACAAAGTTGCTGACGCACTTAGTCAATTAACTGTTACACTTCATCGTATAAGTGCTCATGTCATTGGGTTTGATAGATTGAAAAATGAGTATTCTGCATGTCCTGACTTTGGTATTATTTATAATGAGGTTAGTAATGGTAACCGCCAAGAGTATCCGGACTCTTGTTGAAAATGGTTATTTGTTTAAAGTGACTAAATTCAGCATACCTCGACATCATTTGGTGATTTATTAATTGGGGAGATGTACGCAGGGGTTTGGGCCGACATTTCGGGGAGGGATAAAACTATTGCATTGGTTGAAGATAGGTTTTATTAGCTCATTTGAAAAGGGATGTTGCTAGGATAGTTGCAATGCGTAATATGTCAACTAGCTAAGGTTAAGAAACAAACACGGCTTATATACTCCTTTACCCGTCTCATGAACCTTAAAAGATGTTAGTATGGACTTTGTTCTTGGATTGCCTAGGACGGCTAGAGGACATGATTCTATTTTGGTTATTGTTGATAGATTTTCTAAGATGTCACATTTTATTCCATGTAACAAAACCAATGATGCTTCACATGTTGCTAAATTATTTTTTTGAGAAGTTGTTAAATCAGACGTTTGCCTTCCAACATTGTATCTGGAGTAGAGATGTGAATGAGTTAGCTATTTTCGGGAAAACCCTTTGGAAATCATTTGACACTACTCTAAAATTTCATCTCGTTTCATCCTCGGGACCGATGGGCAAACCGAGGTTGTTAATCGTAGTTCGGGTGATATGCTTAGGTGTTTGGTCAAAACATGTCAGATTTAATTCTTGTCAACAACCGAGTTTGCTTATAAATACCCTGTTAACTGTTCAACTGGTAAAAGTCCTTTTCAAATTGTTAATGGCTACTCACCCCGCACACCCATTGATCTTGTTCCTTTACCACCTCACATGCGTATATTTGAACCTGCAGAAAACTTTGCAAAACACATCCATGACTTACATGCTGAGATTAGGCGAAAATTTTCTCTAAGTAATGAGGAGTATAAACTGGCTACTGATGTGCATCGTAAATCTAAAGAATTTAATGTTGGTGACTATGTTATGGTTCGCATTCATCCTGAAAGAATTCCAAAAACGTTTTCAAAAAAACTTTATGCAAGATCCATGGGCCCTTATTCTATCATTCGTAAACTGGGATCTAATGCATATCTTCTTGATTTGCCTAATGACATGGATATTAGCCTTGTTTTCAATGTAGAGGACTTGCTACCTTACCGAGGCACTTTTGAGCCTTCTACTTTGCCTTCTAGTGTGTTTGTAGGTGAAGCTAGCAAAGGTGCACCCACTATGCCTTCGTTACAATATTCTAAGGAGACGATGGATACTATCCTTGATGATGAGGTCGTGACTTCTAAAGATGGTGGGTTTTGTCGCAAGCCTTGTCAAATGGCATGGTCGTCCTGATTCTGATGCTACTTGGATACAGGAGGATGATCTTCGTCATTTGGATTCTTCGTTGTTGGATTGCTACCTTTCCTTTCACTCTTTGGAGTCGAGTTCTTTTCAACCCGGAGGGAATGATGGGGCATGGAGTAGGCCCATATCTAAGCCTAAACGAGATAGGAAGCCCAAGTCCAATGATGGATTTTATTACTATTAGTTATTTATTTAATTGTATTTTTGGATTTATCTATTAGGATATTTGGGATTTATCCGTTAGGATTTTCTATTAGTGCCTATAAATAGCACCTTATGTTATTGTTTTTGGTAGACTTGATATATTATTGAAAACTTGAGAATTTCATTCTATTTATTTTGTTCCCTTTCTTCTTAATTTTATTGTTCTTCGTAGCCGAGCTACATCAATGAGTCACTGCAAGTTGCTTCTAGAAATTCCAGAGCTTCGATCAAATCTCCAGGAAATAGATGCACACGGTTGTCCATCATTGGTTCTGCCGCAGAGACAAAACCAGTTAATGCACTCCCTCCTCAATTGCTTCTAATCAGATATCCAGGTATAATTTTCATGTCACGTACTTTCTTAATATGCATATAGAGGACTTACATGTTTCTTTTGCGCGTGGTTTCGAACGTGGGCTTGGTTCATTTGATGATATATTCCGTGTTCTTCATGATGGCAAGGGGATTAGTCTTTTTATTGATGGAAATAGTGAAGTCAAGGCAAGGGAATCAAAATATGGGAAATGAGAAATAACAATGAAGCTTCCTCTCAATTGGTACGAGGATAATGATTTACTTGGATTATCTTTGTTCTCTTTTCATGTTCCAGTTGATGGATTTAAGGAGAAAGCTGAGGATGAGTTGAAGGATGAGAATCCACCTCTTTGTAGTTTAAAATGTGAACTGGGTTTCCGTGCTGATCAATTCGGAATTGTGGATGATCTCTTTTTGGATTACTTTTGTGGATCATGCTACAAAAATGGTGGTGTATCATTCAAATAACTATAGATTCTTGAAGGCTTCATTTCATGGTACATGTGTCAAGGTAGAAAAGTGTGGCCTTGATCTTATCTATGCCAAAGATGATGGACTAAACCATAACACAAAGTTGAGGGATCATCTTGAGTATTTTGGTGACAATGGATCGAAATTTGGAAGCGCTATTCCCATAATGTTAAGAGCGAAGTGAAAATCGACCAGCCCCATCTTTGAACTCCATCCTTGCGTGCATGCATCGGCGTAGCATTCTTTGTTTTTAGACAATCTTCCTTTTTATTCTTGGCATAGGATGGGAAAGAGCTATAAAGAGTTAGTTAATTTTGTATCATATTTTTCATTTTTGAAGTTTTTGTTTTTGTTTAGATTTAGTTCGTTTAACATGTTGTACCAAAAATAAAAATATATTTATTTTATGCATTAATGTCTTTAAAAATTTTAAGAATTGAGATAGTGGTAAAATTTTTAATATCTCAAGGTTTTAAATAATTTTAAACCTATTCCTTTTTATCATGAAAGTAACTAAGAATTCTCGTATACGATGTAATAGTTGTTATGAATATTTATTTTTTTTAAAACGAAAGTAGAAAATGTGTTCAAAATAGGATAGTAGGTGTTGCTTGGTAACTCTTTCGAAATAGTTTTGAAAAATTATTTTCCAAGGTTGATTTTGAAAAAAAATTCTCTCCATGTTTATGAACATCGGGTTATTGAATCTATCATTGAAATAGTCTTAGGATTTGGTATGTACCTAATGGTTATTGGTTCTTGTCTTTTTAGAACCAGCATATAATTAATCAGGTGTGAATAAAGTGGTCTACGACTTCCATGTTTATCAAAGAAACAAAAAGATACAAGATCATAGCATTAAAGAATCTTCTTGATGAGAACCCAAACATGACCTAACCAGAAAGTACATGGATATGTTGTTTTGGGTCAATTATATCAATTTGGCATATAAACGGGGAGTTTTGGAGCCGATATCGTTATTTAAAAAAATTACTAAAATAAGTCAAAAATCAAAATAATGTTTAAACTAGTGCATCCTATCCATGTCGGCATACACATCAGCAAAGCCACAGTCACGAACTATGACATTGTAATTTTTAAATTAATCTTTGCGAGTGACTCTGACGTAGTTTTTAAGTCGATTCATGATCAGCGGCGTGGCATTGTAATTTTTTGTGAACTTTATCTTGACCCAGATGATGCCAGCTGCATTTTCAGATCGTGTCGTGACATTGTCGCCTTTCATCTGTGTCTAGGGCATTGTCGTGATATTGTTACTGATGCTCAACTAATGATTTTGCCTTTGAGATTGAATTGAGACTGTCGTGACATTATTTTGATTGTCACGACCCTCCATTCCAATCTTGTGTCTTCAAGGTTTGTCGTGACATTGCCCTCGTGATGTACAACTGTCGACCTCTGGAATGAATTTCGTGACACCAATACGTTTGTCAAGATAGTGTGAGTTGCTGATTGGTCTTTAGGGGTGTCGTGATATTATCGTGACATTCTTACTCGACACTCCTTTCGGATGAATGTGGCAACAAGTTTGTGAGTGTCGCGACATTGTTTAGTTGTTTCTCCAGGGACTCTTCACGTTTATGTCGCGACATAAGTTGCAATGTCGCAACACAAATTATGCCATCTAGCCTTCTGTTATGTCGCGAGATACGTTGAGGTATCGCGACCTTCCTTGCTTCCTGCCTTAGTAAATTAAGCACATTTTCTTGCTCTTTTTGCTTCTTTTGATATTGATTCCTACAAAACAGTAATTTTGGTGAAGATTTCATAATTTTGCATTAAATTAAGCATTAAGGCCTCAAATATGTATGCAAAAATGGACTTAAAGTTATATGAGTTTCATACTCATCAATCAATGACTGCGGCATTGCTTTTTTGTTAGAATGAGAATTTTAAGTTACAAATAATTGCCTAAATTACAACCTATTACATTTATAAAAAAAATACGACCAATTCACATCAACCGCATTACAAACAATTCATCCAAATTAACCAAGTTTCATCCAAATCAACCTAATTGCATCGAAATGACAACCAATACACATCACCTGCATTACAAACATTTCATCCAAATTAACAACTTTCATCAAAATACAACTAAGATTTGGTAGTAACAACCTAATACATCAACTGTATAAATATTTCATTAATTAACAAACTTTTCGTGTCTTGTGTATATGTGATAACGATACTGATGTTGATATTTATCTCTACATAAATCATAAATATATACATAATACAAATAACAATATATACAATATAAATAGACATCAATGAGTCCCACATGATGGAGGTTTTGTCTCTCTCTTAGGATGCCTAGAATACACAACCAGATGATCTATAAGGGCATGTGCAATCTCAAATGGATTTGATGGGCGAAGAGTCGAGGAGCTAATAGCGAATGACTCGGCGTGTGTACATGGGCGCGGAGGAGTCACCTGGGTGGGCATGCGCTGAGAGTACGGAAGCGAGGTCAATCATGGTCTCATCGATGAGGAGGAAATGATGTGGGTGATGTCGTGAATGTGTGTGGCCTCTGGAGCCCAGACATAAGCGATAAAGGGGTGGGATGACATATGGAGGGAGTCTTTGGAGGTGGTGTGGAATGCGCAGGTGGTATGAAAGTATGGGAGGGTGGTGTGGAAAACTCGTGTGGTATGGAAGTCTTAGGAGGTGGCGTGGAATACTCGAGTAGCATGGAAGTCTCATCAGTGGAATGACCAACAGCAAGACCACTCGGTCGACGACCACCTCGCTCACTAACTCGACCCGACCATGACCTCTCCCTTTCCCTTGACCTCAAATCGGCTACATCCTAACTGCAGTGGATGACGCAGGAGGTCTGATGGATGGTCCATGTGATGTAGATGCCTCCTCATCTTGTGCGGCGTCTTGTGGGTCCTCTCCAATCGGTAGCGATCCGCATGTGATGAATGTCGTGCAACAAGCTGAGGACCCATGAGATATATTAGCGATCTCTACCATCCCGGATCTCCCAAAAAAACAAACGAGCAAAGTAAATGTTTGCTCTGTCAATTAAATATTGGAAATAATTTAGAATTTAAAGGCGGCTTGCTTACCCGATAGTGTGATCTTTGGTGTATTAGGTACCTCCTTTGACCCCTATGGAGTGGTGGTGTGATCCAAACATCGTGTAATACCGATACCACTCCATATATGAATAATGGAATCCCATAAGCCAGCCATAAGAAGGAGTGATGTGAAACCGGTCTCTCTCTCACATGTGTAGCCCGCAAGGCGGCGTCGTATGGTGCATGACATGTTCCTAGTGGCACCATGGCGTCCTCGTTTATCGACCAAATGTAACTCTTGCTCTAGAAAAACAAAGGAGTATACGATGAAATTTAGGGGCCGTGCAAGACTCCCTACGGGCGAATGCCACTCACAGTCTCAAATGAGATAAATTGGTGACATAGGTCCCCTTAAAAATCTCTGTCCCGATCCAAGACATTTATCGAGGGTAGATCAGCAGATTCTACGATTTATAGCTCCCATAACACCTACAATTTACCTCAATATGACTAAAATTATCCTTATTGTGAATATAACTAAAAATTATTTATATTAATATATAATTACGTCAGCAGCGAGTCTATGCGTCGGCGGTCTCGATATAAAGGCGGCAAGTACCGGATATGTTATGCACCCATGGTAAGGTCCTTGGATATGTCGACTCGAGTTAGTAATCCATCTTTTGTATACCCTCCAAGCTGCATCTCTATCAAATTTGCATTGCCATCATCGTGTAAGTGGTGAGGGACTGGAGGTGTTGCTGGTCACCTAAAATCAGGTCGACCCATATGTAGTCTCTCCCAAGACTAGAGCTAGATAAAAAAAACCATTCAATATTAGAAACATCTTAGTGATTGACTTTTATATGTGTTTGGTTATAAATATAAGCATCATACCTATAATAATGTAATACAATCGGAAATCTTAGTAGCACCATTGTAGCTCACTTGACATAACTCTCGGTATAAGTATGTTAGAGCTACTTGATACTTGATTGTAAGTAGAAGTGCAACGTTAAATCATAAAGCTAGTAACGGGGGAGGAAATGAGAAATTTGGACATCAGGACTATTTATTACTGCAAATAGAAAGGACCACTAACAATGCTAGGATGAAACCACGTGCATTGGGCTCTAATGTCACCTCCAGCCATTGCGACGGTGAGTCGATAAATGCGAGAACGACAAATTAAAGATGAAGATCCTCGGTGAGGTCGAGGGTTGAATCACACCTAGCGACCGACACGACGACGACACATCGAAGTCACATGTGCTAGTGACTGGTGGTCCATGAATCAAGAGGCCTAGGATGATGGCAATATCTTGTAATGTGATTGTCATCTCCCCAATTGGTAAATGAAATGTGTGTGTCTCAAGCCGCCATCTCTCAACCAGACTCATGGTGAGGGCCCAATCGAGTGTAGCGTGTCGATGTGGTACATACCATAAAGTAGGATCGGATCTCACATACGAGCGAATACGAGGATCCAGGCTGCCACTCTCGCATGACCTTCGACATGCGGTATGCGACATGTGATGTCTGACGAAAGCTTCTAAAAGATATCGACAAATAAATTCCTGCCTTACATTACACAAGTAATCGAAAAAGCGACATTTATGATATGAAAAATGCATACTATTTAGTGTCACAAAATAGGATGATGCGTCTGTAAAAGAGCTTGAACATATCTATCTAATGGATGCGCATCATAAAAGGCCCTCCAGGAAATGCCATATACGCCAACATATAATAATCAATAATGATAAACAAATGGCCAGTACTAGTATATAGATCTGTCTGATTATCAAAGCGATGTGACAAAAACATATGTTTGAATCAACTTGATTCATATTTCAATAAGATCGGCGATTGTGACCATGTTGTTTGCAGACCCACATGTGATAGTAGTCTTCCCCTCTCTAACATCCATTTCATTATGCAAATGGGTAGATTTAGGATGTCCACGTGATGTATGTTTCATTGACTCAGAAGGCACAATGGTTGGACCTTCATAAGGAGGCCATTGATATTCATCGAAGATGTGACAGAATAAGGTTTCCATGTATCATAATCTTGTTGAAGTGCTTGTAGTAGCCTTGAACAAATGTTCAATCTATGGAACACTGCCCGACATGCTGCTATAATATGACTATAGGGAAATCCATATATAAGTGTCTTACCATAAGTGCACTTATGGTCATGTAAGTTGAGGCGATGTGTTCGACCTCTCTTTGACTTGACATGAAATTGTCCCTAGTTGTGATCGTAAAGAACAATCTCAAATGATCTAGCTTTAACCATATGTGCCTTAATCTTAGCATCAACATATGGAGTATACTGCTCATCTGATGCCAATATGTATAACCTTGTTCCGCCTTACAACAAAGAAAGTCTGGAATTGAGCTTTAAAAGGTCTCAATTGAGACCCGAATGCGGAGTTATGGGTAAGCTCACAGGCTATTTTAAGAGCTCATGATGAAACTTGCCCCAGACATGTTTGTAGTCATTATCCACGTATCTTAGACCTCCTATCATGTAGAAAGTGCCCATTTCTCAAAGGATTTCCAACCATCATCGTGCTTCTAAATTAATTCTCGATTTGTCCATATGCTTGTGAATTTCGACTTCGAGTTCTTCAAAGCTTCTTTGCACGAATTCTTTAGGTTTATCTTTGAATCGTTACATAAGTTGCTTGCAAGATGGCCTTGCATGCAAATCCTATGATATGCATATTGTTCGATCCGTGAATGAACATTAGTCATTCTTAATAATGCACGGATAATACATCGGCTATAACACAAATTCTCATCCATTGAGTTACCTTGTTTCTAATTAATGCCAAGAACCATCTCCAACTATCAATATTCTCTCATTCTATAATAGAAAATGCCAGTGGAAACTACTTATTATTTCCATCACAACCCATAGCAATCATTAACGTGCCTTTATACTTCCCAGAGAAATGTGTACCATCAATACTCAAGATGAGCCAACAATGATTGAATCCTTCAATAGATGGATGAAACGCCTAGAAAACGCGTTGAAATACCTCGGTCTTATGCAAATGATTCTCAAATGTTTTCGAGGGATTCTGACACATCCAGGGATTTGCACAGCTCCCGATGCCATAAAGAAATGTGGCGGGTTACGCATCATGACTTATGGAAGTCTCCAAATAATATTGTAAGTGCTTTATGTTTTCCAACTAATGCCTTCTTGTATGATATTTCATATCCAAATTTCTCCATAATGGTTACTTGGATAGTAGCTACTAACAAAGTGAATTGTGCCTTAATCATTGCCTTGATATGATTAGAAACCAAGTTGGAGTCTAATTGTTGATGGTCCCGATTCAAGCAAGCATTGACACAAGTATGTGGACCTATATGCTTATTGATTATGAAGAAAGATGAATCCTTCACAACCATAGCACAAAGCTTCCATGTACATTGACACTGGTGGTCAAATGGGTGGAATTTGGACCATTGCACGATCCACGGAGTAGGCGCGACTCGCACAAATGGGAGGAAAATGTGGGTTGATTTTGAATTTTAGAAAGTAGTCCTCGAGGAAGGGCAGTTTTTCTTTAGTGCGCCACTTACTTTTTGTTGTTATTTTTATAAGGGGGAAAACCAAGTAAGAACAAAAAAACCCCGATAACTCCGGTATGGAAAAGCGATGCGGAAAACTAGATTTGGGTCAGGGGTCGGATTACCTATCGGAAGGTACCTCATGAGGTAGCACCCCTCTAGGCCGAACCTCGGTCTCTTACTAATTAATTGGGTATGTAGGAGACATATGGGGTCATATCGGATAGTCTCTAGGCTAAACACAGTCGGACGACCTAATTGGTATCTAGCATGCTTAAAAACACTCAACGAAAGAGCAAATGGCGTGTACACGTGGTCCACTGGCCGCAGCGCCCATCAAGGGATTTAGCGAAAAACATGCGAAGCATGCATGACACCCAAGAGCATAAGGCATACATGTGAAATTCATTACCCCACATTAAAGCACATACACATGGTCCCACCCCAGCCGTGTATAAGCGAGGAATAGATAGAGCGAATAATACATCATACATCATGCATTTAAAACGAATATTGGATCTATGCCAAAAGAAAGGAACGGTGAGAAGGAGGTAGTGGTTTGCTTACTTTAGCACATTCCCTTTAAAATCCCGATAAACTAAACCATACATACGATCCCACATTGCCCTGCCTCACTTTGTTCAGACCAAAGCGAACTCGGACCACAAGACGACTGAGGTTCTTGGGGTAACTAAGGCACGCCGTGATAGATTCGGGATTGAAACATGCTAAAATGAGAGTACGCCATGAGTGTCTTGCAAAGCTTAGGTTGAATCTGTTCTCAGTAGTCCAAACGATTGAGAAAAATTACGAAACATTGTCGAGAAAATTCCTCACAAAGTTGGGAATCGACAAAACAAAAGGAATGCAATTAGATTTCTAATGACAGAACTAACTTGAGCAAAGAAAAGTATCGAGGCCCACATCATTCGACCGTAGAACCTAATACCAGAACGGCTGAGTTGGTTTCCCATTCAGTCGGAAAGACGGTTGAAAAAAAGATTCGAAAAATTTCAGAACCATCCTTACAAAGTCGGGAATCTGCACAAACAGCGGTGATCGATTCTTAGCTCGGATAGTGAGAACGACGAAAACCAGCAGAACCACATAAGCGCGCTCACCTGAAGCCTTACCTAAATGAACATGCGATCTGGTTTTCCAACCAGTCCATATCGTGAAGAGGCTCAAAACTTACCATAAATTTTATAAAGAGTTATAAATCCTAGCAAAAACAAGCGGTGATCGATTCTCGGCTCGGATAGTGAGAACCAGCCAAAACCAACCAGCATATTTGCACTCACGCAAACCTAACCTAAATGAACAGACTAATCTTGTTTTCAAACCAGTCCAAATCGTTGAGAGAGACTCTCAAAATTTTCCAGAACTTTTATAAAATAGTTAGAAATCTAAAAAAACAAACGGTGATCGATTCTCAGCTCGGATGAGTGAGAACCAACCACCAATAAACAACATATTGCCTTTCTCTTACCATGAACCGACTAATCTTGTTTTCAAACCAGTACAAATCATTGAGAGAGACACTCAAAAATTTCCAAGAACTTTTATAAAGAGTTAGAAATCTAAAAAAACAAAACGGTGATCGATTCATCATTTCGGATGAGTGAGAACCCGACCAAACCAACCAAGCAAACGCAAACTGCCTTTCCTGAAACCTAACCTAAATGAACCGACTAATCTTGTTTTCAAACCAGTCCAAATCGTTGAGAGGCTCTCAAAATTTTCCAGAACTTTTATAAAAGAGTTATAAATCTAAAAAAAACAAACGGTGATCGATTCTCAGCTCGGATGAGTGAGAACCAGCAAAACCAATCAAACTACGCAAACTACCTTTCCTGCCAAACCTAGCAAATGAACCGACTAATCTTGTTTTCAAACCAGTCCAAATCGTTGAGAGAGGCTCTCAAAATTTTCCAGAACTTTTATAAAAGACTTAAAAATCTAGAAAAACAAACGGTGATCGATTCTCAACTCGGATGAGTGAGAACCAGCAAAAACCAAGCAAACTCATGAAACTGCCTTTCACACTTAAAGCCCTAACCTATTAAACAGACTAATCTTGTTTTTCAAACCAGTCCAAATCGTTGAGAGAGGCTCTCAAAATTTTCCAGAACTTTTATAAAAGAGTTAGAAATCTAACAAAACAAACGGTGATCGATTCTCAGCTCGGATGAGTGAGAACCAACCAAAACCAACCAAACTACGCAAACTGCCTTTCCTGCAAACCTAACCTAAATGAACCGACTGATCTGGTTTTCAAACCAGTCCAAATCGTTGAGAGAGACTCTCAAAATTTTCCAGAACTTTTATAAAAGAGTTAGAAATCTAAAAAAACAAACGGTGATCGATTCTCAGCTCGGATGAGTGAGAACCAACCAAAACCAACCAAACTACTCAAACTGCCTTTCACTAACGAGCCTAACTTTAAATGAAGCAGAGCTAATCTTGTTTCAAAACCGGTCAAATCGTTGAGAAGGCTCTCAAATTTTCAGAACTTTTATAAGAGTTAGAAATCTAAAAAACAAACGGTGATTCTCAGCTCGGATGAGTGAGAACCAACCAAAATAATCCAAACTACCCAAATTGCTTGGCGTTGAGCAAACTTTCACGTATGAGCGTGAAAACCGAAACAAATGGTGAGGAGAAACCTCAAATTTGACCAGAATGTATCTTAAAGAATAGAGTGGAGCCAGGGTATATTTCTTACCTCTTCCACAAAGCAGCGAAGAAAGAAACAAAGGCGAGGCATCAGAATCGATGCGTGCGTTTGAGCGGGAAAAATGTCAGCCAAAGGTCCCTTCCACTTTGATCTTTCTCTCCTTTTGTCTTGATTCCCCACCTCGGCTCGAGCCTGCCTGGTGTTTTCCACCTTCAAGCTTTGAAAAGAACCCAAATAGTCTCGGAAATGACTTCCCCGTTAACTCCTCTCCTCATTTAAATGACTGAATATCTTAAGTTTTCGACTTGCTTCACCCATCAAGTATCCATATGGATTCATGGTGGGCTGCATGTATTAACAAGCTGAGGCCAAAATGGACCTAATACGCCTGTAATTCATTTGGAGCTTATGGGCCCGAACCATATAGGATTTGGGCTCCAAAAATCCACAAAAAGCGGCGCTCCCACCTGGCTAGCCCGATATGCTTAGGTTGAACCCGGATTCAACAGTCCATCGGGTTGAGGAAAATTATGAAATTTTGATAGGAATGTTCCACGAAGAATAAGGAGACCCGAAAAAAAGCGGTGCACCATTCCAAGTCGAAATTATGAGGAGATATAGTCGAAACAAGGAGGGAATTGCTCACCAAAATCACCTGAAAAAACCACAATGTTGTATGCGTATTGCCACGATGGGCAAATTCAAAGCGATTAATTAAACGGTTGAAAAAATTATGAATTTTAATAGAAACCTCCTTATGAATAAAGAATCGACAAAACAAGCAGTGAATGATTTTGAGTTTGGGCCAGGAGATCTGATCGGAAACAAGTTCAAGTGCTGCGGGTGACATCTTACAGTAAACTTTTGATTGTTTAAAAACCTCGAGGGCCCCACTTGCTTCCTATAGCATGATGCGATAACTAAAAAAATAAGCCATGATGACCCTCTAAAGTGAACTACTTCACGCACTCGACGGACCACACATACAAGCCCTTTAGAGGCTCGAGACAAACCTAAGCCTAAAGGGCCCTAATGGTGTTATATGAACGATGGGTGAGTGTGACACCCGTAGGATAATGCAAGTGTTGAGGGGCAAAATTGAGGTCTACAAATATGCCCCTCTTCGTGCAGAGTGGATGAGCAGTGAATCGTGGTGCGAAGTGCAAGCGATGCAAGAGTGAAAATGAACTTCCCAGTGAAGAACCAAGATGACTAACAATTTTGTCCCTTACTTGAGTGCAGAAGACTAACGGAGCAGAGTCACTGGAGTTGAAGACTTAAGAAAACTAGGCATGATGCTGGGAAGATGATGATCAGGGCATAATCCGGAGAAAAGATAATGAAATCGGGGCGTGCGAGGAGAAGATGAAATCAGAGAGCAAACTATAGAGAAAGAGTCAGGAACTTGAAAGCAGAGAAAAAGGTTGGTCAGGGTGAGTCACAGGAAAAGGTAGAATCCCAATGAGTCTTGAAAGGTGGAATCAGAAGTCTCTGCAGAAGAGAAAGATGTCCAGGGCGAAATCTTGGGAAGGTAAATCGGGTGATGCAGGGAAGGAAAATCCCAGTGATTCTGGGAAAGGTAGGATCCGGGAGTATAAAAATGGGATCAGGGCTGATCAGAAAATGGGGATCGGGCGGGTGCAGGAAATGTGGGATCCGGCGAGTGTCGGGAAGGAATTAAAATAGGGTGAGGAGTCTTGGGAAAAGAGTGGGATCCGGGGAGAATACCGGAAATGGGGGATCGGGCGAGTGCAGGAAATGTGGGATCCTAGGCGAGTCTGCAGGAATGTGGGATCCCCGGGCGGTGTCGGGAAGGTAAATCTAGGGTGGTCTTGGGAAGGTGGGATAGGGCGAGTCTTAGGGAAGGTTGAGATCCGGAAGAGTCTTGGAAGGTGGGATCAGAGTGGTGTCGGAGGAAGGTAAAATCAGAGATTGATCTTAGGAAAAATAAATGCAGTGAGTACCGGAGAGGGGATCCGGCGAGTGTCGAATGTGGGATCAGGAGCGATCTTTGGAAATGTGGGATTGACCTTCGGAGAAGGTAAAATGGGGTGATCTGGGAAAGGTAAGGATCAGAATGATGCAGAAAGGTGGAATCAGACGAAGTGCAGGAAGGGATCAGGAGAAGGGGTAGAATGGGCGTCTTGGAGAACCATCGGATTAAAGGAGATAGGGGATGCGAGAAACTAAGGCTCACAGGCAGACTAAGCTGAATGGGGATGACTGCAAAGAACGAGCACAGAGCATAATGGGAAACTTAGGATGTAGCAGTTGAGATCTTGGCCTTGATGACAAAGGGTATGCTTGATGTGACGTCGAGAAGTGCCCTGAATGATAGCGAAACCAAGAACTTAATAACAAGGCAATAAAGGGTGATGCCCACCTTCAGGACAATCTCACAAATGCTGACCACGAGGGGTGAAAGAAAGGGTTATGCCTCGTCTACAAATTATCAGCGCCCGTGTGATCCTAAATGCTTGCACATGCGGTCAAAGTCGGAAGAGTGAAAACATCACGATCACTCATTCTTGAAAAAAATCATCCATTTCATTCATAAAGCGTATAGGGTATGCTTACGAGTGTGCACATCTGATATCGAAGTGCCTTGATGAAAAACTACGAAATAAATTTACGAGAAGAACCAATCGTGCGAACGAGCGAACAAGAGCCCGACATATGGGGTGTGCTGGTGTGCACCTGATGAGTCAAGCGAATATGAGAGAATCTTACCACTAGGCTAGCCTTAGAAGCACTGTATGAAGAAACCCGGTGCATGTGGAGCACACTTTCCGAGCTTTGATGCACTGAAATATCTGCAGGTGAAATGGAACGCCGATTATTGCATGCGTACGAGCGATGCCTGACATGAAGGATGGGGTGTGCGGTGTGAGCGATGTCGAGCATCAATAATGGGCTATCAATGGTCTGGAGCTCTACGTATCATCTATATCTAATCATGGACTGAGCGAAACAAACTAAATGGAGGAAAGCGATATGTGACCCTCGTCTTTCCCCCGAGAATAGAGACACATCGACGTCAGGTACTTCCGATGGGTAGATAGAACTGTCCGTATAAAATGCTTGAAGCAAACACGAGGATCTCATAGTCTCGGGGTGGTCTTGCATTTCCGGACCGTAATGTAGGCCGGGGTGAAAGGGAATGACATGATGGGAAACAAAGGCCCCGAATGCCCGATAAATACGCGAAACCTTATGCAGCCTTGTCTTCGAATATCAAGGATCATGTGAAGCCGGTGGCTCGACCTTGACATCAGAATGAACAATGTCGAATGACAAGTGAAGTGCACGAGGACACATCGCTTAAGAAGTGGGCGATGATCAATAAGAGTAGAAGAGAGTGAAAGTGATAAGAAAATGATGAATGGATAGAGAAAAAGAAGAAAAGCTGGGATATGATAATGTGGCAATGTGTGGCCAATGACGAACGGCTTCGATCCCAGAGCGTCGAGTCAAAGCGAGAGTCACTATAAGATGGGAGTGGTGATACATTTGAGGGTAATGATCCGAGGGACCTAGTACGAAACCTTGAGCCTCATTTCTAATGTATTACCCAAATCCGTGGAGAAAGATCGCCTGATAACACTTCGACCCTCGGAGGAATAATAAATCCTCTCGAGCATAAATGACCTTTGATGATCCCAGTATATTAAAGAATATCAAACAAACATTTTTTTTTTTGCGCGAGAAACGACGAATAAGTAGAATGCCACACTAGCCGCAATTCAATAGAAAGAACCTCGAGCCTCGAGCCCAGTGGTCCCTCAACCTAAGAATCACGGATCGAAACCTATAGAGCGGAATAAAGGGCATGACAAACACATTTGGTAGCTGGGATGAGAAGCACGTCATCATCACTCAAGGAGATAAAAGTAAAATGAATAGATATGATAGAAACTAGACTCAAGGCGAGACGGTGTGAAGATGCAAAATGGGGAGAAAAGAAACGAGCAATGATGCGAGAAAAAACAAAACGAAGAATGACACAATGCATAATGCTCGCGAGATCGATTAATATGTAAAAGCGCCTGAGGCGAGGCTGACAGGAATAGAAAAGTATGCAAAAATTTGGATGAAAGAATAGGCCATAATAAGCGGAGTGTGTGAGGCTCAAGGGCTATGATAGGATATATCGATGTATGGAGTATGAAAAGGAATATGGCTACTGAAATGATGGCCACCCATCCTCAACCATGATCTCGGCGTAAAACCTCTTCGGTGATCCACATTGGTGGCTGCGTGAGGCGATTACAGTCTGAAGTCATCCCGACTAAATTTGCTCCCTCTTGAGTAAGATCTTGGATGACATAAGGCTCGCTCGATTAAATTACAGAAGCTTACCTCTGAGATTAGTTGATCAATCCGGAGGACCTTCGAACTAGGTTGCCTTTTTGGAAACTTCCTAGGCATGATCCTTTTCTAAATGCATGAGTCATTTTCTCGATAGAGCACAGACATGATCTGCCTCAGTCTCTTCTGCATCAAGGTTGAGCTGATCATAATGGGGTGAACCCACTCGAGTCTCGAGATATACGATATCCCAATGCTACTCTTAAGGACCTGATCTCGATTTCAATAGGTAGCCTTGCCTGCATGCATATGCAAAGAATAAGGTGTTGACCGGGTAGAAGTGAAAAGATGTACGATTAACCTGATACCCGAAGGGCTTCTCTAACCAATCCTTAAAGTCTTAACCATCTTTTTCTTAAAATCCTCTTGATATTCTTATTTGAAGCCTCAGCGCCTCGTTAGTCTGTGACCTATATGCGGATGATCGATGATCTTTGAATACCATACTCTTGGACCGATTATCCCTTAGCCTCGAAATGCGCTCCTCTGTCGAGATCAGCCATGAGGACTGTATGATAGATATGTATACGTCGATGAATTTGGCCACTGCGGTGGATTGTCGATCCAGACATAAAGTAGCTTCCACCCACTTGAGTGAAATAATCAGCCGCCACCGGGATGTACTCATGTCCCTTCGAACTTGGGTGAGATCTTCCCGATAATATCAGCCCATCACGAGCGGCGAGGATGTAAGTGCGTACAACAGGTGCTGCGATCATCCTTAGTCAGATGCATTTGCGGCTTTCGGGACATCTACGTACTAGCGGCAGCAATCTGTCTCCATAGTCAACCAAAAGTAACCAGTCCTCATGATCTTACGTGCTAGCATGTGGCCTCCCATGTGTGGGCCACAGACTCCGGCATGAACCTCTCTCATCACTCATTGCGGGGCGTGGATCCGGAACATAATAATAACGGGCCATCGGGTGATCCTCATAAAGGGCATCCCACTTGAATAACCATCCCGGTGGCCATTGTCTAAATGCTCTTCTATCCTTGGGTGTGGCTGTTTCAAGGTAAACGCCACATGACAGAAATTGATAAATATCATGATACCATGGTAACTCATCACAGATTCTCAATATCTCGATCAAACAACGATGAGCGGGTGCGAACGGTGCGATCTGATGGTCGCATAGTACTCAGTGAATCTTAAACACATAAGCTAAGAGAATTTGGTAACGTCAATGGCTGGGTTCACGCCTTAGCAGATGTATATATCTAAACTCGTCAAATCTGGTAACCAGTAGGTCTAAGTAAGCATGGTAGGGCTTTAGATTCTCATCTCGAGTCCTCTAGATACCTTGGAGTCTGTATAACTGAGAGTGGAATCCCCAGGATCTCCATTTGTCTGTCTGAATCCAGGCGCGATGCCACAGGCGTGTGCAAGCCTCATACTCAACTATATTATTAGATCGGCCGTTGATGATGGGAAAATACTAATTGAGCGTGCGGGAATGTGATCACCTGTGGTGATATCGATAAGATACGACACGAACTAGGCGATTGGCGCACCATCGAAGTCTGATTGCCATCTAATCTTGGTTATTGAAACAAATTTCTCATCAGGAATCATCGTCGATCGATCTATCATCGAATCTTGGAAAAGAAGCGAAATGATGCGCAACAATGCTTCCCTTCACAAATTTTTATGTCACGTATTGAATATCGAACTACGTCGATAGAACCAGTATCTCGTGAGTCTACGGTTAGAAACGGGCTTTTTATGAAACGAGATACACTCAGCGGATCCAATCGTGAGATCAAAGTATGGAATACTGTCACATAGTGCCTAAGTCTTACGGTAGCCCCGAACGGCTAAACGGGGTGCTCAATCATAAGGTATTTGCACTTTCGTATTCGGCATCCTCCCAGCTTAGATAGCCAAATGGCTCGCTCCTTTCTGAATCATCGGTGTGCTGTAAATCCCAAGCTATATCCAGGCCCGACAAATATAGAGACGGGCGCCGGTGTGGGAGGCATTAAAGCTGGGGAAAACCAAACCTCCTTAATCTTCTCAAAGCACTTATTTGTGATCATCATTCAATAGGTAATTTTGGTTCTTCCTTAGAAAACCTTGAAAGATAAGGCTTCAGCATATGTAAACAGTCTATGATGGCCATTGATGTATTGTGATGCCTAAAAGCCTCACGATCCTGCTTTCTGGAGTCCTCGGGTGGCATGTCAAGTATGGCCTTGGTCTTTTACGGATCAACCTCTATACCCTTCGCTAACAATGTGACTGCATGTTTGAAGTTACCCAGGTGCACTTCTTGGGATTGATCTCAATACGGGTAATAGAATCCTCTCAAAAGAATCTGCCAAAGTGCTAAGTGATGCCTTTGCCTTAGAGTTTCCTTTATCACATGTCATCCACGTATACCTTAACATCTTTATGCATCATATCATGGAATAGAGTAGTAGCGGCTCTCTGATAGGTGGCCCCTGCATTTTTCAACCCAAATGGCATAACCCGGTAGTAGTAAGTACCCCATTCAGTGATGAAAAGAAGTCTTTCTCCATCTGCAGAATATCAATACGATTACGGAAGAAAACCCATCCATGAAGGACAACATAGAGTGCCTGATCTTTGTCAGTAACATACTCCAATGTGTGGGAGGGAAAATCATCATGGTAGCCTTGTCAAATCTCGAAAAGTCGACACAAACTCTAACCTTGCCATCCTTTTTGGGAACATGGACGAGCATTGCCGACCACTCGGAGATACTCAACCCGCGTATGAACAACCACAGGTGCCACAGATTTCTTCATAACTACGGACCAAAACCAGTGTAGCCTCATAATTCTGTAAGCGCTGTGGCGAAATAGGCGGAGTGATGTTGAGCTATAGGTAGGGTCGAGGCGGCATGTCCTCATACGACCATGCCACCATCATCAGTATGGCCTGAGCATGTCAGTCAATTTACTCACTCATCGAGGAGATAGGAAGAGCCCGATCTAATCTCTAAGTGATGGTACACGAATCTATCCACTGCGTGCTATCGAAGCAGCTATCGAGAAGCGAGTATAACTTTCTGTCCTACGTATCATAATTAGATTATGGTGACCACCTAGTGGGTCATACATTGTCTCCCATATCATTAACATCGTATACATGTCTTTGCGGGAGATTTTGGTGGGTGCAATCAAAGGAAAATCTTTGTGACACAAGCGAATGCTCGAAAATACTCATGTCATTATTACCATCGAAATGTCATCAAGCGGGTGACAAACCAGGACATAGTCATCGAAAGAAGAGGTGGGTCCGCGAGTCGGACAGCCCTCAGCCGGCTTGATATCATGAGTAATATCGGTAACTTATGAAGCCATCGTCATCAAATTCAAGCATAGAAATTCCAAACACATCAAAAGGGAGGTGGGGCACGGGTGGGGAAACATCGAGGAATGCGCCGGTCTTAGATCATGTCCATTCTTGTCGGTCTGGCGTCGTAAAGTGTCCACTGACATCAGGAGATCAATCATAGAAACTCTCGAACATGTCAAAAAAGCGGGGATGGGGCCCTCGGGTAGTATCGAGGAAGCGGCAGTCTCAGATCCATGTCCATCCTAGATCCGTGGGTATCGGGAAGAGTCGGCTCCATCGGTTTCATCCCCGAATCCATAGGTAGATTCGCTGAGTCGGGGATGCCATCGAGAGGAGCACATGGAAAACACACTAGCTATATCCGGTGATGGGGTGCAGAAGCCCATCACCCGACCTCAGTGGCTTGGTGGTCTCAGAATTCAAACAAATTTGTCCTAGGGCATGCTAAATGCCCTGAATCTCAGCCATCTTTGAAACTTGGTCAACTCCCTCTGTGCGGGGTGCATACTTTGTTCCTCTGGTAAAATAGTCGACAGGCGAAAAGTGTATGGGCGAGGGGATGTCGAATGGAATGCCGGACATCACGACTCTCACTCTCTCTCTACGCGGTCGTGCCATGTCTTAGCGCATCATCATTGTTGGGATGTAACCCAACCCGCTAAGATATGTCATGATCAATTGTAATAGTAAACTCGCGCGGCCTGGCTGGCGGCCAAATCCCAAACCAGGCATATAAGACATGCCTCTCATCATGCTAAGCACCAAAGTGCTACTGTACTGGTCGAATGACATGGGTACCATATCCCTGCGGTCATCCTCTAGGCTAACAACCCGAACCGTTGAATGTAAGCTACACGGTCGAATGTAGGTCAAATCCTCATTATAGGCGTCTATGCTTAGTTGAGAGGAGTAATAACATCTTTATCAGACTGTATCATGATAATGCGCCCCTCGTATGAATTTCACCTTCGATGAAGGGAAGATGGTACTCTTGCAGCCTCATGAATCCAAGGCGACCAGTAGGTTAAAGGATGATTGGATCCTCAAGGAAACACGAAGAGTATGGAGTATATGGCCAAGGACCCGATCATGACATGTGTCTTTGAGTGTACCCAAAGTGTCCTCGAGTCCTATCATAAGCTTTGACGGTCTGTGTGGATGGCACAAAATCGAATGGTGAAAATCTAAAAGCGATGGCGTGCCGGTGGACAAGCGTTTAGGGCGGGCCGTTGTCCGTAAGGCTGATGGCACTCTTCGAGCACGAGCAAAGCAACATCGTGAATAAAGGGACCCGAGGAACATGGCTTAATCCCTCGGGTGGTAAATCATTGTCGAGAAAATGTATGCATGTAGCCTATCCATTTGTTAGAAAGTGGATCGGAGTCCCTCGGGAGTGGTAGTAGTGTCAACTCAATCGACTAGAGCCACTGATCCAGCGCATCTCTATGTGTCTTTGGATAGGGCGATAAGCTCAATTAAATCTGGGCACGAGTTGTCTTGCTTGGTAGCGTAAAAATTTCATCATCTTCCCTCTGAATCTCATCTCTAGCATTAATGCCAACAAAAGGTCTATCAACAGGTGGGGGCTGAGCTACCCTCCCACTCCTCGTAACAATCGAACATCTACGTATCTTGGCTCGTACTCCTCGGAACGAGAGATGAAAGGTGTCGTGGGAGGAACATGTTGCGATATACAGGCGATATTAACATCAAATAGGGGAACATCATATGGAATCAATCTAAATGAATTTGGAGACCTCAGACCACAGGTGTATACAAAATATGAGTTTGCATACAAGGCGATTGGTGAGAGCCTACTCCATCCCATCCCATCATGAATATCTCATCTCTCGAATATTCAATCAAATGTACACCCCCCGGGGGTGGAGGTACAGCTCTAGTGTCATGAGTGGGTAGTGGGTCTGTAGTCACGGCAGGACGTCCTAAATCAACCAAACCTTGATCAATCAAGTCTTGACTGAATTATTAGCGGTGCGGCCTGATTATGCGTATCATGACCAGCTCTTTGATGATAAGCACAGTGAAGATCTGCCCTGAATCCAGGTGGGGTAGGTTGTAGTGGTGGTCTAGGTGGTAGTGGAATAATCAAACCCCCTTCAGCAATCTTTTTGAAATGCTCATTTCCGATTGGCATCCAGAGTTGTGTCGTTACTGGCCAGGCCTCGGTGGAGGTGGTGCTCTATCTTGCTGATGGTCTTATCTGAGTGGCCTCCCGAGGCGCTGTGTAGCATATCTTGGTTGTGGTGGCGGATGTGAAAAGTAGGCCCAATAGGCTGAAGGGAGTAGGCGTACGCGTACTTGTTTGCCCTTATCATCTACAGTAAGAGGTGTTTGGCTTGTCACGAAATGGAGGGTGGCGTGGGGACTGTGTCTACAATATTACTTGATGGCACTTGACATCGATGGTCGGGTCGAATACGGCTTTTTGCTTGGTCCCGAAGGAGAAGGAATGCGCCCATAATCCTGCAGATATGCCCTCCTCAATGCCATAGAGGGCATGAACCAATGATCGAGAGTGCGTACGTGGGAAGTACGTAGGATGCAACAAGCGGGTGAAGGCTGCGCATAATCATCTTTGATACGATCGCTTCGAGGGTCTATCTATGTCACGTGCTATCTTCTCCTCCTTCGGGAGATAAATGAAGTAGCCCCGACTCATCCGACCTCTTTGCTGAGGGCCTCTTGACTCTCTTGGATCGTCATTTGCAATATTAAAAAAATGTTGTCACGATAAGCTCTTGTACCAAATCGGCCCGTGTCCTACACGCCTCGAAGGGTCGATGATGCAAACCAGCGGCGGCTCACTCGCGACATAGGAAAAGCATAATCATACATTGCCTCCATCCAATCTATGCCCGCGCATAACAAATGTGTATAACTACAAGTGAATGCAGGCACCACATCTAGTGTGCCTCTCGATGTCAGGCATGCGAAACTCATTGTGAGCCGCCCTTTGGAAAGGTCATCATATCGATCCCAACCTATAACTCCATCGAAACATGCGGGCGATCCTGCGCTTCGATCTATCGATACGGTTTGAGTGTCATCAATAATCGGTGCGGGGATCACAACATAATGTGGCATAGTCTCAGTCTGACCATGTAGAGACAAAGCTCCCGACACGGGGCTGATTGAACCCGATGGTGGTGGTGGAGGTGGAGCTGTATGGTCATGGCATGCGGGCTGGGTCGGATAATGGTGGGGGTGGTGGAGGTGGAGCTGTGTAGTCTGGCATGCGGTGGGTCCCGGATGATGGTGGTGAGGTGGTGGTGGGGTGGGAGATGTGCGGGGTGCTCCTCGAGTGGCAATGGTTGAGCTGATGCCCATCAATCCTCTACGTCGGTCCCGATATAGCATCAGGAGAGATGCCATGGTATCGGTAATCTCGGTGGGCGGTCGTGATGGCGTCTTGAGTCCGTATCTACATGATTTGATGTATGTTCCTAAGCGGCGGAATTGGATGCGGATCTACAACAAATCTGCCTCAGATTCGAATCCAAGCTCGGGAACCAGTGGCTCTTAATCAATAATCACGGAAAGTAAAGAGGCATGTCGGTCCCCTTGACTATCAATCAGGAAATCAATCGATATCACGATCCACGATGAAATCACTCTAATGGAATGGTGACATGTGATGTTAACATCTAATCGATAAGTGGCTCGGCGTACGGGAGCGAGGTCGCATGGTAATACCTTAGGGGTAAGATGGCTCGAGAAGCTAACCAAAGAGAAGGGCAAGTCTAAAGGCTATGGCGGAGTACCCACGAGGATACCTGACTGAGATCCTAATCGATAATCAATCAGCCAATCCATGATGACACCTGCTTTGGCGAGAGGCAGTATCCATGAAATCTGGCTTTCAGTATACATGTCTTCATTGCTCGGACATCGGATCATCTCCATAGTCTCCCGAACATCGATATAACCCTTATCTTTAGACCATTCCAAATATAAGCGGTGAGAAGGCAAGCGGTTGGAATGACTCCCGAGCAACTGTGATGATAGAGATAATCGGCCCGAAATTTAGTGATTCAAAGCAGGATACCAACAGTGCCCCCTGTACAAACAAATCAACTGATCATGCAAGAGAAAGGTATCCATGCAACAATTTGTCATCTTGTAAGCAATGACTATCCACCATTTACACCTGTCGATCCTTTAAGCACAATTCCGAATATCATAGGCGAATGCAGATCAATGATGAAGCGGGTTATAATCCAAAGGTGAACACCTGGCATAAACAAATCACAAATGTAGGCCAAATACAATCAAGTGTCGATCACCAATCATCTGTGTAACTAGAGCTTGCCGTCGAGAGAACCGTAAATAACTCCGAAATGGAGCCGAATTTCAAGTTGAAGTTTGATCCTCTTATAAACCAGGTCTGGGTTCGATCCCCAGTGGAGTCGCCAATTTGTGGACCATTACGATCCACAGGCTGTGTGACACTAAGCTTTTAAATGGAAAATGTGGGTTGATTTTCGAATTTTAGAAAATCCGTCCTCGAGGAGGACCAGTTTTTCTTTGAAGTCGTCACTTACTTTTGTTTGTTGTGCATAGGGAAAACCAAGTAAGAACAAAAGCCCCAATAACTCCCGGTATGGAAAAAGCGATTACTTGAAAACTAGATTTGCGGGGTGGGGGTCGGATTACCTATCGGGAAGGTACCTCTCATATGAGGTAGCACCCTACAGGCAGAACTCGGTCTCTACTAGTGAATTGGGTATGTAGGAGCATATGGGTCACATATAAGATAGTCTCTTAGGCTAAACATACAGCAGATGGACCAACCCTAGGTGGTACATCTGGCATGTGTAAAAACACTCAACGAAAGAGCAAATGGCGTGTACAGTGGTCCACATGTACAGCTACATCAAGAGTTAGCCAAAAAACTATAGCAAGCATGCATGACACCCCAAACATAAAAGGCATCTATGTGAAATTAATTTTAGCATTAAAGCACATTACCTGTGGTCCCTAGCCATGTATAGCGGGAATAGATAAAATGATATTACATCATACATCATGCATTAAACCAAATATTGGATCATGCAAGAAAGAGACGGGCTGAAAGGAGTGATGGTTTGCTTACTTTATAGCACATTCCCTTTAAATCCCACAAACTAAACCATAATCACCAATCCCATTGCCCACTACCTCACTTTGTTCAAACCAAAACTGAACTCAGACCCTAAAGACAGCCTACAGGTTTCCTGGGGTAACTAAGAGCACGCCATGATAGATTCGGGATTGAAACATGCTAAAATATGGGGCTGCCCATGAGCTGTCTTGCAAAACCGGTTGAATCTGTTTCTCAGCAGCTAGTCGAAGCGATTGGAGGGAAATTCTGAAACATTGTCATAAAATTCCTCACAAAGTTGGGAATCCAACAAAACAAAAGGGAGAATGCAATTCCGATTTCTAATGACCAAGAACCTTGAGCAAGAAAAGTATCCAAACTATCATTCCAGCAAACCGGAGCCTAATGAACCGGCTGGTTGGGTTTTCCCAACTTTCAGTCAGACGGTTGAAAAGATTTTACAAAAAAAATTTCAAGAACATGTTACAAAGTCAGGAATCTAGCACAATAAACGGTGATCGATTCTTGACTCGGATAGTGAGAATTGGCAAAACCAACCGAACCACGCAAACTGCCTTTCCTGCACACCTTACCTAAATGAACATACTGATCTGGTTTTCCAACCAGTCCATATCATTGAGAGAGGCTCTCAAAATTTTCCAGAACTTTTATAAAAGAGTTAGAAATCTAAAAAAACAAACGGTGATCGATTCTCAGCTCGGATGAGTGAGAACCAGCAAAACCAGCAAACTCATAAGCTACTGCTTTCCTGCAAGCCTAACCTAAATGAACCGACTAATCTTGTTTTCAAACCAGTCCAAATCGTTGAGAGGGAGCTCTCAAAATTTTCCAGAACTTTATAAAGAGTTAGAAATCTAAAAACAAACGGTGATCGATTCTCAGCTCGGATGAGTGAGAACCAGCAAAACCAACCAAACTACGCAAACTGCCTTTCCTGCAAACCTAGCCTAAATGAACAAATAAATATTGTTTTCAAACCAGTCCAAATCGTTGAAATATCTCAAAATTTTCCAGAACTTTTATAAAAGAGTTAGAAATCTAAAAACAAGCGGTGATCGATTCTCAGCTGGATAAGTGAGCAACCAAAACCAACCAAACTAAACTGCCTTTCCTGCATACCTAACCTAAATGAACAGAATAATCTTGTTTTCAAACCAGTCCAAATCGTTGAGAGAGGCTCTCAAAATTTTCCAGAACTTTTATAAAAGAGTTAAGAATCTAAAAAAACAAACGGTGATCGATTCTCAGCTCGGATGAGTGAGAACCAACCAAAACAAACCAAACTAATAAACAGCCTTTCCATAAACTAACCTAAATGAACAGACTAATCTTGTTTCAAACCGTCCAAATCATTAGAGAGGCTCTCAAAATTTTCCAGAACTTTTATAAAAGATTTATAAATCTAAAAAAACAAACGGTGATCGATTCTCATCTCGGATGAGTGAGAACCAACCAAAACCAACCAAACTACACAAACTGCCTTTCCTGCAAACCTAACCTAAATGAACCGACTGATCTGGTTTTCAAACCAGTCCAAATCGTTGAGAGAGACTCTCAAAATTTTCCAGAACTTTTATAAAAGAGTTAGAAATATAAAAAAACAAACGGTGATCGATTCTTAAGCTCGGATGGGTGAGGGCAACCAAAACCATCCAAACTACGCAAACTGCCTTTCCTGCAAACCTAACCTAAATGAACCGACTAATCTTGTTTTCAAACCAGTCCAAATCATTGAGAGAGGCTCTCAAAAATTTCAAGAACTTTTTTATAAAGAGTTATAAATCTAAAAAAAACTCTTGGTATTCGATTCTCAGCTCGGATGGTGAACCAGCCAAAATAATCCAAACTACCCAAACTGCCCAGCAGAACTGTTGAGGCAAGCTTTCACGTATGGCGTAAAGCAGAGGCTAAATAGTTGAGGAGAAACCTCAAATTTGACCAAGAATGTATCTTAAATAATAGAGTGGAGCCAGAATTATGTGTCTTACCTCTTCCACAAAACGCAGAAAAGAAACAAACTGAGCATCCAAGCAGAATCAGTAAACGTGCGTTTGAGCCCGGAAAAGTGTCCCGCCAAAGGTCCCTTCCACTTTGATCTTTCTCTCCTTTTGTACTGATTCCCCACCTCAGCTTCTGAGCCTACCTGGTGTTTTCCACCTTCAAGCTTTGAAAAGAGTTCAATCAGTTTCGGAAACAGCTTCCCCTTTAACTTCTCTCCTCATTTTCCATGCAAGCTGAATATCTTAAGTTTTCAGCTTGTTTCACCACCAAGTATCCATATGGATTCATGGTGGGCTGCATGTAACTTAAGCCAAGGCCCAAAATTAGGACCCACAATACTGCCATGAGTGAGCTGGGCTGGAATTTGAACATAGGATTTGGGCTCCAAAATCACCAAAAAAACAGCTCCACACAAGCTAGCCCGGTAACGGTTGAACGGATGCCAACCAGTCCATCGGTTGAGGAAAATTATGAAATTTTGATAGAATGTTCCCTGAAGAATAAGGAGACCAACAAAAAAAATGGTGCACCATTCCAAGTCCGGATGATCGAAACAAGGAGGAGTGCTCACCAAAATCACCCAAAAAAACAATGTTGTATACGTATTGCCCTGATGAACCAGTCAAACCGATTAGTCAAACGGTTGAAAAAATTATGAATTTTTAACAGAAACCTCCTTAGCAAATAAGGAATCCAACAAAACAAACAGTGAACGATTCTGAGTTTGGACCAAGGAGATACGATCGAAACAAGTTCAAGTTCTCTGAATTTGACATACTCTAGTAAACTTTGATTGAGCTAAAACCTCGAGGGGCCCCACTTGCTTCCTATAGCATGATGCCAATAACTAAAAAAAATAAGCCATGATGACCCTCTAGAGTAGACTATAGCACTCAACGGACCACATACAAGCCCACCGGCTCGAGAGACAAACTAAGCCTAAAAGGGCCCTAATGGTGTTATATGAGAACGATGGGTGAGTGTGACACCCATAGGATAAATGCAAGTGTTGAGGGGCAAAATTGAGGGTCTACAGGTGGTGCATGAGCAGTACCTCGTGGACGACCTCTACATCCTCGCCCTTAACTAGCCATCTACACATGTCAAATGGCAAGTTAAATTCTAATCACGATATCTACAGGCGTAAACGACCCAGGAACCTTTATTCACATCTGAGAAAACAGTGCTATACATTAGGTGCATGCATTCCACAAATGTCTGAGACAATAATTCCACATTAAAATCATTTAACAACAAAAATTCGAAGCATTTTAGAATATTTTATTTTAATATATATATATATATATATATATATATATTTTTTGAAAACCTGATGAGTTATAACAACAATGTTCATGACAGTGACTTCGGAAACGATTACCTTGAGTCAAAAGCGGGTTAGGTGCGCAGGGCACACCACGAACCGGCTGCGGCGCCGCTGCGTGCGCCTTTATGGCCGCGTGCATAGCGCGTCTTGTGTGGGTGTCATTAGCCCCTCCCCACCCGTATCGTGGTCGGGAGAAAGGCTGTGGTGTCGTTCCCAACGTGCATCTGGCTGAGCCTCAGTCTTGGCGCCCTGGGTGCGATCTGAAATTGTATCGCGACCCTGTTCTTGCGCACTATGTCGTGGGCCTGCTGTATGTGTGATGCATACGTCTTCATGCAGCCCCCGAGCTGTCGCGGCGTGACCAAATCTCGGTGCCATTTGCCTCTCTTTGTTTCTGTAGTCCTTCTCGAGCCTGATACAAAGTTTTGTATCGCGACTCTCTCCTTAGCGAGGCCCCGTCGTGTGGCTCTCATCTGCATGCCATGCGGCCTGATGGCCGTCTTGCGTGGCCATGTGGCCAGAGTATCGTGAGGCGTATCCCAGTACTCTGCAATCGTGTTGTGGTGTGCTCTCGCCCTTGCGCCCTGCCGCGCTGTTTGTGCCTTGGTCCTATCTCCCGAGCCATGCTATCCCAGGCCTTATGTCATAATCTGACATGTGTTGTGACTGAATAAGTGACGGTAACCAGTTCAAACTCATTCTGACTTTTGCTGTTGTTTTTGTTGTTCCCGGCTCTTTGGAAAACGCCAAACAAATATATTATATATTTTTCATTTTCCAATATAAGAATAATTTATTTAAATTTATTTTATTTTAATATATATTCAGTTTGCTTTGTAAAACCTTAGAATTTTTCATCTCGGTAGTCTCCCTTCTTTACCTCCGCCAAATGTATTAACTAGACCCTTTGCATATGCAACTCAAAATTTTTATAAGTTAAATTTTACCCCTTTCTTGTGCAAGCGGAAAGATTTTCGGAGTTTTCACGACCTGAATGTTTATATTTCAAAACAAGGCGTAATCCCGAAGAATTTATATATATATATATATATATATATTTTTTTTTTTTTTTTGTTCGATTACGGACCGTTTGCCCGAAAAATTTCTCGAACACCTAAGATTATATTCTCGACCACAGTGTTCAAGCGAACCTTATCACTACTCACCCGAGCATACAAATCCACCTGATTCATGATACCACACCTGATAACATTTAATATTAAAAACACATATTTACACCACTAAAACACACCATCGTGCAATTGATTGCAATCTGTCGTGACTACTGGGTAATCACATGTACCTAAACCACACACATCAGATTTCTTACCAGGCGAAGTGATGTTCTTATACCCAGCATAATGACCATGGGAAGCTCGAGTCCCTCAGCCTGAGCATTTGTATACCCCTGAAGCTGTGATGCGAATTTGGCTGAGAGCACAGGGGTCGGTTGGGCCGAATCGACCGCGGAATACTCGTGGATGTCGGGTGGCAGGCTCTGCCACGAAAATCGGGCAAAGTTTCCTTTGTACGGGGAGCTCTACCCAAGGTACAAAACATGTCCCAACAATTAACAATGACCACATAGAGTCCACATGCGAGTAAAAATAATAAGCCACTTGGCCCACGCCAAATACTCACAAAATACATCAACTATATACAATAGCTCAAGAGTTAATAAATTACTCTTTATTTAACATATATTAAAATGTAAAATCTCTAATATATGTTATACAAGCGATACGAGCCTGGCAGACTCTTCTAAGCAGCGACCTCACAGTGAGCGTCGTCCTCTATTACACTCCATGCACGGAAATAGTGATCCCTCGATAGGGTGAAGTAAAGCCAAAATCAGTACAATAATTCCTCATTGAGTTCTCCGCTAAATTGCACGTATCATGGCAATGATCACATTCAAGCAATTTCATAGACTCTCCTGGATATCTACATGCCCCGAACCCGTGTCTCGAGTTCTCACTTGAGCTCCCTCACATATGCACTACAAAGCGAATCTGAGTAAAATAATCGGTTTTCAAAGCAAAAGCTATTTGTTCTTGAAAACACACTCTGAAGTTTTGTAAAATATTGGACAACCTTAGGCGAATGCATTTGGATAACCCTCAGAAACAATTCATGGCCCCCTCAGTGAATTGTTAGACAATCTAAATACAATTCCTTTCACTGAAACATTTTTCGTTTTTGTTTTTCTTTTGTTTTTAAGTGTCATGCACTCCTCTAATATTCTAAATTTTATGGCATATAGGATCTATTATGCCCAATCTGAAAACATTCATGCTAATATATTCACATGCATATATTAACATAATTAATTCCAAACAAATCATATTTATTAAATTCACATTAATAACACGAATTAGCTCACATTGGCTAATTAGCGAACCTGAAGCAATTCATTTTGAATCACCACAGCACATTTTACGAGAAGATCTCATCACACCCTCTTCACGCATGAGCAGTGAAACCCTCGGGTTAGCATTCGCTGTCATCAGGATTTTCCCTCGAGTTAAGCTTTTGAGGCTTAAGAAACCACGGCTAATCCAAGCCTCGGAACATCTGACCATTTACACATGGCTCTTAGCGAAGAATAACCTGATGGGGAAAGATCCCTGTGCTCTTGCAGGTTGTGGAACTCCACCAGTGGGTGACCACTTGTGTAGCCCCTCGCAGCGTAAGATGACACCTTCACCTCCATGAGAGGCAAAATGGTCCCCCAGCAGTATGAATCTAGAGAAAGAGCTCCTTCTCTCTACAAATCTGAAGCTCAAACTCTTTCAAATCCCCTGACCCTCTTGCCTTCTATTTTTGTGTTTTAATGGAGAAGACAACTATTGTAAGTTTTGTATTTCTCATTAACTTTTTCATTAATTCCACTTGTGTCCTTTTGTCTTGATTTTTGACACTTGGAACAATCTCGGCCAGATTCGTTTAAATCCATACTGCCAACCATGCGACATGTGTCACATGGTGCATGTAGTGATAGGTGACTTTTGTCACATCCACATGTCTCTCAAACTGGGTTATGGCACGAAACCTGGTATAACGATGAGTCATTGTCTGAATTTGGCCGAAGTCAACAATGTTAGCTAGTTTAGAGACGATTCCAGCGGTGAAGTCTGTTTGTCATCAGATGTCTGAAAAATTCGGTTTTTACCAAAATGACCATTTGCCATTTTTAAACAAAATTTGATTTTCTCAGGTTTTCACATTCTCCTATAAAAATTTAGATAATTACACACCTCTGCGTCTAACCACATGCATATGTAACTACCGCGATCCACAGCGGTGTGTAGCGCTCTCACCTTCCCAGGTCACAATCGCGACAATCGATGAATGGTCTGACCTAATCCATATCATGAATGACATCCATATCTAGAGCGCTGTAGGCTCACGACACAGTCACGATTTCCGTGGGTATCGAATCTCGAGTCACTCCCGACTCTGGCATCACTCGACTCTAAATCTAGTGATAACCATGGCCGTGTGTTTTCATCTCGAGTCACTCGAGCTCCTATCGCTCGACTCTGAGATCTTGGCAGCGATAACCATGGCGAGTGTTTCTCCTCTCGAGGCGACGGAGACTTTTCCGTCTGCGAGCCTCTTACATCCATGAAATTTAGGATGTCACTCAGCGAGTCTCTTCACCCACAGTGGATATCTCCACAGATCTCACCCACCCCCTTCAGAGGCTAGGATATCTCCTCGGTCTCTTACACCCACAGAGAAATTTCGGACACTCTGGAGTCTCTGCACACCCACGCAATTTCGGATAACTCCACGGTCTCACCACCCACGGAGATTCGGGATATCTCTCCACAGAGTCTTTACACCCACGAAGACTGGATACTCCACGGTCTCTTCACCCACGAAATTCGGGATATCTTCCCCAAGATCCTCTTACACCATAAGTCGAGGATATCTCCTAGATGCTCTTACACCCACCACGAAATTTGTATCCGGGTCTCTGCAGCGCTTATAAATTTGGAATCTTTCATGAATCTCTTACCACATGGTGGACTTCTCCCACGGGTCTCTTACGCCTGAAATTTGAGATAGCTCCGGGTCTCTTACACCCGACCTCAAAATTTACAGGATATTTCCTTTGGGTCTCTTGCACTTTACGAAGTCGGGATATTTCCCAGAGGTCTCTTACACCCACACGGGACCTTTCGCGCACTATGCGGGTACTCCTTCACTTACCCAACTCGGCTTTTTCACACGAAGTTGCGGCTACCCTACTGGCATACCTTGACACACATTAATTACTCTTACGTTTCCTTATTTGAAGCTATGAGTCTTCATTGGACTCCAGTCGAAGAAAAACTCGGCGCCGCTCACTGGTGGTGGGCGACCATACCATACCCAGGCTAAGTCTGATCCCGCAAGTCCACCATAATGAATCTCGAGAAGATCTACAATTCACAATCTGACTATCAGTCGACTCTCTGCCGTCTGGGAAGAACATCCACACCATGTAAAACTACTCTAAAGGCCTCTGACCCTCTAGATCCCGAATCTGTCACCTGAGATCATTAATGAATGAATATGATGCATCTAATTAGCTTATTACTCTATTCCCAGAAGCAAATCTGAAAGTAGAAAAGTACCTTGCATATCAAGTACTCAATAATACTCGACTGTAGTACCTGAGACCTGCGCCTCTAGAGACGATCTATAGTCTCCTTAATACTGAGTTGATAGAAATAACATATCAATCACCTTTCTGCTGACTGAGGAATCTGGCTTTGTGAGCCTGCCAGCCCTGAGCCACACTGCGGCCCCTACGGCCCATCGTCTTCTTAGAAGGTGCTTGTACCTTTCCCGGGGCCCGGAACTGGTTCCTCGACCTTGGGGGTGTGGAGGAATGAAATGTATACTCTCTTTGTTCTACAGCTATTGAAATTTGTGTTGTCCCAAATCACGGGATCCCACGTCTCTGGGGAAATCTGTCTCACATGCTTTCGAATTTTGTCGACACTAAATAACATATCTGTTTCTTATTAAATCTTAAATCCCGACCACGGTCATGACTTACTCGTGTGACGAAAGTCATACGCCTCTTCCCTCCAGACTAGAATAAAGTGATCCTCCCTCTTCTCACCAGCATCCACGACTCGAATACCTCGTGCATCCTTTATCTCTTTCTCACATTGTCGGTACATCCTGACTTATGGAGTCCATGTCTATAGGCAAAAATCATAATCACACGCCTTGAATGTGTAACTTGTGGAGTTCTCGAATCTCTACGACCTTGGCCCACGTCTGTGGCCACATAGTCATATCTTCAGCGATGCTGACTAGGTGAATCGTACATGCTCCATCAACATCATCGTTCCTGCCTCGGCTCACAGGAACTCCACAGCAGACCTTTGTATCTATGAGTGTTGGAAAATACTTGCATGAAAGATCATCAGGTCTGCTTGAGTCATTGCCTCACAGATCTCTACAGGGTCTTTGCCGATTCACATGTGGGCCTCACCCTCTCAGTGGGATTACATTCAGTAGATCTGATAAATATCAGGCGATCTTCCTTAGCCTCGACTACCTTCTCGACTGTATGAACGATGAGTACGCCTATCGGATCTCACTGCACACTCAGATATCCGGAGGATGATGTGCCTTGAACCTGCGGAGGTTACTGGACCTCCACGGCTACTCTTTGCACTAGCTGCGTATTAAGTGTGGCTGTTTCTGACCAATAAGCACATTTGTTAAAAGCGGTGTGATGACGGTGTTGCTGCTTTCCATTACCTCTACGGGCGACCTCTACGTCCTGCGCCCTCTGACTAATATCTCATGAATGTCATTAGATTCTAATCTTGATATCTAAAGGCGTAAACGACGAGATATTATTGCATCTGAAAAATTTCATGGTATGGTCATCGTTCTGATAATGCAGAAACGATCGACGATCACATTAAATATTTTAACAAAGCAAAAATTTTTTAAAATATTTTTATTTATTTTTATTTTTGAAAACCTAGGCTGAGCTGATTGCTCCATGACAGAGTGAATTACGAGCGGTCTTTCATGAACATTGTTCATGAATAGTGTCAGTGTTGACTCGAAACGAAGTGCAACGAAATTAGCGGGTTCGTGCACCAGTGCACACCACAGTTGACACCATGCTCAACTGGCCTTGTATTTGGCGCTAATAACCGTGGCGTCGGATTGGAACGTGTCGTGGCCCCCTCCACGGTCCTATCATGGCGAGCCTTGGCCACAGTGTCGGCTGCGCTATCGCAGCGCGTTCGGCGTCGTGTTGCGGCGTTGTTTAGCGCCCTGATCTGTCTGAAATTGTATGCGCGACCTCAACTCTCTGCCGCTGCCGTCTGCGTGCATTGCCACACGTGTCAGTGCCCATGTCTTGATATCCGCGGCCCAGCTGGCCCAAATGTGCGACCGCCCAGCCTGCTTTGTGTGCGACCTGAGGTCGCCCCTCGATAATGTTCACAAAGTTTGTATCCACGACTCTCTCTTTGGCGAGGCCGTGCCATGCCAGCTACATTTTTATCCACACTTTCATGGGCGCCGTATCGTGGCCCTTGCTTGGTAGTGACTGGCGAGGCGTGGCATCCCGGCTCTACCATGCGTGGCTGTGGCGTGCCGCTGCGGCCCATGCGCACACGCTGCTGCGAGCCCTGCGGCGGCGCTTCTTTGCTGGCAGCCTGCCTTCTTTGCCGAGCCATCTGACCATGGCATGACCACGTGTCCGCGTCTGACCGCGTTGTACGACTCAAACTCGAAAAATACGGTAGTAGCCCGTTCCGGCTCAATGCGACTTTTTTTTTTTTTTTTTCATTGTTTTTTAGATTACATTGAAACTCTTGGAAAACCACAAAAATATATATATTATATTTTTCATTTTCCAATACTCGACGATAAATTTATTAAATTTATTTATTCTTCCAATTTTACACCATAAAAACAGCGAAAATTTCTTCTCATCATTTTTCATCTTCGAGTAGCCACCTTGCTACTCGATAAATCATTAGCCTGAGCATTTACCTTCATACAATCAAAATTTTGTAGGTTAAATTTTGCCCTTTTCTTGTCGCGAAAATCTGATTTTCAGGAGTTTCACAACAAATACATTTATGTTCAAAGCTGAACCCCTCTTATAGAAATTATATATATATATATATATATATATATATATATATATATATATATATATATATATATATATATATATATATATATATATTAATTCCAAATCCTCACAATTTGCGAAAAATTTCTCGAGCAACAGGTTATATTTTCTAGTACTGCGTGTTTAAACGTTTTCTCTATAACTACTCACCAAGCATACAATCCACAATTCATTATACCTGACAATTCATGTATATACACCATTTATTCATTTGCCATATCATGAGTGTTTAATCCTTTCCTTGGCTATTTTAGGTAATCACATACCCGGTAATTTATGCATTTGTGATGTTCTTCTCCTTAAATGACCGTGGCAGTGAGTCTGCCAGATCGAGCCCATTGGCATGCCTAAGCTCTATACCATTTCATGGCGCCCAAAAACGGGGTCGGGTTAATGACCGTCGACAGCGGAATACTCGTGGTTCATCAAATGCTTCCCCAAACCTACTCATGAAAAATCGGAGCGAGTCTAAGTAATATCATGAGCTCACCCAGTACAAAACTTGTTCAACCAATTAACAATGACCACCACAGGGTCCACATGCGAGTAAAAATAATATGCGACCCTGCGTAAATACTCACCAGTATCAACTATATCACAATGGATTCGAGAGTTAATAAATTACTTTTATTCAACCTTATATTAAAATGTAAAATCTCTAATACATATTATACAAAGCGAATACCCAAGCCCTGACTTCGGCTTTATTCTAATGTGTAGCTCATTAAGACCTTGTCCTCCTGTACATGCAGCCCACTGAAATATTGACCCTCGATAGTGTAGGCAAAGCCCGATGAAGTGATAATTTCCTACGTGGGTTACTCCCCACCCTAAGTGCACAGTATCAAGCGGCAAACAATCACATTCGAAGCAATTTCACTGAACCTACTCGAATGTCTACATGCGAGCCGGCTGTCTCGATTCTCCATGACCTCCCTCATATTGCTGTGAATCAGAGTAAAATAATCAATTTTCAAAACAAAAGCTATTTGTTCTTGAAAACACACTCTTGATTTATTAAAATATTGGATAGCGCTGACCAGAAGTACATTTGGATAACCCTCAAAACAATTATGAAGGCCCTCCAGTCTTAGAATTGTTGAATAATCCTCTGTTATAATTCTCGGGAAAATCTTCCATCGAAATTCCTTTCCTAGAAACATTTTTCGTTTTGTTTCATATTTCATTTCGATTGTCCTTACCTCCATCTAATATTCTAGGGTGCTTTGAGGGCATATGGAAGACATTATACGATCCCAAAACATTCATGCTAATATATTCACAGAAAGCATATATCATAACATAATTCAGTTGACAAAATCATGTTATTAGTTACATTGATAACATAAAAATTAGCTCACATGGGCTGATGGCAAACCTGAAGCAATTCATTTTTGAGTCACTTACAGCACACATTTTCACACTGAAATCCGTCCTATTCCACATGAACATTGAAACCCTCGGGTTGGCGCTATTCACGACCACGGCAAATGGGGATTTTCTCCCTTTGTATTTCAAAGCTTTTGAGACCAACAAAATGTCAGGCATAGAGCATCCCCAGCCATTTATAACCAACGAGAATACTCTCCGTAGGAAAGATCCTGCCACCTCTCTTAGAGTTGTCGGAACTCCACGAATCGGTGTCCACGCGTAGCCTACTTGCAATGAATCGACTTTGCTTCTTGCCGTCGAGAAGCGAAGCGGTCCGAAACGACCGCCGATCTAAATCACAAACTCGAGCTCTTGCGAAATCAAACCCTACTTCACTTTTTGTGTTTTTTAATGGAACAACTATTAGTTTGTCTCATTCTCATTAACTTTTTCATTAATTCCAGTTGAGTCACTTTTGTTTTGATTTTTGACATAGCGCAAATCTTAGCCATTCATTTCATCTTCTCTAATCATGCAACATGTCACATGGGTACATGTATTAGGTGACTTTTGTCGCGTCGCATGTCTACCGAGCAGTTTTACCTGGCACAATTTTTAGATTGCCTCAGCTTGTGAAATTAAGTAATCTAAGTCGGCGAAATTCAGCGTATTTAATTTTCCTGAGATGATTTCATGATGAAGTCTGTTTGTCAATGAAACTTCCCATGATAATAATATATATGCTTGTTCTTACACGATATGTGCGTGATGTTTGTGTGCTGATCTCAGATCCTAGAAAAATTCGGTTTTCTGAAATGACAATTTTGCCCTTTTTCAGAAAAATTGGATTTTCTCGGGTTTTCACATAAGGTTGGAACCGATTTCCTCTTAATGGATACTTACAAGTGAGGAATAATTTAAACCTCTCTTTATCAATACATGTTCTTGAGTATATCATAGCTAATAACTGATCAAATGTTACGTGATCTGTACATCGAAGGCATATGACAACTTTGTTCCCGATATATTTCACATCTGATTTGATCTTAAGATTTTCATTACTAAACATATGGCAGGGAATATGGTGGAGTCACAATTATTTACCTACAAAAGCAAACACTACAAGTGAAATACCCGATATTTACATAAACCATAGACCAAATAGGCCCTTGTGACACTAGGTATAATGAATATATGTATAAAAACATATTGGAGTTGGGAGATGAGCTTCATTTTAGCTTAGGTGTCGAGTCGATGCACATGAGTCATTTATTACACGGATAATGTCATGAGACCCTATTTAACATATTTTATAAATAAGATATAGCAGAAAGATAAATGATCAACACAATTCTAATTGATTATACAGAGTCTGACTTGCATCAACTTGCATGACTATAGCTTGTTTAACTTTAGCCCCTCTTCTTTTGAGTAAGCAGCGATAATAATATAAATAGAAAAACGAAATCTCAGGGGAGGATGAGATTTCCTTCCAATAAAACCATCGACTGAACACGGAGTTTAAAACTGACCTACGATAAGGTGAGACCATCTTTGCCTGATTTGGGTAGTTGTCATAGTATATTGATTAAGATTGTAGTATCGAAAGTGATTATCCTTTAAATACATGGTACATGAGGCCCTGGGGCGAGAAAAAGAAAGTCTCACACTTCCTCTTTAAAATGCACTTTCTTTTCATCTAGAAAATCCACTTGCATTCTCTGTGTCCAAGCGAGCCAAGTGAGAGAATGAAACAATACCTCTCTAATATCTTACTTCTAATGAACCTTCAGAAACAACTAAAGGCAATATTAACATATCTTCTATTCTCCTCGGGGAACCCATTCCAAGCAATGAATTGAAATGCTTGTGCCATCTGATATATTAGGATAATGAAGGAAAATATGATTGATCGGCTCTCATTTTTGCGAATAATACACCGTCGAGGGATTAATGGATTTAGGAAAGGTCGTCTCACACCTTGTAGTAACTCATTAATTGTCACCAAGTTATAAGTATGGACAAGATCCAATTGGTATGGGATATTTTTAGGGAAACTCCAAAAACAAAACCATGAGAGCTTCAGGCCCAAAGTGGACAATATCATATCAATGTGGAGGGAAGGGTCCATTAGGTTTCCCGACATTTGTTTGATTCCTAAAATACTAAAGAAATTCGACATAAAAAAAATTATGGAAATGAAATGAGACAGTTAAAATTTTATCTTATGAAAGCCTTGTAAGTTTTGGCGAAACAAATATCCTTCGGGAATACAGTAAATCAACCTAATGAATAAAAAAATCCTTATAATGCAAAAAACATGACATTAATGTGCAATTTATTGATCGGTGGCTATACATGGTTGATTGGGGTAATGTTGAACCTTGAGTGCGTCTTTGTTTTTGTCCAAAGGCACATGCATCTTATCTTGGGCCTAGAACATTCAGCGATGAGAAGGTGATTAACTCTTAATTTCCTTACGATTTTAAACGAAAAGGCCTAAAAAGTCAAAATTTAGAAATTTGCTTGAGTGGGAATTAGATCCATTAGTTTGAAAAGAGAGAAGGCTAAGAGGTTTAAAGAGAGGAAACGAAGAAATATAAGGTTAAGGTTTTGAATCATACCCGAGAGATGGAAGATTAAACATTTGCTCTTTTTGAAGCGAAATTTGACGTGGTGACTCCTTACAGTACTCTTGATACTAATAGTTTGGATCAATTGGTTGACTCTCTCTCAAAAATAAGTTTGACTATTCACACCATTTGGTGAGATTTTTCCTTCTCTCTTGGGTTACCACACGTCTTGGATGTTTTATTTATATTAAGTGTGCCAAGAATGATATTCTTGATGTATAATTAATCAAGTTCTTGAGGAGCCCTCTAGTTTGCTTCCTAGAGAAGAACTTGATGTAACTCATTATTGGCATTGTTGAAATAGTGAAATTTTAAATGGCCTACGGGTCCCGTGGTTTTTACCATTTTCATTTGGGGGTTTTCCATGTAAAAATTGTTGTCTCATTGTGGTTAATTTATTGTTGCTTGGTTGACTTTGTTGTGTTGACTAGTTTGTTTGTTAAACTTATTTTCAATGTTTTCAAACTAGACTGATGATTGAACTGAAAAAATTATCGGTTCACGATTCATTAGTTGAGCCAGATGGTAGAGCCCGAGTGGTTGAAGTGATGATATCCATAAATTGATAATTAACATATTATTAAAAATAAAAATAATTATAAATGGATTTGTAATGTTATGATCGATTCAAAAACGATAGTTTTAAAACGTACTAAAGCGAATCGATTTTGTTAGATGGTATCGATCACAAACAAATGGTCAGGTTTTAAGCGTTGCTATTTTAGCCTGAGGAAAAGTCATTTTAGAATCATTGTATTTAGTAGTTTCTCTCGGCCTGATGGCTAGGCATGTGGACTACTTCATTTTTATTAATTTTTTTTTTTTATGTTGTTGTTATTATTATTATTATTATTATTATTATATTATAATTCTGCGTAAATGTTTAAAATGGATGGATTAATTGATAAAAAAGTTATCTTATTGAACCATCGATTGTGATCAGCTAAACATGAGCCCAGATAACTTTGGTTTAATAACTAATTTGATTTTTAAAAACAACAGTGAATAATTCCTTATAAAAAATGGAAATCTTGAAATTTTATTGGTTCAAACTATCGATATATTAATGAAACCATGATACAAATTCGAAAACAAAAACCATAGAGATGATGACATCCACGATTTAATCCTGATAAATCAGCTTAAAGCTCTGATTTGATAATATTATTGTGACTAGAATACTATGACTCTAGTTCTACCACAACATACTAATATATAATCTAATTTTATTTGTATGCTGTTTTGATTGAATATGTTTTGCACATGCGAATCACTGCACTTTGGAAATAAAAGGCCCCTCCACTAAGATGACAAAAAACAAAGCATCCGAAACATGTGACAAGAACCAAACATTGTATGAATGTGAAAATCATGAAAAACAAAATAAACTTATATACTGTGGAATGACCACTTATTTAAAAATGGGTAAAGGTGCAAAAAATCTCTTCAAGTTTTCCCAAATATCCTATGACTTACACCTTAAACTTTTTTTTTCTTCTAAAAAGGCTCCTAACGTTTTCTCTCATCGCTCATTTTAGTCATTGTCGTGACAAAACCGTTAAATTGACTGTTAAATATGACATGTGACTGTTAAATGCTAATGTGGTATTATGGGACCCATACACTCTCCTCCTCTCTCCTCTATCTTTCTCTCTCTCACATCTCCTTTTTATCTCTTTCCTTCCCTCGACATCTCTCTCATCATACTACTACTCTCGCTTTCTCTCTCTCCTCCTCTCTTCTCTGTTCTTCTCTCCGACCACCAAGGCCCTCGAGCCTAAATCGAAACCCAAACACTTACAGTACCTACCAACCCACCCTTTGTTTGCACCCAGTGATTTTTTAATTTTCTTTTTTTACCACTTTAATTTTTAGGGGAAATCATGTTTGTCTCCATTAATATGCAAATATTATAAAAATCAAAACGAAGAATTCATATTGCATTACTCAGTACATTCTGCCAAAAAGTAATTGATATTTGGTAATAAAAGTCATGATTGCAAAAAGGTTACCCAAAACTATATGGTGATTAACACAATTATTTTTCACGAGCAAAAAAATAAATATATATGAAAATTATCTTCTTACTTCTCTTTGATTAAACCCGATCGACCGCCACTCGCTTCGTTTCCTTCCTTCCTTCTCTTTGTCAGAGTTCATGAACCATCGCAGATCATCTTCTTATTCCTCTTTGGATCACGACGTTATTACAGGTTCCTCGTTCCGTCCCATTGACCCATTTGAAGCATCTGCAGGTAAGGTATTCCCAAAACCCTAATATTTTCTTCTTCTTCTTCTTCTTCTTCTTCTTCTTTTTTTTCTTCTTATAAACACACATTGTTGATTTCAGGTGGGAATAAGAAAGTACATCCATGACTAACAATTTTATGTGAGATTTGTATGGCACCCGATATAACTGAAACTTATTTCTAAAACCCTAACATATTCTTCTTCTTCTTTATTTGAACACTCATTGATCGATTTCTATGGGAACGAAGAAAACAAATTTTCTATGCAGATTACATTTTTTCCATTTTTTCCTACTAATAAGTCACTGTTTGGTACCACTTGTTGCAAAACTCGATATCACTGAAAAAATTTCCAAAACCCTAACATATTCTTCTTATTCTTTATTTTAACACTTGTTGTTCGATTTCTATGGGAACGAAGAAAACAATTTTTCTATGTAGATTACATTTTTTTTCCCATTTTTTTGTAGTAATAAGTTAGAGCATTGGTTAAATCTCGTGAGTTAGCATCCTTGAAGCTAATGAATTGGTATGAATAAATTAGATGACTGTTTGGTATCATTAGTTGCATTGGTACTACCATAACATATTGGGGGTATTACCATAACACACTAGGGGTACTACATGGTACTAACATGTGGGAATAATCCTAACTTGAGATCTCATCTCCCATTAATAACAGATATTTCTTGTTTCATTTGATCCAGTTGAATGCCAAATGCATTTGGGTCTAGCTCTTCTTCAACTCATAGTGAAGTTGAAGTAAAGTGCTAATACCAAATTGATTCAAAGCCAAGGATGGTCAGAAGTGGTTCCAACTTGGGGAAAAAGTTCTATGGGTGCTCATTATGGCCTGTAAGTGGGAAAAATCAAACATGGGTAACTAATATAGGATGCCTTTCAATTTAGCTATACGATTTGCACCTTATTTTCAAGGCGTAGACTATGGTTTTTTTAGATGGGTAGAAGATGTTGGGAAAACCATTGTCAATGAGTGGGAAGAATTGGAAGGGAAGCTATTAGAGAAATAGATAGTTATTGCTCAGTTGGAAGAGGAAAAGAAAATCTTGGAAGAAAAAATTAAGAAGTTGAAAATGAAAGAGACATCTTTAACGAGAAGGCCACGTCTGAACATGAGAATCGAGTTGTGCTAGTTGTGTGGTGCTATGTGCAATTATGCAAGTGGGGAGAAGTATGCTCTAATTGCATTTGTTATGTCATGGCTTATTTTTTCCATTGTTGTAATGGTTAGAAATTAGGTAATTGTTGGTGGCATTACAATACTAAGTTGGCGATTATGTAGTTTTGATATCTTTATTAACTTTTACTTCGCTTGATATGAATGAGAAATCATAATTTTTCTTTACTTAATATGGATGGCAATTCATAATATTTCTTAAAGTATATTTCTTCTTGATTACTAATTTTTTATGTGATTCCTTCATTTTTAATAAGTCAAACAAATGGTATGAATCATTTAGGTCACATGGGGTGCTACCTGGTACTACATTAATGAAAAAAATGAGCATATTTAGAAAACGGTTAGGTCACATGGGGGTGCTACCTAGTACTACCCTAATGAAAAAAATGAGCATATTTAGAAAATGATTGAGCATATTTAGAAAATGATTAGGTCACATGGGGGTGCTACCTGATACTACCTTAATGAAAAAAAATGAGAATATTTAGAAAATGGTTAGGTCACATGGGGGTGCTACCTAGTACTGCCCTAATGAAAAAAAATGAGCATATTTAGAAAACGGTTAGGTCACATGTTGCAATGGTACTACAAAACATCTAATTTATGTTTATATTTGTAAACTTGTATTGGTTGGTTAACTATATATTTAGAAATAGTGGTGGCATTACCATAACAAGCGTGAATTTTACTAGAACATACTAGGGTACTACCCAGGAACATGCTAGGGATCTGCCAAAATACACTAGAGTCTTGCCACCAGCTATCTTGGGGTACTACCTGAGGTATACTCATAACTTCGAGAAAATGCCATAATTATAGTACCCCTACCAAACATCTACGATCGTTTATAGTTGTAATGGTAGAAAGATTGGTTAGTTAATTTGCATATTTAGAAATGGTATTAGTGACAGCATCACATGGTGTGGGTACTAGCGAGTTTGCCTGCGGGTACTACCGGAACATGCGGGGTACTACCTGGTACACCCATAACTTATTTGAAAATACCATAATTATAGTACCCTTACCAAACAGCTCCTATTATACATTTATAGTTGTAATAAGGCGAGAAGATTGGTTGGTTAGTGGCATGTTAGAAATAGTGGTGGTATTAGCGGTATAGTGGGGTACTATCGGAACATGCGGGGGCCCACTTCCCGGAATATGCTGGGGGTCACTACCGGGTACTCCTTAACTTATTTGAAAATACCATAATTATAGTACCCCTACCAAACATCTACTATACGTTTATAGTTGTAATGAGGTAGAAGATTGGTTAGTTAGCTACATATTTAGAAATAGTGGTGGTATTAGCATAACATAATTGGGGGTACTATCATAACATAATGGGGGTACTACCAAAACATACTAAGGGTACTACCTGGTACAACCATTACTTATTTGAAAATACCATAATTATAATAGTACCTCCACCAAACATCTACTATACGTTTATATTTGTAATGAGACAGAAGATTGGTTAGTTAGCTACATATTTAAAAATAGTGGTGGTAGTACCATAACACACTGGGGATACTATTTGGTGCAACCATAATGTGTAAAACCTGAGAAAATTCAATTTTTCTGAGAAAAAGTAAAACGGTAATTCTAGTCAAATTCTGGAATTTTTCTAGAACTTGGATGATGAAACGAATTTCACCTTTGAAATTGTCTCGTGAAATCTAGCTACCACGTCGAATTTCGTAAAATTCCAAGACAGTCGGAATTTCACGTTTTTCGAGGCATAGTGGAGGGTGACACATGACATGATTTCCTTCCAAACAAAAATCTTACAACCTGAACCTGGAGTTTAAAACCCCAACCTACAATAAGTGTGTCCAAGACCATGCTACCCGATTGGGTAAGTTAATCTAAGCCGTAACGATTATATTGTAATATCGAAAGTGATTCTCCAGCTAAATCTGGTTGCACAACCAAAGAGGCCCGCGGGTGAGAAAAGAGCAAATAAAGTCCCACACTTCCTCTTTCGTCTTCTCTTTATCCTCGAAAATCCTTACATTTCTCTCTTGTCAAACAAACCAAACTAAAGAGAGACAATCAATTTACCACAATGTCTTTCTTCTAATAGACCTTCCAAAACCTTTAAAGGTAATGACAAACATATCTTCTATTCTCCTCAGGGGAACCCATACCAAGCTTAATGAATTGAAAAGCTTGTGCCATAACCTAATAGTGAAAGGATAATAAAGGAAAATATAATTAATCGACTCTCATTTTTTGTAAAGAATACATCACTAAGGATTAAGGGATTTGGGAGGTCGTCTCACATAGTAAGTCATTAGTGTCACACCAGTCGTTGGTATTTAACTTTAACCTCTTTAAGATATTAAATTTATATTTTCAATTTTTTTATAGGTAAATATATATATTTATTCTTTTTCTTTGTTCCCATGGCCCCACCCTAATCTTTTACAACTTGAGCCAACCATAAGGGAAATTTTTATTTTAAAATTACTTTCTAGTTGTTTTTAAGTTTTTAATTTTTTTTCCTAGATGACAAATATGTTTCCAAGACCCGATGGTGGTGTTTGTGTTTGGACTTGACACTTTGATATTGCTTATGAAACAACATAAGTTGGCATAGAAAAGGTCCATGCTTTGAATTTTGTCTCTGACCTAGACACAAAACATCCCCGAAATAATCGTAACTTTGGTTGATGCGATCTTATGACCTGGAACTGACCAGGCAACCCAACCATATGATAATGAAATACTACCTGAAGGACATTTGAAATCAACAATTTGATAGCCTCAAATATGTTACATAACAATAGTAGGACTAATCGAAATGATGAAGGGCCAAGTACTTTCCAACTCATTCAAGTTAAAATGTGAACATTATGACATTTATGAAAAAGTTGCAAACAAAGAAAAAGGTGGAACATGCGAAATTAAAAAAGAATGCAAGAGCCGATGTGAAAGTTCAATATAACAGTAACTAACCAGAGGGGTGAATTGGTTTTCTTAAAAACTTTTTGCACAAAAACAAATCATTAATTTAATACGAAATAACGATAAATTAAAGAGATAAGGATAGAAGAAAACAAAACCCGGGTTATAATTGGTTCGACACTTCCTTGCCTAAAATCCACTTCTCCTCGACCTTGACCGGTGAGGGTTCCACTTGTGAAGTAGCTCCAACTCGAGCTTCTTTACACTTGGATTATGAAACCAATTGGATCTTCATGAAATCTTCAAACTATACACACTTGAAGCTTTCTCACTTAAGCCTGGAAGGACACTCTCTCAGGCTCTCGAGATATTTCAATTACAACTTAAGCTTGATCGGCTTACAAAGGTGCACTCTATATATGCTCATGTAAATAGATGCACTCACAATCTTAGTTTGAGAATTGATTCACAAGAGAAATGATGGTTGAGAGGATATATAATAAGTCTCATATCCAACAAGTGATTCACCACACTCTATTTATAAAGTGGGAACTCGGATCACTTAATATGCCAACCGGTCTACCGGTTACTATACACTAGCCGTTTATAGCTGTTGTACACAGAAATGTTACCGTTTTATAGCCGTTGGAATCTGATCATTGGACCAACCGGTTGACCGTTCTGACCTGGCCCGGTCGGCTAGTTTCCTCTTTAGTTTTTGGATGAGCTACTGCGTCAAGGTCGAGTCTCACCACTCTTCGGTTCTGTCGATCTCACCGGTGCGTTCCGCAATGCGACCTTTGTTCCGCAAGATGATTAATGTTCACTCGTCGACTCGCGTTCACTCGGCTGAAATTTTCTGTTCATCCGATCGACCGTTTCAGGTCTTCCACAACCTCTTTCAAGGTTCAAATTCATGTTTTGTTTGATTTAAACACTTCTAAACCTTAGATGAAACATTGAGCTCATTTTAACATTACTAAGTCTAAGGTTTTATGCTTTAACTATATAGTTGAAAACCGAGGGTTTGTGAGTAAATGCATGATAAATGATGATATCCTAAAATTGCACCCAGTAATTCACCTTACATAGATTCCTAAGCTATCAAGCTTCACTTGATGGCGAGCTTGGGATCTTGGTTGCGGTCTTCTTGGTTCTTTGACTTGGTGAACTTCGCACTTCTAAGAGCTTGTCGAATTACATCATTGTCATCTTTAGCTTGTATTATCTTCATTTGATGTGATCAACTGACCTATCACTTGCTCATTTTAGCAATTTAGTAACCAATGACCTTGGTTTGTTATCATCAAAACCTCAACTAGAGTACCCTTGGGCTAACCTTGATATTGAACTTCCAGTAGGTTACGCTATGGAAACGGTGTATTGGAGCTCAAAACAGTGGCGTAGAGGAAGGAGGGAGGAGGAGAGGAGGAGCGGAGGCGGAGGAGCGGAGGAGGAAAATGAAGAACGAAAAATAGGTGGGGTGAGAGAAGAAGAAAGAAGCCCCTAGTTTTTAAAGCGATAATGCATGATCAGCCGACTGCGGTGATGACTTAAAAAAATTACAATTTTGTAGTGATATTGCGGCATTGGCGTGTGTGTCAGAAGGCGACGTGGCTAGGACGCACTAGTGTTTTGATCCAACATTTATTTAAACAATATAATGTTCCAAACCGCAAAGATATAATTTCACACCATTTTCAACAAATAACCCATTTTCTTATAGTAATAGTGGGTCATTTGGATAATATCTCGCTTCACGCTACATCATGTAAGAATTCCAATTTATAAACAATGATAATAGATAAATGCCGCAAACCACTACAACAAAAGTTAAAGAAAGAAATGAGTTGATTTGGTAGATCCATGAAATTACGTTTGCTTTGTATGCTGTTGATATAATCAATTCAAAATATCATATCCTCAGACTTCCCATTAGGTTGTTTTTTTAATTCCCTAATTAAGCAAAGATTCTTCCAACAATATGTGAAAGTTGGAATATCATGACTACAACCCCAACCAAGAAAGTAACTGCTTTCAAACAAAAATTGCAAAAGAATAAGAAATATTCAACCAACCTAAGAACAATAAATAATGGAGATATGATAGAAAGTGCAAATGGATTTGTATAGTGGGGTTCAAGGTTGTCAGTGAAATGGGGGATTTACGTATCAGTCCGATCACTAGACCAAGAACCGACAAACACAATAGATATAATTTGTAATTAAACTGCTTTCAACCGATTGTCAACTGGAACTGAGCTGATTGAACGCACTAAATCAACGCTTGAACCGGGACAATCTACACGCGAACCGGGTCAAAATGACGTAGAACCGATTGAACTAATCAAAATCCTATTTATAATTAATTTTATTTTATAGTTAATATATTATTAATTATCTATTTATGATTTCACCGGTTCAACCATGGTTTGACCATCATCCAACCGCGCTGAAGCTGCTGAACTATCATCCTCTTTTCCGATCTTGTACCATCGGTCCAGTTTTTAAAACATTGGTGGTTCAGCACACCCTTGCCTATGTCCACTTCTCTTCACCTTCTTCAATCTGCCAGGGGATGATTCCACTAAACTTGAGCCCAAAGCTGGTTTGTCTTATACACTTCTGATTCCTGGTCCACTAGTTTTCACAATCTCTTCAAGTTGCACTACTTGAAGCTACCAAGCACAATAATCACTCTCCAAATTTTAAAAGATCACTCACATAAAGAAAGTGTGATTTGTACCAATGGTGTACTCTAGGTATGTAAGAGAATCAACACCCAAGAAATTTGAGAATGAGAGTTAATGAGCAAGAGATTCGAAGGTGGATATTCAAAGCAATAAGTCTCATAGCATTAAATGACCCCTAACACCTGTGATATAGAGTGACCTGGCAACAATGAAAGCCAAGAATCAGTCGACGGCGGCTCTACCAACCAATTTAATCGTTTATTAATGCACTGCACTAGCTTCGCTTGCGTGGGTATTAATGTACTACATGTTACCGCTTTATAGCCGTTGACTTACTAATTGCTAAACGCGAACACCATTTAATTCAACCATTAACTCGCTTTTAATTTTTCTCGGAGCTATAAATGAGTTATTACTCAGATCAACTGGGCCGACTTCACAATCCTTAGATGGTTTTATGAATCGGCCGACCGCGACCACCAATTCCAAATAGATGCTACTAGCCAGATCTAAACGGGTGAGATATGCATCTTAGCCGATTGATAACCGTCGATCGATTCAATCGTGGACCACAACCGGCCGATCATTGAGGCTCTACTCACACACTCTATAAAACTTCAAATTTCGTGTTTTATTGTAAACACTTCTAATCTTAGGTTTTTAAATGAAGGCACATTGCAGGATTATAAAACCTACGTTTTTATGCTCGAACTCGAGTTTTCAAAGGATGTGCAATTTTTGGATTTAAAAACTGAGTTGTGAGTGATGCATTATAAATGAAACCATTATGACTTTTGTGCCACTTAACACCTCCACTTATAAGGTAATTGTGGGTTACATAAATTTCTTCAGGATAAAACTAGAGGGCATATAACAATCATATTTCAAGACAACATTAATTCAGGTAAATGCAATAAACTTTATAAACAAATGGAGAGATTCACCAATCGAACTGAGCTCCCCTAACACAAACATCACAACTCAACCCAATCTGTTAATCGTTTAACAAATTGAATATCAATGAGTTAAGAACGGCTCACCAAACAACCTAACTGGACCATGAACATCGATCGGCTGATGATAAAAAAATTATCCGGGTAGAAGCAACTCACCAAAATAGCATTAGCTCCTTGTCAAAGACAAGAACGTCAAAGAACCAGCCATGACTCCCCACCTGTCACTAAAAAAGTCCCAATGAGTCATGAACTCTCCCAAATTTCAACATCGAATCCTCATTGTTGATAGGACCTTTGATGAAATTTAAGAAAGAAGAGAAAACACAGATTCTTTCTCTCAAACTGATGCACTCTCCCTTCTCTCACTCTCGTGGTTAAACACTCCTTCTCTCTGCATACTTTCTGAAGAAAGGAGAAGGGTTTTCTTTCTTCCCTTTCATATAAAGGTTGAAGTGGGTCTAAATATTATTTTAAGTAGTTCTTCACATGAGGGAAAAGTCTAATAAATAATTGGCTACAAGATTTGATCGAATGATGATAACCCGCAACAATTATCGTCACAAAAAAATGGAAACAATAATCCATACTTTATTTTTACTGAAGTGGATTAGAAACATTAATTTACAAAGTTACCACCAACATACAGAGAAAGCAAAGGGATTGGAGAATCATAAAGTATAGAGGATTGGGTTAGGAACAAATATGCAGGTGTCATATATTCTGGACACACGGTCAATCACTATAATGTAAGGGTCGATCAGAAAGTCATCGCTGTGCTTAACTATGTCACCCATTCATATGTCACCATTCAATGAATTAAACTCCTTGAATAATATAGGCATTTATGAAACCCTATGTTCTTAATTGTTACTATTTATTACTTTCATTTGTTCATTATTACTTTACTATAATTTGTTAAAAGAAAATACAAATCTTATAGATATTGTTGCTCATCATGTCTAGCCTCATGGTAGAGCGTTGAACGCCAAAAAGGCAGGCACAAAGAATAGAAGGTAACTGTAAAGTGTTTAGTTGTCAAAAATGTACATATGTTATAATTCAGGCTAAAAGATATAATGAGCTTAAAATAATAATAAATAAAACGCAAAAAAGTTATCTAAAAGATAAATAAAGGCAAAGAAAATAAATAGATGCAAAGATAGGGATGTTTTATAAAAATAAAATAAGTGAGAGTATGGAGTTTGAAGAAGTGGAAATAAAGATAAAATCTCCTCGAACTTTCGTTTTTTTGCATATTGTTTCAATCCTTTGAAAAATAGCATAAAAACCTTGAACTTTGATTATTATTTTTTTATTGCAAATGGAGGCCTGATACAAACTCTGGTTGTTGAGATTCCATTTGAATTATAAAATGAAAGTTAAGGATTTTTTTTATGCTATTTTCAAAGTTCAGACTTAATACAAAAAAAAACTTGTCAAGTCTTTTTTATACTATTTTCCCTTTTAAATATTTATTATATTGAATTTCTCAAATTACTTTAAACGAGGATGGTCGATAATTATAAATTCCTTTAAATATTAGAACAGATAATTTTAAAATGTTTTGTAAAGCATTCCTTACTACCTTTTTTTCCTATTAAGGAAAACGATTTTGTTATAGTTTCAGTTTACAAAGTGAAAAAATATAAAAGAAAATCAAATATAACAAAATTCCACAAAATTTACATATTTTTACTTTTGTCCTACTTAAAAGAGAGAAATAAAATGAGTATGTATAAATATATATAATTAATTTATTAAGTTTAATCTTTCTTTTTTCCTTAAAAATTTCTTTTCCTATCTATTTTCTTTCCTTAGCACTTTTCAGGAGTTCCAAATGAAGCCTTATAAATCGGGATAGACAATTGAAAGCATAAAAAACACAATAACATTTGTAAAATTTTTATTGATATCTCCCCATGAACTTTCCATTGTTTTACACCACATCCAACTAGAAAGCTCCCTGTAACAACACCTATTGGATTAGAAGGTAATGGCGAACTCACACAAATCTTACTTTGTTTTTTCATCCCTACTTCATGCTTAAAATGTTATGATAGGCCTACCGAACATTCAAGCAATGAGAAGGTGATTAACTCTTAATTTCCCAGCATAAAATAATGTTGGTAATAACTAAACCTATAATGACATATTTTTATTGTTTTATAAAGCACTACAAAGGACACGCTTATCGAGATAATAAAGAATGCAAAGGGGCATTCAAACCCTCATATGGGTACAATGAATGGAACGAGTGAATCGGGGCACTATTAAAAGTAGGCCTAATGACATTGATTATTGTTATAATGAGGCATATCAAGAGTCATATGTTTATAAAGTGCTAGGGTCCCCTCACTATCTCTGACACTAAGAAGATCCCATCAGAACAGAGGTCAGGCTCACTAGAAGTGAGGAAGACCTTCCTATTTGATTTACTTTGAGCAAAAGACGAATCTTACTATGAACTGCCAATAGGCATGTCTCTAAATAAGACTAAATTTGTACATGATATGTACACATATTTCGAGTTTGGCTTTACGGGTTTGAAGTTATCCGCTTTATTTGATCATATAAATTCAACATTTGCATCGAGCTAATCAAATATGTGCACAGGTGATTCTTTGTGATTACCGGGTTGATATATATAAGTGAGGAGTATATAGCAGTATAGAGATATATATATATATATATATATATATATATATAAAGAGAGTATATATATATATATATATATATATATATATATATATCCAAATCGAATTAGCACTTCTCATCGTAGCTAGCCTCTCTAAATTAACTAGGCGCCTTGGGTCCCGGGATGCGCTAGTGACTGCACATAGGGGAGTGGTCAGTCTCGGGTTTCGGCCTAGCATTCCGCACCTCACTCATCATCTACATCCAACTCCAGGCCTTGAGACACGGTCAAAGCACGCCCGTCGCTGGGCGCTTCTTTCACGACATGCCGAGTCCCGGTGCTCCTTCCAAAGGGTCTTCAGCATTAGAAGTCGGTCCGCACCGGACATCTACAACGCCCCTCCCACGCTTTTTATATTAAAAAAAGGAAAACTAAATAAAAAAGACTAACCCATTCGGTGACTTTCGCTGCCGCCCTCATCAACCAACTCAATCGAACCACGATTCGGGATCAAGTCTTACCGAAAGCTGGATTTCCTTTTCGTACGTGATGTATATATATATATATATATATATATATATATATATATATATATATATATATATCAAATCCAAGAATCACAAAGCAACACATATACACATATTTGATTAGCTCTGGTACCAAATGTTAGATTTATATGATCAAATAAAGCGGATAACTTCAAACCTGTAAAGCCAAACTCCAAATATTTGTACATAGCATGTACAAATTTAGTCTTATTTAGAGACATACCTGTTGACGGATTCATAGTAAGATTTGTCTTTACCCAAAGTATGAAATCAAATGTATGTCTTCCCTCACTATTTTTATAGGCACAATGGATATTAGGGATAATATTATGAATATTTGATTAGTCTAATGTAAAGACTTTGTGCAAAGACTTATGAGTATTGACATTCAAGATGCGAGAGTCCCATTATGCATCATACTTCTCATAAGGGTAAAGACTTTGTTCAACATGCAGGAAATTTTCAACCTAAGAATGGTATGAAGAAGCCAATCAAGTGTTATTTTTGCAAGAAAAATAGGCCATATGAAAAAGGGTTGTCTGAAATACAAGGTTTGGGTAGAAATGCAAGATAAGACTAAAGGTAATCCCTTAACTCATGTTTTCTTTAATCAAATTTAGTAAATGTTCCACAATTCCCTGTGGCTCGAGAGCGGCAAGTAAACTGTTCATGTTACTTTCACCTTATAGGGGTTCACAAACAAGCGGAGTCCGAAAGAGTCAGAAAGGACACTTCGAGTTGCCAATAATGTTGAAGCTAAAGTGACTTTTATTGGAGATGTTAGCTTGCATTTGGAGTCAGGATTTACTTTAGTTCTGAATAATACATTTTATAAAATTCATCCTTCAGAATTTGATTTCACAATTTTTAGATAAACCCGGATATTGTGGCGAATTTTGGTAATTCAAGTCAGTTATCACTTAATTCTACCAATATTGGATATGGTGTTTTGATTGATGGTTTATATATAAATTGTCTCTCAGTGATGAATGGTGAATATATTTTGCATACCGATAAAGCAACATCTAAGAGATCACGAATCCAAGAGAGGTCTTCCATGTTGTGGCATAAACGTTTAGGTCATATATCAAGAGAAAGGGTTGAAAGGTTGATAAAAAAATTAATTAGACCAAGAACAATATTATGTGGCCAATGTATAAAACGGAAGCTATGGATAAGCACCTCAAAACAATCTAGTTCAATAAAACACTAATATCGAAACATCGCAATTATCATGTCATTTGGCGACACAAAATCAACCATATTTACAAATAGTAGTGAAGTTATTGACAAGATCAATGTATGATATGCGAGGTATTGCAAGCAACAAATGTGTCGTGATCTTATCAGCCCTTTCAGAGGATTTCCTTTAAAGAAATCCTTTTTAAGAAAATCCACATGTATATCCCGGGTGATATTGAAATAGCTGGGATAGTGTTGTTCTTGAGATATACCATATCCTTGAAATAACACCACTCTTATTGAAATATAAAATTCATGGCAAGATGTGGGGCCATTGAATGTCATGATTCATGTGCCTGGTGGTTTGGTCGGTGGCGAGATGTTTAACATGACAGTAGCTAAACCCTCCATTTCAAGTTTTTTTTATTCCACATCACACTTAGAAATCAATTCATCAAGTGTCCAACTTTCATTTTGAGTATTAAAGGCGTCTTAAAATCGCTAAACTTGGGAGGTAAAGAATTCAAGGTATGGTTAATGATAAAACCTGTTAGAATAGAATCTCAAAAGATTTAATCTGGTCCTTACACCAATCATCCCTAAAATATATGCTCTGAACTCTAATCGCACTATTATAAGACATACCCGCCAATTTGCTCCATCGTGGTTCCTTCCTCGCATTTTTATTAACCTCAGGACCTTTCCGCTATGCAGCGAAATAGCCGGGCAAATGTAGTCTCCGGGTAGACCACTCATGAGATGCTCGGGAAAGGTTCCCCGTATAGCTAACATACTGAGACGATTAGATCGCTCCCACTAAGCAAAAAATATATTTTAGCTAGCTAGTATCGCAAGGTCCGTAGGTTTTGCCTCCTCGTAGCGCCATGCAATGTCACATTCCAAAGCAAAATCTATCTGCTTTTTCCACTCTTTATAATTGTTACCTATCAAGATTTCTATGGTAACCATGTTGTTGTTCACCGAGAAAGTAACTGTTGACGAAACATACAAACAATTAGTTCATGAACATGTGATAAGTTTGAATCATTATGATCTCGCTCAAGAGTTAAGCTCAGATTACATAATCACCGTGCGTAAAACGAACATAATGCGCTTACAATATTACGTGTTCAAAAGAATTTCAGTTTGTTAAAAATATCACCTTTGGGTAGATACTTTTAAAAAGCCAAAACACTCTTGTGTTTATAAAATAACACATCTCTAAGAAAATATACAAATATCACCTTTTTGGGTAGATGAATACGTATACACTGAGACAATTCCTTTTATAAATGAAAGAATAATTCATATTATCCTCAATTGGTCACTTTGCGACACAATTTAAAAAATTACAATTATCCTTTTCAAATTGGAAATCCAAAACATGTCATAAACCTTCCTTTTACGAAATCTTTAATTCGTAGATATCTTCATACAAACCTTCCTTTATGAGATATTTAAAGCGTATATAATAAAGGAAAGACATTTTAACACCAAAATTTAAAGTCCAAAAACACTCTTATATTCCATTACCAAGTATCGAAGATAATGAAAAATTTATCTACCATATAGACGATACCGTGATGATCAAAGACATTCACAAGTGTGTATATTGTCGAGAACAGATTTATCGCTTTTTTTGAAAAACTTAGGGTTCGACTCGCATATGGAAGGATTAATGGAATCAAGACGGTACGTGGATTGGGGTGACTCATCCAAACCCGCCTCTATTACCATTCCTAAGAGAAAAGGGGCTCATAATGGGATGGAAAGTGTCAATTCTCCAATGCTCCAACTTTGGCATTATTTTCTACTTATTTCCTTTTGTGTTTATTTACTTATTTCTTCATTATTATTATTTTATTATAATTGTAAAAAATTACATGTCTAATAGCAGCTTAGAAAATATAATAAGTACAAATAAGAAAATAAAATGGAAAATTTGTGATTGAAAAGATAAAGAATTATAAAAAATAAGATAGATGAAAAACCGCAAAGAAAAAAAAAATAAAATTAAGAAAAACAAAATAAAAGAGTGCTTTAAGTTTGTCTTGCTAGATAAACACAAAATCAAAATCATGTGTCTCAAGTGATTTTCTAATTTCAGAAATGAATAAAACTCTTCCCATACACGATATTAGAGCATACAAAACCAATAATAACAATAAGTTAAGGAAGACATGATATATACCTAGGCTTAAGGTTTGTAGAACCATTTTGTAGCAATCCAAGCCTTATGTTTTTAAGAGATCTTCCAAAAGGGTGACAACGAAGTCTTACCCATTCCATGGAGGCAAATATGCACACATGAACCCTAATCTCATCGCTCATTTCATAAATATTTGTGAGCTACTTGACTTAATGGCCACCAACTTGGGCTGAGTGAGCCAATGCTTTCAACATATAGTTGCCTCCATCATAAACCCTCGAAATCAAAGATTGGTGTAAAGTTCACCCAACAAAATTATAATATGTCTCCTTACTAGAGCCGGCAATTGAGCTGCCTACTGGCCAGTCCAACAAACTGTAAATTAGGGATTGGGGTGGGCTTTAATTTCATTGGTCTGAAAAAACCGGGTCAAATTTAGCCCGACCAGATTGGCCAGTCAGGTCAATTGGGCTAGGCCAAATTTTGCTTGATTTTTTCGGACTGGTCCGATTACTAATTAAATATATATATATATATATATATATATATAATCCCCTTACTTATCAAAACCCTAATTTACATATTCAAAACGATTCTTTCTCTTTCTCGCTGACCACCGCAGATGCTTGACTACCCACAATCGTCATTACTCCATCACCGTTGGAACTACTTTGAGGAGTCCAAGGTGTAGTGCCTTCTGGGCCTCGACCAGCCTCTAACTAGCAGCCCCTTTTGATTGGGGAGGTCATGGCTGGTCAACCAGATCCCCGGTCCCGCCAAGCCCAACTTAGGAGCTCAAATCTAGATACCCTCCGGAGGCCAAAGAAGGGGTTGGCATTCTCGAAGAGGCTTTATCTAACAAGGGTTGGATTTAACAGGTTCCCCCGGGAGCGGAGTGCAGCACCATCCCATGCCTGCCACGACCATATGGACAAACCCCTTCCTGGTCTGCCCCGGAAATGCGTCCACTTAAAGGAAATAGTCCTCAAACACGAAATATGCGCCCCATACTCTCTCCTGTCTTCCATCTAAAAGGAAGAATTAGTCTCCGTCCGCGATATATGCGCCACCTTCTCCTTCCGATTTGGGAGGAAATCATCCACTTACCACAAAAAGCGGATCCCCTTCCTCTCTGATAAAAGGAGGCCATGACACGAAATAAGGTATGCAAATTGAGGCTCAAAACTCCCAATCTTTGAAAGAGGATAAGAGAGATCTAACTTGAGTCAGCCGGAGAGGCGACGAAGACCCTCCTCGCTCTAGTCATTTGTTTCAGCTCGGGGCATAGATCGATGCATGTTCCGACGGTCCAAAGGGCTCAAAGAATTCAAGATCAAGTAATTGGTGCCGCTTCGTGTGGGAAACTGAAGAAATCTCAAAGACGACACGAAAGCCTGTGTTCACTGGGCTCCCGATCTCCCATTATCCGAGAAGGTTTGATGCCCCGCTCATTCCATCGATGCCGGAACTTATCGCCATGTCCAGCAACCCATCGAGGACCAGTTTCTTCGTTGGCGCTAGGAGATGGAGGCGGGCAGAGGAGCAAAAGCCATTAAATGGGTCAATTACGGCGAACATGCACCGCTTACAATAGGAGAACGACCGCTTACGGACCCGCTTAGAGTCCAACAGGCTCGATAACCCCCAAGGTGTCGTCCAGAATGTACCCTTAGCCCGGGTGAATAAGGGAAAAGAGCCCGTCCTTCCCGACCATAGTGATCACCCGGCTGATGACGAGTTCTCTTCGAACAACTCTCCGCTTCCCTGTCGCTCACCACCCTAGAGCAATGCGAAAGCCGAGTCCAGAAAGAGACCTCCTGCGCCTAGCTTGGCTATGAGTGAGTTGATGCCACATAATACGAAAAGAAAGTAGGATAGACACCTGAATCGGGCCCCCGAGCATACACGCCCTCGGCCGGTGGGAACTCTCCCCGCTTTCTACCTACACTAGCCGATCCGCGCTCCCCCTCCCCGCATGCAAAGACCTTATCCCCTCAGTTCGGGGACCATACGACATGATGTCCTCCCCCCCAGCCAGCATATTTTGGGACTATGAGCCTCCTCGTGATTCATCATTCCGTTGTTTTCTATGTGTACGAAGGCTCTTCGAATTCGTATGATCATATGTTGCATTTCAAACTGTGCAATGATCCTTAATGTCGGAACGATCGACTTCTCGTAAGGTGCTCTTTTTCTGGCCACCTGAAGGATCCGTCTGGGCGATGGTTCCAATGCTTCTAAGAGGATCTCCGAATTATCTAGTGAATTATGGGCCCCATTTGTCTCTCAAGTATTTGTGCTCGTCGTAAAGGAAACATCAGCTTCGCTCCTAATCCATCCCTCAAGGGACTTTAATGAATCCATCCGGACTTCACTAAGATTTGGGGCAAGCCATTCCAACAAATTCAATTCTTATACTATGGATGCAAAGCCTTGCAAATTTCTCAAGAAGCTCAACTACCCTTTCTTCCACCTTCCTTGATCCTCCCAATAACCATGGAAGAGTTTCATATCGAAGGCGCACAAATACTCCACTCTAGAGGATACATCTCTGCCGCCAAACGGTAATGATAACTGCAAGTGCAGCAAAGAAACCAGAACTACAAAGAGTCACCCGAGCACAAAGCAGCTGCTGCAGGGCCAAAAGCGGTCCTAAGAGCAAAATCCTCGAAAAGAAAAGAGATCCTCCCCACCCACCCCTTAACATTCCTACGATCAACCGCTTCCCCCATCCGATCACCTCAGTTTAAGTGGCCTCCGCCCATGCAGGATGTCGTAGGCCGCCGAAAGCATCCTTCGTGAGCCTAGGGACGGCCATCGAGCCCCAAATAAATTAAAAACAAAGTATGAATAGAATGCAGAGCTTCAATCGTAATCCCGCACACCCGAGGGGCTTTTCAAAGTTTAATACCCTGTTTCAACCGGCGTGAGCCACGACTACTGTCTGCTACATGGGACAGATGGAGTTTCGATACTGGGGTGGTTGAACCAAGCTCAAAATGGAACCGAAGTTATATTCTGTAGATCATACCAAAAGGCACATAGACTCCTGGGAAAGGCTAGAAATGAGGAGGCTAAGTCACTT